>JBCNJP010000019.1:8289616-8480321 GCA_039602395.1 Deinandra increscens subsp. villosa
CAGGTCCCAATACTGAGGAAATGGAGATGATTGATAAGTGACCCGTCAACGATCTAAATTTGTTTGTTGTTAAAGAAAAATTAATGCTCAAAATGTCATTGAATAAAAATATTACACAATATAATTTTTAAGTGAGACATGAAATAAGCTTTGTTAAAATAATTACTTCTTTATGTAGTTTATGGATAATAATAGATAGAATCTATCATTTCTGTTATATTTGTTACATCAATGCTGCTAAAAATTCCAAAGGTCCGTCGTTGAACACACAGGCTGTATGATCCAGCACATTTTACAGCCGTCCCAAAAGCTATATCGGGTCTTTCCAAGCAAATGCCATGACCTATTCTCCGGTTAGAATACTTGTCTAGTAAAAATTGTTTGGGCTCTTTAAGCATCATGAGACTAACGTTAGTCACTTAGTCAATTATGAGTGTTCTTGTTTGTCCATAAACAATTAGAAAGAAAAAAAAAAACTAAATTCAGAGAGCCCTATTTTCCCCCAGTCATCAAACATTAGTTCAATGAACCTTTAATGATTTTGAGAAAGAAAATAAAAACTGAAAGGTGCTTTTGACTTGACAAGACAAATATTTTAATCCATCTATTCAAATAATCAAATCCACATCATTTGATACAGATGGAGAATACAGCTTGCAGAATTGCCAAATTAAGGAAGAAAACGTAGTAGCTGAACCAGGAGAATCAGGCTCTCTGCCTCTGTTGACTGAGTTGAAGCAGGAACTCGGTGATCCTAATTATGTTCAAAAACCCCAACCCAACCTCCAACTCGGTTCCAGTTCTCATAAAGGAAAAAAATCCAGCAAAACCAAAGGGCGGGATTTGGAAGTCTAATGTTTCATGTGCAATAACATACACACACTCAACTTTTGGTCGATTCATAGTGGTATTCAAATGTTAACAATACCACCCATATTTTCTTCAGGTTTATTTCCCAGTTTTTTTTTTTCTAAATTGCCGGTTTTCTTGACAAATACAAAGAATATAGAACTATAGAAGTGTCTCACTGTCGATTTGTCATAAATTTTTATTTTGTTCCCAAGTCTTGGTGGGAAGCAACTAGTCAACATTCAGTTTTTGGTCAACAGTTGAGAAGGTTTGGTAAAATGCCTTGAAATGATTGTAGGCGATATCTATGTCTTCCTTTCCACATATCTCTCTTACACTGCAGTTATTGATAAAACCCAAAATATTTAAAAAAAAAAAGAATATAAAAAGCAAACAAGGTAAAGAAAAATAATGTGATGTTCCAAGGATTTAAGAAATGGTGGACGGTTAGGTAACAGGTCGAAAGGATTTGGATTAACAAAGGGTCATTTTTAAATTTTAATACATTGTTAGATTTATTACCTGTGCATGGAAAGCTGAGGAATACCACAGTCAACTGTGCGGATACCAATTCCAGAAGCAAGTATTGGACCTATAGTGGACCCGCATCCCATATCGTTTCTTACCACAAAGTCCTGCATTTAAGGTCAAATGAATTTAGTTGACTTCTTGGAGACTACAGAGGGGGTCCAGTTAAGTGGTCATTAACTACCAAGAAATGAAAGAAAACACTAATTACATTAAAAAATAATTACCTGAGTTGGAAGATTATGAATTTTCCCAACTTCTTTAAAAAGAAAAGCAGTTGTTCCACTGGTGGCATAGCGTTGATTTGCATTATGCTTTATAACGAGACCCTTGTGCAATTCTGGGCGATGGTGTTCTTCATGTTTGTCCATAAAATTAGGGTGTACTCCATGAGCCATGTCAGCAGAAACTGCAAGAAAATATTAAAGTAACATAAACTGAATGTGAACAAAGTCTAATAATTTATTACACACAGTGACTGCAAGTATATTTGGGATTTCTTAACACTAATTTGCAATAATGATAAAATAACAAAAATAAAGTTTATACAAACCAAGAAATGATCGACGAATTGCACGTTCAATGATGCTCTCCCTAATGTATTGATTAGCCAAGGAATCAATTATCCGCTTCATGGCTTGAAACATTGTTGGTGCACCAGCACCTTGCATTGAATCAGAACCAACCTACACAACAATATACAAAATCTGATGATAAAAGGTAAATTGTGGAAATGACTGGCATCAAATCTTTGCATTATAATTGAGTATTGTTTGACCTTAAAATACTAAGAGCATTATCAATGGGAAAGCATCATAACCCTTCATGGCTTGTAAGCAAGTTATCACCATCAAAAGATTTTAAAATTTTAGATCATCCCAGATTCCCAGGATATATCCATGCCACACTTTAGTGGCAAGAGGTAGCAAAAACGATGGGTTGGATTATGGTCAAAACAGGTTTCGGTGTAAAGTTTAAACAAGTAATCTTTTGATACAAGCGGGTTGACAAAGAGCACCTTTTGTCCTTGTTTATTTAGATAATAATAAAAATTAATATATTTAAGAAATAATCTAATTTTCTACACAAGTTGATTTAGAAAGCTTTATGCAAACTGTAGGCAATTTTCAATCCGTTTTCTTTTTAAGTATATTTCTTTATGAGTCATTCTACCCGTTAGGGATACAAAATCTAAATAGACGGGTAAATGGGTCGAAGTTGCCACGTCTAAATAGTGGGAAAAAGATTGCCGGCAACATTAATTGCACATAGCCAGAGGCTAGAACCTCGGATTTTCTTCTTTGCAGGGTATTAATCATATTCATGACACATGTCACATTTTAGAAGCTGAGGTACCTCTTCATTATCAAAAAGTGCAACCATTCTAATTGCATGCTCATCTGATAAATCTTTTGGCCCACATGAGTCAACAAGAGCTCTGAGTGCACAAAAACTGGAAGCAAGATTATCTAATCTTCCAGAAAATATAAACTCATTGTTTGCACCTCCTAGGCAACTAGGTTGCGTATCACATATGTTTAGCTCAATGTTCGCTATGTCATCAATTTCACAACCCAACTCCTCTGATAAAATCTGACATTTACAAAAAATCATCAAACAAAGTTGGTTTAAAAAGCATCATCTGTCCATGAATAGTACACACAAAGAAAACATGATGTCTATTACCTGCATGAGTAGAGGATGATGAGAGGAATTACTATCTTTTAAATCTGAGGATGGATCATCATGTTTTGTTGCCAATAGTGGGTTAAGATGAGTCTCCAAATTAGGCTTAAAACCGTCCTGGTTGACCGTACTACAAAAACAAACCAAAAGTACAATTACAACTTTTCGAAAATGAGCTAATAAAAGATCATTATTCACATTACTCACATATATAAAATTTCATGAGGTAAGGGGGGAAATAGCAAACAAACCGGTCAAGATGAATAGCGAGTGTGGGCACTCGTAAAAGAGGTCTCTTAACTTTGACTAATTTATGTTGGAATGAGCCATCACCAGCTCTCAATATAACCCTTCCAGCTACACTTAAATCTCTATCAAACCAAGTGTGCCATAATCCACCACCGTATGTTTGTACATTTACCATAAGATAGTTGGACTTCGACAATGCAGATTTCGGCTTCAATTTCAGACATGGGCTGTCGGTGTGTGCAGCAATTACATGGAAACCATTACCAACAGAATACCTGAAAAGCTGAACTATTCAATAATCAAAACACTAACCTAATAAAGATGATAGAGAATTAAATTGTGAAAGAAAACAATGGTGAATCACTTTTCTCCAATGGCAAAAGCAACCAAACAGGACATGTTGCGAGTGAAGAAGTAGCGTCCACCAGGTTTAAGCTCCCAGTCATCATTTTCACTGAGAAGATGGAATCCGGCAGCAACTAACTGTCGTTTTGCTTCAGCTACAGATTCACATCGAGATGATTAAGATAATAATAATAATAATTCAACCTTTTATCGATTACTGAAAACAACTAGTGATGTTTTTACAAGGACTGCGATATGATCCATTAACATGTATTAATATCTTATAAGAAACACACACATATATGTAGTTTTATTAATGTTCAAATAATACATTTGCATATAACAGAATGTCAAACAACAGCATTATAATCGCATACCTGTGGCATGAAACTGAGTCCAAGACTCGTTGAGATAGTCCAAAAGATCACCAACTATTGAACCGCTTGGTCCACTGGCTGAAGAGTTCTGCACCAAAAAAATCACACATCAGATTGAATTGCCAAACTGCATTGCACCTATACATATTATGACATGTTGATTGTTGAATAATGTTTGTGCTCAACTATCAATAACATTAACATCTGAATATCTGATACTCTCGGAAGTTAAAATTGGAATAGATTTGCAGTAAGACTAAAAAACAGAATCACTCTATTTCTAGTACAATTTTGAAAGTAACAGAATACGATATTTCCATCATCAGTTCATCATGAAGAAATGTACACTTAACATTTTGATTCTAAGTATGAGCTAACCTCGGGCGTCGGATTCGATTCGGAGCAAAGTGACGGAGTGAGATGAAGCTTGCGTATACGACTGTTGTTCCGTAAGAAATTAGGGTTACAGAAGAACGACGACGAATTAGATTGTTGAGGGAACTTTGATGAGATTGAGGGAAGCTTCAGATTCAGAACCGAAGATGACTGTTGGAGGATATGCAGCCGAGCTATGGCTGCCATTGGTGGTAAACGATGCAATGAGGTCTTCAAAGTTCCTTGCAATCAATTTCGTTATCAGATTACGTTCCGAAGAATATTCTTGATCCAAAAATATCAAGGGGCAAAGTGTAAATTCTGTTAAAAAGGGTTCACAATATATTTACATTGAAGGTAACAAAATTTGACATTATACACTAAGGTCCTTGTCATTTATTGTTCTCATTCATGTAAAAGTTACGATATAGTAAAATAAAATATTTTGATATTTACATTAATACTTTTTAACATGAAATTTCAATCTAAACATACGTGTTAAATGTTGTTTTTATCATAATCTTGATTTGAAAATAAAAAGTGAGAATGATGCATATTAATGAACAATATCTTTTTGAAAAAAATATAAATACTCTAAATAAAAAAGTAAAAACAGATTGTAAGATGTGTAGTTAGCTAAATAATAGTTATAATTTTAAACAATATATGCTTGATAATATTATTCAGGGGTGGATGCAACGAGGACCCGGTGGGGTCTAAGACATCCAAGATTTTTTCCCTAGCTATTTGAGGTTTATGAAAATGATTTTTTAGCTCTTTTGTTGACAAGTTTTGCGTTTGAACATAAAAAATGGCTTCTTTCTAGCTCTTTTGTCAATGAGTTTTGCGTTTGAACACCGAAAATGGCTTCTTTTAGCTTATTTTTACTAATTTTTTACACCTGCGTGAATAAATTTTATGAATCCGCTACGTACCAAGATTATTATTAACCTATTATATTGAGTTATTAACATAGGTGATTAATAGGTGATTAACTTTTGACGAACGAACCATTGAGAAACAAAATATTCAATGATGATATTTATGGCTAATAACATATTCATATAGAATTAAGTTGATACATCAAGTATGATTATAAAAGCATAAATTTAAAAAGGAGTAAAAGTAAACATCTTTAACAAACAAGGGTCAGTTTTTTAATATAAAATAGAATAGGGGTTCCTATGGAAATAATCTGTAAACTTTTCTCGAATAACTGCCAGTCCCACGACACACAACCAGGTGCGAATGTGAGGCTGTGAGCTCGCGTTCCCTAACAGCCAATGGCGGGAACAGTTCAAACCCTAACCAATCTCATTACTCCGGTGACCGGAACCGTTCATCTCCGATCTCTGAACTCAAAATCTAACAATCGCTCCTTCGACGTAATCAATAACTCGTTGATTTACAGGAAGGCTCGTTCAATCACAACAACACTCATCGTCAGGAGCCACACAAATTCCGATCAGGTTCTTCCGTTTTTTTTCAGCTAAATTGCTAATTAATCTCGTTCGATTAGTTCCTTCAATACTGAACTGGATTTATGTAGAATTATCAGTGGTTTGGTTCATGGTTATTCATTTGGAGTCAACAGTAATGGTGTGGTTTCAAATTTTGGTAATCAATACGCTAAATTGCTAATTAATCTCATTCGATTAGTTCCTTCAATACTGAACTGAATTTATGTAGAATTATCAGTGGTTTGGTTGATGGTTATTCATTTGGAGTCAACAGTAATGGTGTGGTTTCAGATTCAGGGAAATGGTGGTCCAGATCCACCTGCTCGAAAGTCTGGTATTTTGAGCTTTCCAGCCATGGTAAAACCTCTATGGAGTTTCGCGTCTAACAACTTTCTTCCACTGGGTAATATAATAAGTTACATTAATTGGAATGTTTCAGTTGATTATATATGTGTTTTCACTTTTCAGCAAACATAACTTACTAATATATCTAGTATGTTTGATGTTGTGCAGCTCTTATTGGGAGTGTAGCATTGGGCTTTGCAAATCCTAGTCCTGGTTGTCTTGCTCATAGATATCAGTTTTCTAAAGTTAGCACTTTTGGGATATTTATCATATCAGGCAAGAAGATAAAGAGTATTGACTACTGCTAGCTTCACTTTTAATCAGCTTATTCTCTGCTTTTTCATGATACAGGATTGACACTTCGCAGTGAAGATATTAGTGCAGCTGCTGAAGCGTGGCCAGTTGGACTCTTCGGGCTAGTATGAAATCAAATTATTTATAAGTGTCATTTTGGTTGTAATAGGTTTAGTAATAGTAAGCACGTAACCTATGAATTATAATTACTGTTATAAATATAAACAATGAAGAAGTTACTATACTTTACACTTATTGTCACTGCAGGCCTCAATTTTATTGTTGACTCCCAACCTTTCCAGAATTATCCTGCAAATTCACCTACAACCTCAAGAATTTGTTACAGGTGTGTTTATCAGTCAAAATTGTGTTTAGTTCTAGCATTAACTCTTCGCTTATTTGTATTTTTTCCCCTTGAAGGACTGGCTCTTTTTAGCTGTATGCCTACAACATTATCAAGTGGAGTTGCTCTAACTCGGGTTGTTAATTGTTACAGTAAAATTAATTCGGTTACTACTAAGTTTTGGGTCGTTATATTTTTTTATTAAAATAGTTGATCAAAAATAGCTGACTATGGATTGACCCAAAAATGCAGCTTGCTGGAGGTAATTCGGCATTGGCTCTTGCAATGACTGTAACATCTAGTTTGTTAGCAATTCTGATTGTAAGTTAAACAGCTATGAACTTATAGTTCCCTGTTCTTTAAGAATTCTTTGTAGGACACAATTAAGAAAGTAGTTGATTATTTCCACTTCATTAGTTCATTATACTGGCTTTTTTAAATTATGTACAGAAAAAACTAATTGGTGACTATATCTTTGCAGCTGCCGTTTTCTATATCAAAGCTGATAGGTTGTGGACTGGGGGCATCTGTCCCAACTGGAAAGTTATTCAGACGGCTTATCGTCACACTTTTGATACCTCTGATTTTTGGAAAGGTAACACCTTTTGTTGTTACTATGGTGGACCCCGTCAAATGTTACAAAATTTCAAATTATGCAGTGGAAGTATGATGCCTTTTTCTTGTTAGAATAAGAACAATTGTCACTTACATATTGTGTTTTAGACTAGTAGAGTGGGGAAACACCTGGTTACATGTTCAGCCGTTCAAGTTTAAAAATAATAATTTTTGGTTTCTTGACAGGCTCTTCGGGAATCCTTTAAAGGTGATTTTTCTCTCTACATAATTTTTAAGTTCTTGGGATATTTCAACTTTTTAAAACCGAGACCATAACTAGTATGTAGGAAATTAGGAAGTTGAGTAATTGCATTGTTTAATGGTAGTAATGCCTGAATTTGCGACTTCCATATCACATTCGACCAGTGGTAGATATTTGACCTAAATGCGAAAAACAACTGAGCTTTGCAGCTTAAGAACTGAGAAAGTTGTAAAAGAATTGCCAACTTAAAACAATATGCCAAATTGTTACTGTATGCATTCATCCATCATATTTACAATTGAAATAACCAAGATCTTAAATCACATACCTGTCATTTCTGGTTCTCTAAATTCATATGTATTGCAGGATTGGCATATTTTGCTGATAATAACCGTAAGCTCTTATCAGTGCTTAGTGTATTATTACTCAGTTTGGTAAGCCTAACATCTGCTTATCAAATGTTAATTTCTTATTCTCATCACATCTTGCTATGTATTTTCTCAATTCAAAGCCAATTCTGTGTTACTAAAAAGCATAATCTTATTAAGGTCCCATGGATACAAGTAAGCAGATCAAGATCCCTCCTCCTAATGATTAAACCTGCAGCTTTTCTTATAGTTGTCATGATGGGAATGTACGTTTTCTCTGAATCCCCTGCCTATTCATATTTCTTGTTCTTTTTTACTCACTTAAGGTGCATGTTTTGAATGATGTTTACAAACTTCAAATGAAGATCAGATGTTGAATAAATCAATATTACTTTTATTTATGTTGTCACTCGTCTAAACAAATAACACAAATGGAATGTGTAGATTAACAGTATAACATCAACTAAAGTGAACATCTACAGGGTTCTTCACCTGACACTATTAAGTTTCAATGCCACATCGATACGGTACCTGTGTGCCCTATCTGGTGGTAGCAAATCAATTTTTGCAAAGAAGGAAAATTCCACTGCCCTGTTACTTGTTGCTAGTCAGGTAACTATTATCACTAGTGGTTTTTTTTACATATTTTTTCAATTAACATCGTCATATACTGCTATTTTTTGTAAAAATTGTAGGGATGAAAATGATTAAAAAAACTGTGAGCTTTTTGTAGAAAGCTTTACCAGTGCTGGTTGCAGTGGTGGATCAACTATGCTCCACGTTTGGCGAACCGGGCTTACTAATCATTCCCTGTGTTGCTGCACACTTAAACCAGGTTCATCAATTTTGTACAGGTTTCAAATTGGTAATTTATTTTTATAGCTAACTAGTAAAATCTAAATGTTTTGGTTTAGATCATAATGGACTCTATTCTCGTAAACTATTGGAACAAAAACGAACAGTCACTTGGCAATAAGACTTCAGTGATCAAAGATGATTAGTGGCAAAATGGCAAGACAACCAAGATCTTTTTAGTCAGTAAGCTGTTCTTCATATTCCACTGTTAGGCATGCTTACAACATAAAGTGTCATTACATATATTTCACGCCTTAATGGAACTTTATATGTATATTAGTAGTTATTATTCTTTAACAAACACTAGTCAAATAGCTGAAAATAAATTAAAAATAAAACTCAGAAAGAAAAACAATTTACTCAGTTAACATGATTTGGGTACATAATCATACAAATGGGTTACAAGGTATTCTTACACAGCTCCATTTAGGTACCTTGTAACTGACAAATCTCATTCTAATACTCGAATCTCCCAAAAAAGCACTAGAAAACTGAATGGAACACAAGCAAATAAACATGTCGAAAATGCACTTCTTTCTTACTTGGGCAGGCCAGTGAGTGGGTCCAAGAGAGCCTGAGTTTCATCGGACAGCACAACTGGACCACCACCAGGTCTCGTGCAGATGAAGTAACTAACATCTCCTTTTGATTTCTGGGTTAGTGGAATGTTATCTTTGACTTCAGGGGGAGGGGTCAACGCTTCCACATCCTTCATATCCTTAATCCCGGCATCTATTAGTATAGACTTGTCCCCAATTATGTAGCTATTGAGTCAAAAAGAAACAGACAAAGTTTCCCTTTTAGGCAAAGTTTTGATCCAAAATTAGTGTTCCCGGGGGAGGAGTTATTACTAACATATTGATAATGTTGACAATGATCCACAAGATTCCCTATTTCTCATTATTTAAAGGTTTTCTAAATATCATACCAATAGTCAAACATTTTTCATTATCATACCTGTCTAAATCAGTATCGGATTGTGGAGGGAAGTTGTAAAGCAACCTCTGGAGCAGAAGTGCAGCAGTCTTCCTGTTGCGTGCAATCATAACTGCATTTGGCCCTGCATCAAAGGTATATGCCACCTGTAGTGTCTCAAAGTTAGTCCTCATTCCACATGTTTTATATATTATACACACACACATATACACATGTATATTCATACATACATGTATACATATAATATGCATATACATAGACGGAGTCGGAGATGTATATATACATACGTTTAGAGTGCTGTTTTACATAATTTGGTACAGAACACAGACCTGAGGTATTCCTTCTGCACGATTCCATTTCTCGACGCAGCTAATTATCCTGCAATAATATCACCATTTAAAATTAACTTATTATTCTTGACTTTAGCACTGATTTATGATTAGAACAAGTATACAGGACTAGAAACTTGCCTATGGGATGTGTCATTCATGTAGAATATAGGGGGGTAAGTGTCAAGGCAGACTGCATGAAACTGATTGCTGTCTCTACAAGCTAGACGTGCAAAAGATGGGAAATCACGGTTTTGTATAGCATCTTCCATTTGGACTGTGCGTTTTGGCACAACTTCCTATCACAATAAAAGTAGGAAGCTTAACATGATTATACAATTGAAGACAAGTGTGTAGGAAATCAAAAGGATTATTCAAGTAAGAAGGAAATGTGATCTGTTTACTCTTGATTCACACAAATTATGGCCTCTAAAGAAGAATATTGAAACATAAAAATGACATTTTCATACATCTTCTTGTAGAAAGGAGGGTTTCTTGAAGACAGACTTTTATGATCACAAATGATTAAACTGTGAAGCAGGGATTTTAATGTACCTTGGCTCTATGTTGAATAAGAGCACTAGTTTCAACAGTATCACGCATGCCTGACGTGCTACTGGTTTCCTTCTGTTGTGCACTTACCTGTAAGCATCAGAAGCGGCATTACCGTGATGTAAAAAAACCATTACGTTATTACATAAACTAATTTGATTGATTAACGATGCTAAAATGCAGGAAAATAAATCCCAAATTCAAGATGGAAACAAAAAGAGCTAAGTCAATTAACATACCACAGCAATGATAATTACAAGTTCATCCCAATGTTTCTCATCTGCAAGTTGAACAGCAAGACTGTCACTTCCATTATCCTCCTACAATCAGTGTACAAATCTTAGTAAGAATATCTGGTCCCTTAACTAAACACTTCATACAAGAAGCTAACAACTTATAAACATCAAATAAGCAACTGAAAACCTACTTTTCCCATGACCCACTTCACAAATCCACCATATAAACTGCGGCATGCACTACCCGAACCTTGCCTGCACATAATTTATACATTACAAATTTATAATAAAACTGTTGTCACACTAATCACTAGCATAAATTGCAAGCGTGCAAAATAACATACAAGTTATACAACTGATATAAAGTTGCAAACATTCAGGTGTTCAACTACAATTTATTATAATAAATATACACCAGATACTTATTGTGTCCAATATGAAAGTAAAGAGTCACTATATGTGTGTGATTTTGTGTGCTGATGCATTACATGAATGCTGAACAGATAGTATAACAGTATAACTTCATATATCTCTTAGCAGAAGGGAAAAGTACCTAGCAATAGCAGAAAGTTGGCTGTTATCTTCTTTCAGATTCATCAGCTTGGCAAGAGAAAAAACTGCACAAGAGTAAAATATCACAAACTCTAGGCAGTAAAGAACATCACTTATCTGCATTTAGAAAAGCATGTCAAGTGCAATTTGGTAAAAAAAAATAATAATAATTTGCTTATACGGAGATTAAGATTAAGATTTAGAACATTACATAACTTATTACAAATTTACAAACTTCTGGTATGCTACTCATTTTTAATCTCTTGCTTTGTTGATAATAACAAAGTTCAATCTTTTGATAGTAATACAGTCCCAAAAGTTCTTCCGTAGCGAGAGGTTCCTATGAGTCTATAACATATATGTTTATTTGCAGTCATCCAGGAAAAAATTTATAATGTGAACTAACATAGGAGGTGTAAATCATACTCATATAATGTTGCTGCAAGTATGCAATTAGTACCTAGGCAAGCAAGACCAGCAGCTGAGGAAGCCAGACCAGCAGCAGTAGGGAAATTGTTGTATGAAGCAATGTGCAGATGAAGCTTTTGCCAATCTTCTTTCTTGATCTGAATACCTTTCTTCTTGTCTTCTACATCTTGGGCACGAGCACGGATTTCTCTCAAACAACTTTGGAATCTACCTCCTTGAAGAGATATCTCCTTCATTAACAACCAAAAAAACAAGCGAAAATGCCAAAATTCAGAAAAATAAATAAAAAACTGAACGGTTGATGAATTCAAACTCACAAATCACCAATTATTGATTCACAGATTGATGTAATATCAATTAACCAAAACAGCTTTTCATCTCTACGTATCAATTTTCAAACTGATGAAATTGCCTCGTTTTCTCCGATGCAAAAGTACTCTTTTAACTCAGAAATCAACGAGTATTTCTGATCTCAATCGTAAAGTAGAAACAGAAGCATACCTTGCCGTTGAGCCACATGCGATCTTGATCAAAGCTAGGGCTCACAGAGACGGTGGTGGTGGTACAAAGGTGACTGGGATCGAGAGTAACACTGATACTGTCATTGATCGGCAATATCAATGTTTCGTCCCTCTTCCCCCAGTACTTTATCACGGCTATGTTCGTCGGCGTCCTTGCGGTCACCATCAATATCCATTTCTCCGATTCACCTCCCATATCTTACAATTGTTTTCTCGTTTCAAAGGCAATCAAATCGAAGATCCGAATCCTAGAGGAGGGAAATTAGGGGTTGGATTGATGGATATGATGCAGGTTCACAGACTGCTATCCAGTCAATGTGTAGCAGCTAAGCTTGTTATTTATATGAAGATGCGGAAGGATTCCCCCATTGATGTCTTTGTGAGTGATCAGCAAGAGGGAAGCTAGCTAACCAGCCGTGACTAGTTTATTTTTTTATTCTTTCGCCACAATGGTTTTTATTTTCTGAATTTATGGCCAGTTCAGTGTCATTTTTTCATGAGCTGGCCACTTTACTTTTTTATGAACTTTTTTTTTCCATCAATGAGATTTAAACCTCATTATCTGAAAAGTATCTGAAAAAGTTAAGTCTTATCCAACATCAAGATACCAGTAGACTAAATGCCCTTCCGTAACTTTACTTAGACATGGTCCAAATAGTGGCTCGCTATTTAGTCTCATACGGACCAAAGGACATTTGGTCTCACGGAACAAGATGTTAAGAAGTAGTGTTTCTCTTTAACTATTTGAGGATGTAAGACTTATAGTAAACAAAAAATATAGATTTAAAAGTCATATTAGAATGTGTGAATTAGGCGATGTAATAGATAAAGTTGAATCATAACTTCACTAATAATATCACATTTATTTATTTGTTTGTTTATTTAAAAAGACTAATTCATATATCTTCTAATCCTATTTTTAAATCTATTATATATTTAAAATAAGATTTGAACTTTTAATCATCTAAAACGACACATTTTATATGTAATTTTGGTACTATAAAACTATATAAGTTTTAGTATCACATGTATTGTATACAAATAACTATATATATATGGTTAGGATGTTGGGTCCAATAACAGATCTAGGAATTTTTTTTCTATGTTGTGATGTTCTTATATCATTAACTAGATTTATATATTTTTCGGGCTGGATCGGGTTATTTTATACGTTTATTTAGTCTAGTCGCCGGGTTAAATGAACAGTTGATCGAAGTTCAGCTGAACAAGAAAGGAGTTTGGGAGATCAATTTTAGCTGCTGTGTTTTGAGGGTTGGAGGTGTGTTTTGAGGGATCTAATAAGTCAATAAATGTAAACCAATTATATATATGTTTTTAAAGAGTGGGGTATCCTGGTAAATTTAAATATTTATATATTTAGAATTTTAATAATAGCAAGGACCGGAATCAAACAAATAAATGAATATATGTAGCATTGTACTCGAGCTTTGAAGATATCGAAAGGTGTTTGTTTGTGTTTCCATATATATATTTTTATTCACCTCATGCTAGTTATTTACTGTAAGTTATAACGTGTTTGTTGTGGCTAGGTTTAATAGCATATATTTTGTTTTAGAGATTCACTTTTTAATAATAACTAGGGTTCACTCGAAGATATCAATCGGATACGATCTAGATTGATCAATTTGGAGCAGAGAATTTTTGAATGTGATGAAATTGAACGCAGAGAAAAAATGTCGATCAACAACTGATTTAGGAGGAGTCGGTAGCGTCTGCAGTTATCTGCAATTTCGAATTTTGAATTCAACTTTCCAAAATTACACATTAAGTCCTTGCGAAATTCATAAGTAAATTTTCCTGGCCAAATTAAATTTTAGTGTAATTTAAATGAAGGAATTTAACCAGGTCAGCTTGACCCTAGCCAGGGCTCTGCCCCTTGGACCCCGCCAGGGGCTGGGCGTGCTCCCTTGGAACCCCCAGCCTTATCAATTCAGTCGTGCACTACCCTGCACCTCTAAATCCGATCGATATAAGCTAGAAGTCCAATTGATCAATAGTCAATCCAATCACACTAAAATAGCAACAATCTCATGTGTTGCGGGAGAAATTATCGTGTGTTCATGTAATAGAATCCGGCACGTCCGCATCTAAAACTTACTCTATGTCGCAACAAACATATAATTCAAACTCGAAACGTGTAAAACAAAATAGAAAAGCTATTCGTTGCGTTTGTAACTTTGTACCAATTACACGAGCAACTTCTGTGTTAAATCTGTTACGCTTTAAAAAAGATAAAAAAAAATTATGTGATGCCACGTGACATCCATCTAGGACTGTCATGTAACCTAATTAACATATGGTAATGGTATCCATGCTTGAAGGATTTATACCATCATATAGCATATCTAGCTTGTACTTCACTATGAGATATGTTACTTGTTTATACAGAGATAATATTATTATAAATCATACTTTACTAACTTGTATCTTTATGCAATGTCTCGTTGTATTCGTCATATTAGTCATGTTACTTAATTATATTATTATAGATATAGAATATAATGGTATGTTGTTCAATAGTCAATCTATTCCCTCAACACAACCCACGCCCATTACCATGCTCACAAAAAACTCTCATGTCCCGCTCACACCCAATAAGGAAGTGTTACGTCTCATGACGAGCTGGGATGACAATCACGACCCTACTATACATAACCTAACAAACCAGAACTAGAGTTGTCTTTAAAAAAAATAAAGAGCTACTCGCTCAATTTATACAAGTATAGAGATATAGATATTATCCGGTCCGACTCGTTTCAATTTAAGAGATTATGTAGTCATTTCACTTTTTAATTCCATTGTGGTTGAAATTGCGTGAGCATCAGATCGTCTACTCAATCTAGCTATATCGGATACAAAACGTAATTAACCGATTGTTTTATTGATCTCACGAACAATTACAATCAGTAACACGAAGAACAATGACTCAGAGAACACCACAGTAAACACACACTCAAGACTCAGCTCTCTCAGGCTCTACAATCTCTCGTACAGAATACAACGACCAAACTCCTATATATAGACTGCTGGCCGAACTCCGTCCGAACTCCAGGTTCGGACTAGATTCGCCCAACAGCAAACCTAGCCTTGAACTTTGGTCTTGATACTTCACATGACATCGTCTGGTTGGATACTTCACACGACGCATATACTATGTATCAACAGTGGTGTAGTGGTAGGAAACATGTGTTCTCTACTTGAGACACAGGTTCGATTCTTACGGGCAACACTTTGGAATGGCATTGACGATGAGGGGAGACTTGGGGTTGAAAGGTCACAAGTTCGATCCCTGAGCTCTCAGGTTTTACCACCCTGCCGCTCGCGGAGGTGGATTTTCCCTGGAATAAGCTCAACTGGTGTAAATAGTCCCCCGGTTTTCCGGAACATTCGTTGGCCGTTCAAAATTAAATTTCACTTTTTAATAAGTTTGAGTTATGTTTAGGTCATTTAAAAGAGTTAGAAAATATCTTGGCATAATGAGTGTTAAATACAATATTTTTTTACTGAATATTAATGTGAATACTATAAGAAAGTTATAATGTAAAAACTTTTCTTGACCACGTTTCATTTGGAACTCATATTTCTTTCATGTAACATGAGTTTCATAATGGATGTGAGCATGTGACCAGCAAAGAGGAGCACGTGTATGCTTCTTTTTTTGTTTTTCATCATTTTTGTTTCTTTCAATGAATCTTAGAAAACTTTTGTGTAAAAGAACAATAAAATATGGAAATCGGTTTTAAAAATCATGGCAAAATAAAGAAAAAAAATTAGAGCCGGGAAAATACGGGAACCGAATCTGATTCCTGATTTTCACCAAATTAAAAGACCGAATACCGATCAGAAGCATTTTATCGGGTATCAGTAAGAGGCTAGGACGGTTTCATTGGGAATTCAATCACACCCGAAACCAACGATGATAAAGGAAGCGAATAAGAATAAGAGATTGTGACATTTCTAATCGATTTAGGGTCCCATTGCACCGGTTGATACACATAGCCACATAGATTGCTTGATTCACAGGTACCCGTATTTACATAGTCTTAAGAAAATGACAGTTTAAAAAAAAATTGTCAACAACATTGATTATTTTCTTACTTATCATCAATTTTAAAACCATTTATAAATAGAGTGCGATGTAATATCAAGTAAAATAACGTATATAATTTAAAATCATTGGTAGGTTCAATCCAAATAAACCTTTAACTTACTCTCACAAAATTCGTCACTAATCTGTTGTAGCATAAAAAAGAAATTACAATTACCCATTTCAAAGATTTTGCATTTGTAAGACCATACATGATTTAATTAACATGTTACATCCCTGCATTCCTGTCAAAATTTTAAAACCTAACACTATTCCTCATCAGAATCTGGTTCCACGTCAACGATATCAGGAATCTCGTCCATCGAATCATCATCTTTATCACCTAAATCAAACTTAAATTCCATACCTCCCACGGAGCCTGAAACCGGTGTTTTACCTTTCGTCACCGGATCAGATGTTACCATGTTGTCAGACACATGAAAGTTGACTGTTTGACTTTGAATTTCTGACTGCTTACTAACTTCTTTAACTGATTGTATTTCTGTCATAGGCTCCTTTCCTTTATTTTTAGGAATTACTTCTGCACCAGATGACACTGCAATGGAAACAGGCTTTTCTGCTAGTTGTGGTGCTGTTTCATTATTTTCTTGCTCAACTACAGATGGTTGGTTTCCATCATTATCTTTTACCCACTTGTCATACAGATCATCATCTTCTGATTCAGGGCTTTCAGGCTCTTTCTGGAGTGCCACCTGGAAATATGTGTTTTTCCGCACCAGAGTATGTGTAGTTCTCCCTAAACCTGTTTTTTGCTCCATTAACAGGATACTCGATCGAGGATCCAAAATTTATCAACGGAATGGCCCTGGGATGTATTAAAACCTCCAAAGCCATTAAAGCATGTGCACAAAATTCTGCGAGTTTTGTTCCTGTTTCTTGCATACCTGCAGATATTTTATTAAAGATGAATTAGGGAACTAAATGGTACACAAGTCATTAAAAGGACATGATTCGTCAACCCAACCCATCCCCTCTCGACCAGCACTAAAAATTTACTGTTTTGGCCTGTTACCCCCAACCCACGAATAGTGGAGAGAAACAACACGTTACCATTAAAAAATCGCTAAAAATTAGATAAGGTCAACATACTGGAAAACAAGTAATACAAAGATACCTTTACGATAAAGCTCAAGACCATGGGCCAGATATGGAGGGCGAATACGTCCAGGGGAAAGAAGGGATGCCAAAAGAGCGCGTAAAGAAGCAAGCTGAAAATCAGCCCAAGAAGAGCTACTGTTTTGTGAATGATTAAAATCGTTATTTGTTGGTTTTGTCCATCCACCTTTACAAGCATATGTAGCTACAGTTATAATAAGTGAGTCTACACTTGATCGCCAGCTGTCAGATCCTGATGCGCCACCCTGCCAATAAACAAGAAAAATGCGCTTTACAGAAGAATAAAACAAAGAAACTTGATCACACTTAGTCAAACAGTATATGCATACATACATGTAAAATATATATCTACATATGCATGTCTAAAAGAAAGCATACCACCGTTAGAAGTGTTTCTAATGCTTCAAGTGCAGCAATCTTGACAGCAATAGGAATAGGGTTTTTGGGCAAATAATTTGTTTGAGCCTGACTTTCAAGGGACATAAATGCCATTTCATGTTTTCTTTTCTTTTGCGTAGATTCTGAATCAGAACGTGGTTTACCACCAAGATCACCTACTGAATCTAGATCAATGGAAGTATTGTTTACAACATCTTCAGCTAGGTATAGCGACAGCCCTGCTCCATTGCACAACCACAAAGTTAAATAAATAAATAAAAAAATTATATCATAACTATTGTTATAGATAAGTGTGGTTATAAGGATTGAATGAACTTATCATCTAAATTATGTAGTTATTATGTTCAAATAATAAAATGAAACAAAAGTAAAAGCATACCAACACCCATGGACAGCAACATCAGCTTTACGAGGCCATATAGTTTTACCCTAAGTTCAGGTAATTCGCATTTCCTAAGATACTCTCTTACAATTCGGATAATAAGTGCAGCATGTGGTAGCAGTTGACTGCAAAGAGAATGACCATTGACATAATGTTATACATGTTGGTAAGAGTAGAAATAATTAAGCAAAACATGCATTTTCATATATTAGTGAACAATAACACTTATAGGTTACCTGTGTGCTTCCTTGACAATGCTACACAGGATATCCAAACTATATGAATGCTGAACCGGGAGTTCTAAACATACATGTTCCTGTTGCATTGCAGTTATTGTTGGGTACAAGGTTTGTGTCAAAGAACCATCCACCATCAGCACTCTTTCAACAAGCATTAATAGTAATTGAGCAGGAACTTTAGCCTGTGATAAAACAATTGGAAAATCTTATAATGTTTACACATTTCGATTAATGAATGTGAAATTAGACATGGCAACTTCGAGCCATTTACTTATGAATTGGTTGATTCAGGTTACGTTTCATTCCTAACTAGATTTTCAATCCGCACGTTGCCACGAAGATAACGTTTGCACGCAAAATCGTTGCATTGTATAACGGCAACTAAAGAAGACGGATATTAAAAAAAAACGTGTAACGACCAAAACGCTTCAAACCATAAACTATGTTACACTAATGTACCTAGGTAAATCTGTGTACCTATTACACCACCAAAAGACACCAACTCCTTTGCCAAGCTCAAACAACTCAATCGCAAATAGAAAAAGACTACGTTACACCGTTAAAATTAGAAATAGAATGCTCAAAATGTCGAGCCTATGACCTAGAAGTTATGTTACACAACTGTGTACCCGTTACACCACAAAATTATGTGCTAACCTCAACATGTTCGGATAAAAAAAATTCTTATTCTACTCTTTTTATCGTAGGGAAGGAAAAAGACACCAATGGTAAAATGGTAAAAAGAAGCAAATGGAAAAATGGTCAAGCACTTGAATGGGCTGAATGGATCAATAGACATGCAAAGTACATTAGTAAACCTCCTAAATCATGTTACTCAAATTTGATATTCAACATAATATAATTTGGGAAATTCTGAATATAGCCCTTAGGATATGATTAACTATAACAACGTAAATTTGATAAGGAAAAATATTAAATTTACGGTTATTTTCTCTAAGTTGGTTGCTATCTATAGCAATAAGCTTGATAAATAAAGTTTTTCTTAGCAATATAACCGTTTATGGTTGTTAATCATAGTCCTTAGGCTATGGCTAGCTTTTACTATATAACTTTAGTAAATTATACTTATCACACAATTTATTTAGAATAAAAATAATAACAAGGTTATATTTAACTCCAACAGGTCAAACGGGTAAAACAAAAGGACTGCGTAATAGAAAGTCACATGGGTTGAACAAGCCAAACAGACAATTTATAGAGCATAAAAGCTCCAAAACCGTTTTATTAAAATAATTATTAGATCATTGTTTAGATAATATAAATTGTGTAAATATATTTGGCACACTAGTTATTTATGAACAATTAAAATTTTTGACAAAATGTGTTTCGGGTCGTCAACTGGACCCAACCTGTCCTAGCCCGCACAAAAATTACTTGTTTTGATCAGTTACCCAACCTGCCTGTTTTGCCTCCTCTAAAGGCGACCATAGCATAGAAAATGTTAAGCTACCTGAGCAGGATAAGAGGTTGTAAGCATTGTAGAACAGCAAAGCATCAGAGAAGATATACTAGCCATAGAGACCCGTCCTAGCTTTGTTGACTTATTAGAAATGTCAAATATTGGTAGGCCTCCAAGAGGGGTAGGTGGGTCTTTTCCCGGTGGGACTAATGCTCGCATAGTTTTAGTTTCTGCAGTGTGTAAAATGCAACAATGTAAGCACTGCACTGTCAAACGACTCAAACGACTCAAATGTCATCAAAATAACTCTACCAGCTTACCTTCTTCTAAACCTTGAAATGAATCATTCAGAAGAACATTAATAGCTATTAAGACCTTCTGAATCATCAAAGACCAGCTGTCTGCATCCCCTCTTGATTTGGGAAGTAAAGATAAGCAAAGAGCAAGTTTCTGGAGACAGCAGAAAATATGTGTACTTTGTCAAGGTTAAAACAAGTCCACTTTTAGTAAGGATCAAAAGACCCACAAAATCTTTTTTTTTTCATTTCTATGAATTACTATGCTTTAAACTTTTAGTTAGGATTAAAAATACAATATCAATCACTATCTTTGAATAGAACGATTTAGAAGGTTGTATGAATTAACATTAAATTAAAGGCAACTTTCACCGTGTTTGGCCTGTTCCCCTTTTAGTTTTGGTTTTTTATATGATCCATTTAAGATCAAACACAATCCAGATCGAGCCATTCATTAGTAAACGGTTCAACATTGCTACATCAATATCAAATGTCAAAGCATAGAAAATGGTCTTCACCTTCACCATATTAGTATGGCATTTCCCAGACATAAGCTTTGTAACAATAGCAGCTTCAGCCTGCCAATATAAAAAATTCCAACATCAGATGACTGTATTATGGTAAACAACTATTAAAGCCATAGTTGCTGAGTATTGAAGATGACAAATTAACAAGTGAGAAATAATACCCAGCAACAAATCAGTATAACTCATAATACTTGTTAACATGTGTATTTTACAAAATTCAGAGAAAAAATTTAGCCTAAAATTTTGGTAGCTTATGTTACCATCTTCACAACTATCCTGTTAGACCATAACAACGTATGTTAGATAGTGACCAAGTATAAGCAAATGAGAGATTATTGCATAAACGATAAATGCGTCATCAGGTGCTGATTTCTTGTAATGGTCATACTGCAAGTTGCATACGAGGCTAAAAATAGGAAATATATCTAACTGCTAAGCCTTAATAAATTGATATTTGATATTCCTAATTATTTTTTCTCTTTATGTGTTAAAATAAACATGATCATTGGACACACTTTGCAAAAGAGTCATGTAACTTACAGAATCATAGTTTTTCTGGATTGATAATGGAAATAAAGTCAAAATTGTGCACAACAAAGCAACAGCTCCTTCCTGCAAAAAGAAAAAAAAAGGAAACACTATCAGTAACTAAAAGGCTAAAAGCCAATATAGTCATTACCTTTAAATGATAAAGGTCTACATACAGCCAGTATTAGTCAAATTTATTCTTTAAGCAACAAAACAGTTGTTAACCATAAAGAAAAAAGAAAAAAACATGAAGCATAATATGGGTAATTGCCAAGTAATAAAAACATTTTTCTGATGAAAAGTTTAGAGGGTTTTTAGATAGCAATGGCATACAAATAAACGATAAATAAATCTGAACAATGATAATACCAATACATACAGCATCTGAGTTATCCTCTTGTATCAGCTTCAAAACTGGTTGAAGAAGTTTTGCAGCATGTGAAGATCCATCTCTCTTCATATTTGGAAACCCACTCAACCTATATAGATAATAAAATATCAGATCTTTTTTTTATGGTAAAGAAAAAGGTAAAAATTAGAAAATATATTGTATACTAAAAATACATAAATCTGTTCTCTTTATATAGTTCATATATGTAGTACCGGTCCAAAAAATAATAAGTAACAGACCCGCAAAATAAGAGGTAACTGCCCTGCAGAATAAGAAGTACTAGTAAACTTACGATATCATAAAACCATCACATTTGTATGTTTCCGCATGTGACGCTATTCATGTTTGTTAAGTGCTTATTTGAGTTTTCTTACTCCATCCATCCCACAAAAGGATGCACCAAATTAACATCATGCATGGTTTAGTTAATGTCCTTAAATAATGATCACATACATAAAATACCACTGAAAAAACTGAGAAAACTTGTATACTACAAGAAGTCTCACTAATAACTTGTAATTGTCATTAATGGGTATGCCAGCAAACAAATAAATTTTAAAAAGAAAAGTTACATTTCCTGAAACAGACCAAAATAAAAGGCAATGCTTTTAGAGGTATGAAAGGTATTATTTCTTGCTCCATTATAGTGTTTTTGGATATTCTAAAGAATACGATGGATTAGTTGGCAAGTTTTGATGCCACGAAAACAAAAACTGTTAGTCACACCAATGGTCATGAGGTTCTTGCCCATTTTCACACTCTTTGACTACAATGTTACTTTTATTTTTTTCATTTCACATTGCATTTTAAGATTTGTTGCTTTTCAACAACCGAAAGCCATGTACATCATTCCAAGGTCCCTTTCACTCATTCTTGCAAGAGATAAATCATGCTTCAAGCATAGACGTTATAAAATGCATGGTGTTGTCAGAGAATATCAATGGTGCTCAAAAATAATAGCAACAACCAGTCACACAAATAAGATAAATTTAGAGGTTAATAGAAGAATGCTGTTGTACATTATTGTTTCACCGTCTCAGCAAAACTTCTTATTATAAATCTTAATAGCCATAAATTAACAAAAAGTTTGACATCAATAATGTAAAGCTTAATTTTTTAGCAGGGAAATGTTTGTGGTTTGGCTAAAACAAACTAAGATTACCTTGTAAGAAGATCTGAGATTGAGAAGCAGCAGGCACGTTTCACAAAGTTAGACCCTGCAGGAGCCTGATTTAGATGCAAGATTGAAATTTGTGTTAGATCCAAAAAGGTAGATCATCGATTTGTAACAATCTCAAAAAACAAAAACATGAAATCTTCACTTTAGTACTTTACAAAAAGATCAAATTATCTCCCTCCCTTTAACCATCATTCTGTCTGTGCATACATCTACTTGGGCAAAAACCAGTATCAGATTTGATATTGTTTTTATCAACGTTTTCATAATTGGAAAAGATTTTCTGCGACATTTAATAATCCTTACACATAACTCATAATCTCGAATTCCCAAATTAGCCATGGAACTTGATGAATCCCAAATCCATCACATCACTATAAACATAAATATTGATCAAACTACATACCTGGAGATGTGAAAGCAACTTCTGAAACCAAACAGAGTAAGATGCAAGGAACCGTTCAGAACTGCATCCTTCACAAGTCACCCCTAGCAAACATATTCCAGCCCAGCATTTATCTGGCTACACCACACATAACTTAAGTAAATACAAATTGCCACTTCTGAAATAGACTATTAAGTACATAAAAACAATCACACTATATTCCTCACTTTTGTGAACTATCAGATATAATCTGTAACTTACATTATAGCTGCTTAAAGTCTCTAAAACTAAACCATAATTCACATACACCTAAACTCAAGTAAGACCTCTTTATCTGATAAGAAAAATAAACAATTCATATGTTGTTTATGCTCCGGCACTCATTTCAGCACAGAAAATATCAAACCGATAAGTTTGTCCTAAAATAAATGAATAAAACAATAATAATTTACATCTTGTTCTTGGTAACCAATAATAATTCCACGGTATTGTTACAAAACTATTCATCTCAGAAACATCTAAAATCATGATTTAACATATATATTGGTAGCATTTTAGTCATTTGTACATTTAGGATAATACGTATATCAAAAACATTACTTCTATTGCAGATTGAATTGAAATTTACCATGTTGCTAGACACTAGCATCAGTACGCGATCAAACCATAAATCAACGGCGGATTTCCATTTTTCGATCAATTTTTTGTTATCGCCAGATTGCACCACGCGTTCAGACAGCAACTCATGAGTTCTGATTGCATAGACAACGTGTGCGAGCGCTAACGAATTTCCTAACTGTTGTTTCTCTTCGGGGATGTGTTCGTTGATAAGTGAGCGGAGAAGTCTAGGTTTTAGAACGACGTCGTACAGATTCTGAGCATAGTCAAATGCCGCCATTGTTGTGAGACCTCGGGCTCGACTTCTGCAACTATCTGACTCCTGTGAGGTTTAGGGAAGAAAGAGAGGTAAGCTAGGGTTTATCTAAATTGAAATAAGAGTAAATATTACTATTATAGCATCTCAATAAACCTTATATATCAAATTAGACCTCGTATTATAACACTGTCTTCAACGCTAAAGAGTTGTCATCCCATATGCGATCTCAGTCAGAATGTCACGTCGGCTTTTTACTCATCATTTTCATATACATCTTTTAACCTCAACACTAACATATTTATCAATCCCACATACAACCCGTTTAAATTAATATTATGTGTGTGGAATAGGGGTGGGGATGCGCCTATTATGACATGCAACCTCAGTAAGGGCGTACATCCCCAACATTTTATGTGAGGTATGCAACACAACCTCAACTACAGATCCATCCACATGACTACATATTGAGTATTGTGATTACTCGAAAGCTTATGTGCGCAGATATCATTGATTCTACCTAGGTTTGGCCTTAAAGAAGACATAGACACATAGTGGTAAATCTTAATAGATTTTTTTAATTATTTTATTTTTTATATTACATGTTTAGTTTTACAAGTATTTGATTTTTCTCTTAAGTTTTTAAAAATATAACATTTTTATGTATTCTGGATACACATTACAACTTGTGTATTTATATATTACAACTTGTGTATTTATATATGCCAAATAATACATATTCTTTATATCATTTCAATCTCTTTTTTATCGTTTTTATTGTAAATTCATGCATTAGGTGCTTAATTAGTTTACATGTGAATTTATATGACACTTAATATTTAGATTAACAAAATATCCAATAATTGAAGAAATGACATGAGAAAGGGTCAAGCATGGCCCGTGCCTCACAAGGCATGCCCTCGTTCCCTTCAAACCACTTGAAGATCCCCCCTCACCCCCCCCCCCCCCCCCCAAAAAAAAGGTGTGTGCCCCACCAGATGATATGTCCTCATGTTCATACAAATGTCATAAACAGTTCCATATGCAAGACACTTCTCTTCTACTCATTCTCTTTGGTTGTACAACGTTTTTCATTCGTTTAAGTTTTCTTTTGTATTTTAAGTGATCGTTAGTGATCAACATACATATTACAACATTCATACTTTGGTATGATTGTTAACATCTTTATGGCCATTATTGCCTAGCCTTCTTGTATCACTTGGGCGAGATGAACTTTATTTGATGTTTTGATTTCATTTATGGATTTTGTATTTTGCTTGTGTTAGTAATTTCAAGTGACGATCTTTATACTATGAAAGTGACTCTAAAGTTCAAGAACTCATTTAGTCTCATTGTCACTATCCTTGAGGAGATAACAAATCGAATAGTCCATGGAGATTAATGGGTTAAATACATTATTTGAAGTCATCATTTGATATTTTCCAACATTCTTAGAGGGGGAGGGGGGGGGGGGGGGAGCGTACATGTGACCATCATAACAAAACTTTTTGAAGGAATGTTGCAGATTTGTGACACTGGTGACTATTGTCCTTTCATTACTAGCATCAACGCATATATTGTCACTTGATCTAAAGAGATAGGTAACCGTAGCTGAAGTCGTCTCTTTATTGTTAGTGATCTTTTATAAAACCATATTTATAATCATTTGCCTTCATGAAAGAGAGTCGGACCCAAACGATATCACTTTGTGATTTGCGGCTTTCATCCCTTTTTACTTTTATGTCATTTAGTTTTTTTTTATATCAAAACCCCCCATTTTATGTTCAGCTAGACAACAACAACAATTTAGTATTGGGAGCTATTGTGTCATTGGATGATACTCAATATCTTGCCAACATTATACTATGTATATGATATGATGGGTACATTTGCCCGTATATGTTATAGTGGTTGAAAATAAGTTATAATTTTCATTAATTTAAAACTTAAAGATGTGCAAAACTCCCATGATTTATATATACATCTACATACGTCCCAATGTAAGTTTACGTTTAAACGAAATTTATTCGATCAATACATCATGATTTTGTAGCTTGCAGCTTTGTGTTTGCTTTTATTTATATTTTAGTATAAGTTTTTTCATAACCGATCAATATAAATTGATATAAATTATTCAATTTAATTTTTTTCCTTAATGCTTTCTATTTACGTTTAGTATCTTTTCAACGTGTTGTCCCTATTCACAATGTCAGGTGTTTAAACTCCTGCAAGACATTCTCACTTAGTATTTCAAATGTTTGATTTTTAGCTAGTGTAAGAAAGCCTGCCCTATAGATTTATCGGGTGGATATAGTTATAGTTGCAAATTCTTCATTTTCATATGCTTTGAATATGCCGTCACGTGTGTATTGTTATATACATCTTGGTGTACATTTCATTAGAAACTAACCTGATCAAAGCAACACGATATCGGTGTAACTTTTTTATAACAGGTCGATATAAATTTGTTCACAATGGAGTCACATCAGATATAATTTACTTTTTTTTTTTTAATCCTTTTTATTTATGTTTCGTGTCGTCGCAATGCGTTGCCCTATCCACAGTGTTAAGTACTATTCAGACTTCTACAACACATCCCAACTCACTTTTTTTTTTAATTAATTTTTACTCATGTAAAAAAAAACTCGCCAAGAATATTTATCATCCACTAGCCATAGTTACAAAAATGTAACTAAAAATTAGTGAATCAATAGATAACTCTATTAACCAAGAACAAAGAAATATAAAAATATATATATTTACAAGAATGTTTCCGGTAAAGAGGTATGTATATTTCAGGTAAGCGGTTAAGATGTTACCTAATATCATACACGTCTAATACGTGTAAAAAAATATAAAAATAATTCCATACTCAAATATCTATCTAATTATACGTCTCAAATGTATGATATTAGGTAACACCTTTACCTAATCAATTTACACTAAAATCAAACCTAATCAGTTTACACTAAATTCGAGTTCGTTTATCATCCTAATGACAACATTGAAAGATCAGCTAAGATTATCTATCATTCTCAACCTTATAATCCTATTTTTACATGACTTTTAAATTTTAAACAAAAAAGAATAGTTGGTAGAGTGATAATGTTCTTGGTCCTTTGGACTTGTCATGCCATTCATAATTAACTTTCACCATTCCACACACTGATTAAACCATATCATTTCAATGGTCCAACAATGGGACCAACTTCTAAAGTTAATCTTTTACTTTTTCTCCCTTTAATTTCATGACTTTGGTTATCAGAAATTCAAGTAAATATTCGGTTTTTAGGTTTTGTATTAAATACCTAAATGCTCATAATAGCAATCTAGTTCCCTTATTGTTATGTATAATCGTTTAGGGTACTTACTAATTTGCTAACTTTTTTATTACGTGTTAATATAGAAAAGGCTCACATGCAACGACGAATAGATCAAATGTCGAATCAAGACTACAATTCTATGAAGGCGAATTTCTAATCACACATGAAGTGTTGAGGAATCGGGGAATCATAGAGCGATTATTGAATAAATCTGAAGTCATGATTACACTTTTCAGATAAAAAATTGGAGTGTATACCAATCTTTGATCGGATAAAATCAATTATGACTAAAAATGTTTGTATTGATTTTTGAGTGTTGTGCGTTCAAAAGAACAGAATGAATATGTATGTATGCATAATACGCATATTGAGGAGGAGCGTATTAGATAACTTCTTTGTAGTTATCTAATTTCAAATTTTGAATCAAATTACACCTTGAGTCCCTCAAGTTTTAATTGATGCAGTTTTGGTCCAAAATAAAATTCTAATGCATTTTGGTTCCTCAAACTCGACACCAGTCAGGAGCTCTGCCAGAGATTGCCGCCCCTTAAATATATGTTTTAAATGTTTTTAGACAAAACATTATTTTTTTTTGTATGACACCCATATTATTTTATTCATGATTGATGGTAGGACACTAATGACCCAATTCCATCGCATGTTATGCCTAAATTTAACACAAGTTTGTCCACCTTTCTATAGTGTCCCTACATGCTCTTTTTTGCTTTGGCTCGGCCTTCTATAAACCACCATTTCATGTCTTCATTTAACCTTTGTAATCACTAATAATGGCTTCCTCCACCTTCATCTTGTGTTTCCTTGCCTTCTCGTCACTACTTATTCTTGTTAAATTGGCTGGTTCATCAGAACTCGAGATCGAAGAGTTGTCATGGCTCGATGATGATGACAAGGATGAGGAGATCATCATGGTCCAAGGCCGTCACGAGTCACTAAGGAAATGTGATTTTGGGTCGGGAAAATGGGTGTATGATCAAACCTATCCTCTTTATGATGCAGCCACTTGCCCGTATCTTAGTCCTAGGGTCAAGTGTCAGAAAAATGGGAGGCCGGATTCGGATTACGAGAAATGGCGATGGAAACCATTTGGTTGTACCATTCCTAGGTATGTATATTTTTCACTATGTTTATTGTGTATATATATTATTAGAGATTAGAGATTAGAGATGATAACGAAAACACACGTTTAATGAATTCTAGAGTATAAACAAGTTGTGTGACAACTCGATCTCTCCTTCTCTTTGTTTTAAGCTTGAGTTTGACTCGGACTGGGGTAGTCTATTATCTATTGATTTATTTGTATGAATTTATAGTAACTCTTATATCTGTTTATAAATATGATTTTTATATGTGATATAATATATACTATTTATTTATTTTAATTTTATGTATGTTAATATTTATTACATATGTATATATTAATATATTATATAGAAATTATTTAAATAACTCGTTTAGCCTCACAAACTTGCCCAAAACCCAATAAGCTAAGTTCGGACTTGAGCTCGTTTATAAAACGAGCCTAATTTTAGTTGTTTTAAATTCTATATTTTAGTGAGAGATTGTAACATAAGATTGGACTTGGATGAAAATCAAATATTATTATTAACTTCGATCAGGTTTGATGCTTTGGAGTATCTTGGAAGAATGAGAAGGAAGAGAATAATGTTAGTAGGTGACTCCATAATGAGGAACCAATGGGAATCCCTTGTTTGTTTGGTCCAATCTGTATTGCCCACTGATCGCAAAACGGTCACTTATGCAGGCCCAACCATGACCTTCCATGCTTTGGTGAGCTTAATTCTACTTATAGTTATAATATAAGTATATAACAACAATGAATTGAATATTTACATGCATCATATCACTTCATGTCTTCATTGTGTGTGTGTGTTTTTTTTTTTTTCATTCAGGATTTTGAGACATCAATTTCGTTTTGTTGGGCCCCACTTCTTGTTGAACTGAAGAGAGGGCCTGGAAACAAGAGGATTTTACATTTGGATTTGATCGAAGAGAATGCCAAGTATTGGAGGGCTGCTGACGTGTTGGTTTTTGATTCGGCACATTGGTGGACCCACTCAGACAAATGGACCTCGTAATTAAAAAAACCAAACAAACAACTCTCCTCGGATCCTAAAAAACTACTTGTTACATTAAAATTTACAACTTATAATGTTTGCAGGTGGGACTCGTTGATGGATGGAAAACATGTTACCAGAGATATGAACCGAATGGTTGCATACCAAAGAGGGCTTCGAACATGGGCTAAATGGATCGATTTAAACCTCGACCCGCGTCAATCCCGGGTCATATTCCGCACCATGTCACCTCGACATAACAGGTTAGTACCTTGTGTATAAATAGTAGTTGTACATAGTGCATATAAAGTTGTACCTAACACGTAAAAAACTGTACAGGGACAATGGGTGGAAATGCTATAGGCAAAGTGAACCATTAGGGTATGCTAGTCACTCTCATGTGCCAGAAGAGATGATGGTGCTTAAAGGTGTGCTCAAAAGGATGAGATTTCCTGTTTATTTACAAGATATAACTGCTATGTCGGCTCTGCGAAGAGACGGTCACCCATCTATTTACACACGGGCTGGTGGAGATGGAGCTGTGAAACAGCACCGGACGGAGCATGGTTCGGCTGATTGTAGCCACTGGTGTTTGCCTGGGGTTCCTGATGCCTGGAATGAGATGCTAAGCGTTATGCTTTGAAATTGTAATCTTAATGTATTGTTAGGTTACTGAAATTAAACGCGTCTTATGTTGATTTGTTTGGACTGTAACCTCCTTCCGTTTTCTAGCAGTAATTGATTAGGTATGGTTATCTTGTCTTATAACCGATGCTATGAATTACACTCTCAATCTTCAATGTATTTTACGAGTGTAAATGGATTGTTCCTTATAAGGAGTTGTAAACCGGTTCCTTATGGTGTGACTATTTTCTACTTATATCCATGAAGACCATATAATGCGAGAGTTGAAGAAGGTGATTTTGACGGTGATTATAGGCACGAGTTGTAGATGTGACCAGACGACAATATAAAGGTAAGGGACAACGATCCCAAGAGGATTGTCTTAGTTTGTCAGAAATAGAACTCAATGATGATAATATAGAAGAATGTCGTTAAAAATAAAAATAATCACGTATAATACCGTTCATTTATACATTAGTGTCATGATTGGAGGTTGTTTAGTAACAGACAACCTTGTAAAAGGTTCTTTACATGTTATAATCCTGGTTCAATCACAGATAACGGATAATTCCAATTACATGAAATCTTTGCTTTTTGCACTAAGCGAAAACCTAATGTACTTCTAGTAATTAAATGTATCAAAGTTACTAGTAAAGGACTGAATCATCATTACTTAAGAGAAGTAAACACGTTACCATTAAAAAGTTCCATTGAGGACTTGTGCTCTATGACTATCTAATGAGAGCTTATACTAATTGGAATTATTATGGTTAAAATTGGGATCTTACTAGTATTGCATATATGCAATATAATTGTTAAAGCTATTTTTTTATACTGCTGCATATATGTAATATATCATATTACTAGTAATGCGTATATACGGAGTTTCTGAATTTTTCACATTAAAATTGATTTTGAAGATGACTTCCCTCGCATAAATACTAGAGACACACAGCCACACAACCACACAGGTAGAGGTGTTTAACAATCCAGTTGGAGAACCGGTTAGGACAAAATAATCAAAATCGGTTATTAAAAAAACCGGTTACTAGTGAAACTAGTTAGGTTTTAAACCGGTCTGGCGGTTACCTTGTAAAACCGGTTACGAAACTGGTTATTCACTAACCAGTTATGAAAAAGCCCGGTAAAAACTCGATAAAAAAAACGGTTAACCAGTCTCTAACTGATCAAACCGATTACAAACCAATTACACCTATTTTACTCAAGAATCGGTCTCTAACCGAACCGATTATACCCTAACCGATTTTGACCGGTCAACTCTCCTAACCAAAATCGGTTTGTAATGGGAAAACCTATTTGTAACCAGACCGATTAGTAAAGAAAACCGGTTTGTACACCTCTACACAGAGGTGTGAAAGGATACTTATTAACTCTCTCTCTCTCTCTACTTACTAACTCACTTCATGACGGAAATTGATGAATAACTCGCTTAACAAAACTACAAATGTTCGATTACCAAAGTAGAAAATGATCAAACAAATATTTCTTAACAAAACCTTTACCAATAAAAACATAGATGAACAATTTTCCATTCTATATACTCAAAACAATATAAAGAATATTATCCCTTGATGCATTATTCCAAAGTAGAAAATGATCAAACAAATATTTCTTAACAAAACTTTTACCAATAAAAACATAGATGATTTTTTTTTTCCATTCTATATACTCAAAACAATATAAAGAATATTAATTATGCTATGATCATGCATTATTCCATTACTTAAACTCAAATACTCAATTAAACTCATACCTAATTAATTATCTTCCTTCTTCATCCCAAATCTCTTCTTTAACTTTTCAATCTCTTTACCTTTCAATCCAAAAGCCTTCTCCAACAACTCATCCTTAATCCCCGACCCGAACAAAGCCCCCGGAAGTTTCACCGACCCCGGATTCTGGCTATCAAAACTCCCCACAACCGTGGCCGGAGAATCCCCAACATTCATCTGAAAATGCAACACTCCCCTCGGATACACCATCACCTCCCCCTTCTCGATCACCCTCGCGAAAACTCTATTCTGCGTGTCAACAAACCCCGAGTACACCCTCCCTTCAACCACATACGCCAATTCGGTGGCTCGGGGATGATAATGGGGCACGTTGATTCCACCGGCCTTGAAATCGGCCCGAACAAGCGACATTCCGAGCGTGTTGAGAGCCGGGAAGACGGCGGCGGAGACGGGCACGCCGGAGAATTTGTCGGTGAATTTTCCGGGGTGTTTTATGCCGGAAAATATGAAGTCGTCAACGGTGAGGGATGAGGAGTTTTTGCATTGGTGGGGGTGGGGTGAGGGTAGGCAGTAGTCTTGGATTGGATCCGGGTCGGAGGCTGAGACCGGTGAGTAGGGTTGGTGGATGGTGAAGTGGAAGATGAAGATAACTAACAAAACTGTCATTTTGGGTAACGTGGTTTATGGCGATGGGGTATTGTGGGGATGGAGATTCAGTATTTATAGGTAATTTAGTGGGATTTTGAGAATGATTGGTTGTGAGGTGATTTCAATCATACACCATTACACAATTATTTTATAAAAGCTATGTTATTTTTAATATGTTTACAAAGATATGAACGCTTTCTATTTTTGTGAATTGTGAAGCGCAATTAATATATTACTAGACTACAAGTTATATAAAAGATATATAAACGATTATGTGATTATCGCTACGTGTTATCATTAATGTATTTTGAGAGATTCTTAACTATAAATTGTTGTGATTTTAAGCATTATCATTTAAGTTTAGATGCTTAATATACTCGTATGTAACATTATTAGCCCCTGGCTAGTTTTTTTTTGTTGGGTTTCCTGTTAGGCTTCCTGTTATTTTTTGTTTCTTTTTTCTTGTATCTTTTTTAGCCCCTCGCTAGTTTTTATTCTATTTCGCCGTTCCAAAAAAAATGTAACTTTATTAATATTTTATTTTAAACAAAATGATGGATTGATGGCATCAGTCCTCTGTTGTGACGATAACATTGAAGTGGATAATTATGTTAAAAAAACGTACGAGGTTAATCGCAAAATAAGTTCATGTCAAGACGCTCTTAAAAATAAGTATGTCACAACTTCAAAGTCAAAATTTTATAATATCATATTGTTAAAGGATGTAAGAGAAAAACAAAAAATGTAAAAAGACAAAGTCTAGGCAGCTTTGAATGCTTGTATATTCATGCTTTGATTACTTGTACATTATCATGACTAACTTGGTTTGAAAAAAAATTATAATGATATATAGATAAAAATAAACACTCAGAATAGTATGTTTGAAATTTTATAAAATATCATATTTTATAAGAAAATTGAGAGGTGTGATGTGACACGTGATATTTCTCGATTGGTTAGAAAATGGAAGAAAAAGAACTAGTCAAGAACCATGAAGTTTAAGTGATGTCAATAGTGAAAATAGAGGGGGCCATATTGTAACTTTTATTGGCCATATTTGTAATCTCAAACACTTATGCCAAATGACATATACATAGTGCTTCAAGCGTTGTACAATTTATAAAGTGTGAATCAGTGAATATGTGAGACTTTTCTAATTGTTATCTTTATGACTTTATTATAATATGAAGGATGTAAATATGGAAAGTATAATAGTGGTGAATGATGAGTGGTGGTTATGGCTTTTTATGTTTATGTTGTGGAAGATGATGTAAAAGTGAAGATTCAAAGGAGGGTTGTATTAGAAGTAAAGATAATGCTGGTCACATGTATCATGAGGGTTGCATTTGTCTCCTTACCATTCTATAAAATCTTAAAATGATATGTTGGTTAAAAAATGATTTGAATACGTATCTACGTCACAGATTCATTTCTTGATTTTAGTTTATACATTTCGCCTTCATCATTTTTATAGTTTATTTATTTTTACATTTATGCATGCTCGCCTACCTTTATTTTGCTTTAATAAGTAGTTACTTAACATAAAAAATAACAAAATAGTAAATACAAACCAAAGCCATCAACTTATTATATCTATGTAAAATTGTTACACTAATACAGTGACAAGCCGGTACCGCTAGGGATACTGCATCCATACAAAATACACATGATCGAGTTTGTCAACTCAAATTCGATTTTCCATTTAGGAAAATGGATAGGATGAGAAATTAAATCAAAGAGTTAGGGTTTTACAGTTCACTTCGTTATTTTAATATTTTTTTCAAGACATGGCTTGAAAGAGTCAAAAGTGGACGAAAAGGTTAAATACGTAGTATATTATTAACATGCCATGTTAATTTGATACCAACTTTATATTATTTTTATATTTTAGTGGAAACATATAAACCGTTGTAAATCAAAAGAAGAAAGAAACGTTGATCAAATAGTACAACACTAAATTCTTTAAAAAAAAACACTTGATAATATATTATTACTTACTTATTCTATATACTTAGTAATAAATATTAAATCATCACTAATATTATAATATGACTTAAAAACTCATTATTAATAATATTAATAGCTTTTTCTCGAAGAGATGTATAAGGTAAAGTGGTAAATCTTTCTTAATTGAGTGAATAATTACTATCTTCACGCATAATATTCGATGGTCTACCACTAGCACTTGAACTCTAATACCATGTAAATGACTATAAATCTTTAAAATTTATCCGTCAAAACCGTTACAAATAAATATGAAAAGACAAAGATTAGTATATGAAAAGAACATAAAAATGGTATTTTGCACATAGTATTTAAAGATTTAAACCAAGAATGTATATTTACAGTAAAATATGGTTTGAAACAAATATATATTTACAGTATAAACTTCATGTACAAAGATCAACCTTACAACCAAATGGAAAATAATACGTGAGAATAAACTCCTTATGCATCCAAAAAAAAAACACCAGTACCACGCTGCATATCATGCCAAATAATTCCCGTGATTATTTTGATTTTGTTCTTCGAATCTAATTATCGCTAATTTACTTCTTAATAATAAATTAATAATTTAGAAAACTAACATAGTATAAGATTGTTCTTCATAAAGAAAGATTCCTTTTATCCGACTAAGAGTAAAATGTCAAAATCCCTTCTCTTGCATCTAAACACTACACACTACCTTTGTAAGATGGTGCATATATAAGTACAGAAAAAGACATAACCATATCTCCAAAGGCGAGTTTAGTTCCAATTTGTAGGGTGGAATTATAAAATAAACCTGAAAAATATAAAATGAATCCCATTTTTATTTGGTAATAGAAGTAGGCCACATAAATGAAATATTAAGATGTGGAAGAAAGCATACCTTCATAAGGAACACAAACTGACAAACATGAACATGATCATGCCTTAGGCATCTTTCTTTGTGATCCTGATAAATTTTTTCAAAGTGATTAGCGGTCAATAGGTTAGCATGTAAAACATATACAGGTAAAGTAACCGAAGTTTTCGTTACCTAAAACAGTAGATTCCGAGAGCTGTTGTTATTTCATGAATGACTGATATGGCAAAGTGCAGATATAATGCAGCTGCAATGACCAGAAATTTGTTCAAGAATTAATTTCCACAATGCATGTAATATTGTTCCAGAATTACATCAAGTGGTTTAAATCGTCATGATGAGCACCATACCTGTGTAAACACAAAAGCCGAGAAGCATCCATTTCTCATCAACAAAGGGAATTCTGCAACGAATTTAAACAACATTGAAGGTTAGATACAAACTAAATAGGGGGTATTTCTAACATTTAACAAGAAAGATAACAATAAATACCCGTCATTTAACCGAGCTGTAAGTGCATTTGCAATTGCAAGGGGGAGATAGAGCAACGACTGCAGTTAAAACAACAAAAAATTTCTTCGACTCAGTTATTGCAAAATTGAATATTTAACAGTTGTTGGTGTTAGAATAGAGCTTACCATTGACATTCCAGTTTTCAATCCCTTGGGTTCATCACACAAGTGAGCCAATACCATCCTTCCCTGCCAAACAAAAGATCTTCACAATAAAATGGATGAAGTACATAAATATACATTTTTACTTATATGTTGATTAAGATAAAAATAAGACTATTTAGTAATTTGTGGGCACAAAGAATAAACTGAAATTTAGAAAATACAAGAGATATAACTATATGCTTACAACTAGGAATCCAAATGCCAGTCCAATTCCCATCACAACCATGTGTGGGTAGTTTCTGATTAAATCCGAGGGAGACATAAAATCCCTGAAAAACAGAAAACGTTTAACTACAACTCAAATGTCAAAAATACCATTTTCTGATGTTGGCTTAATTTAGATGATTAGATCGCAATAAGAAAAAAGAAAAGGCAGCCACAACTTTTTACCCAGCCACAAGCTCACAACTAGTTGATTTTGTGTGATCTTTTATTTTTTTTTTTGTTAGGATTCAAGTCTTTATTTTTCAGTCCTAATTATTAGAGTTTTATCTTTAGATTGGTAGCTTAGTCCTCAAGATATTTATTTTAATTGAATAATAGTCGAAGCAGCGGTTGCTTCTAAAAATTAGAAGCGAGTTTGAGGCACTCAAATTTAAAGAAGCAAGACATCTAGAAGTCATGTATGTTGGTGTAGATCGAGTGGGGAAAAAAACACGTATCCAAACTCTACAAAGCAAGTTCGAGGCACTCAAGATGAAGGATGGTGAATCGGTTGATGTTTTTGCAGCCAAGATAAGTGCCCTAGTCTCACAAGCCACTAATCTTGGTTCGACAATAAAAGGGTGCACATTGGTAAGGAAACTGTTGGACTCTGTACCGGACACATATTTTTAGCTTCTGGTATCCATAGAGCAGACTTCTGATCTTAGACAACATGTTGTCTGAAGAATTGGAAGAATGCGAGCACAGGAAAAACAATGTGAAGATCATAGAGGACTGTCGTTTGCTCGATCAGATGGTAGATCGCAGCCAAGGACGTGGCGCTGCAAGTTCAGATGACTGAAAAACTGGTCAAAGACGTGGTCGCAGGAATGATCGTATTAGGAGAAGCCGAAACAACACGGTCAAAGATCGACAGGAGCGACATCGAAACAAAGACAAATCACACAACATGTGTTTAAGATGTGAGAAATATAAATCTGTGAGAATGTGTGTCCAAACCAGGAACATACGGAGGAAAAAACATTGTTTGCTCAAAGTGATGATGATGAACCAATTTTATATTAAGCATGAATAAACAGGAGTGGTTTCCGGGTAGGAAATTTCGTTCTGTGGGTAGCTTAGTTGATAGGTCAGAATGTACATAAAAAGGTTTTTTATTGGTGATCAGGATTCGGGCTTGAATAGTATGGATGAGCATGATAAAAAACTTGAAACGATGACCAAGGAGTCAAGGACTTACAAGGACTATTGGGAATTGAAGATCCGCATCAAATTAATCGGGATCCAAATTAAGAGGGGGATTGTTGGCTTACTTTGGATCAAAACAAGAAAAAAGAAAAGAAAACAACAGCAATTTTTGACCTAGCCACAACTTAAAGATTTTTGTGATCTTTTATTTTTTGTTAGAATTTCAGTCTTTATTTTTCTTTCCTGGTTATTAGAGTTTCATTTTAGGATTAATAGCTTAGTCCTCGAGGTTTTTTGTTATAAATAGATGCTAGGATCATTGTAATTTGTGTGGTGGTTTTTATTTTAATTAAATCAGAGTCGAAGCTGGGGTTGCTTCCAAAAACCTCCAATGTTATTTTCTTTCTGCTGCTTGATACTCAACACAATAATATGAGAATGAAAGTTGTTGCATACCAGAGAAGAACTACCCCCAAAAGCAAGCAAAATGGGACAAGCTGCAATATAATGATAAAACAACGAGTAAGCCTCTTAAGGATTAAAAAAAGTAAAGAATGCACAAAAGAATACTATTACCATAGCCAATGCGCTTAGCATGCTTCCTTTTCTCGATTGGACAACCTTATAAACATTCTGCACACTAATAAAAAAAACAGAAGTTAAATCAGACTATTTAAAGATTATATAAAACAACTGCCAATCCTTTAATGGATAAATCAAATGTAAGCAACATGTGTGGGTTGGTAAAGTTTCTGCACGGTGTGTTTTCTATAAAAAGGATAATTAGTCTTCTTATGTTTCGGGAGAGTTGAACATACCCAATCAGCCATAAAAAGGGAAGTGTAGGTGACTAGGTGTCAGGTTAACTTGATATTTTTTTAAGATTGTCTTTTATGTGTGTTACAGAGGTAAAGTTCAAATGAGTAAAACTATGACGATTTGGTGATATGTGATATTATAACTTATAACAGACAATAATGTTTACCAGCTAAAATTTCTGCCATTAAATTTCTCTTTTCCTAGGCATTTTTATGTTTAATATCTACATTGGCCTCTTTGTGATTACTTAGATATCCAGATAAATATTATGAATATGCTATGACTGTTTGATGAAATGAAGGGATTTACTTACTTGAATGAGACGGTAGGTATAACAGCAAAAAGTACCATAAATAACAAAACAACTCCAGAAGTAGGGATTCCTGAATACAGCAATACCTCAAATGATTCATCTCACAAGTTGACAAACAATATAATACAACCATTATCCATGACATACTAAAACGTGGATATCTTACCATTTATAAACGGAACCCAACTCAAGAGGGGAATAGATTTCCCAAAATCCTGGGCCCACCACTCTGCACCTGAAATTATATATAACCACCTATGAGTCTATGATATAGCTAACAATCGTTTAATTACAAGGAACAAATAACGAAGGTTTGATTTACTAAAAGTGGCATACCAACTACAGATGTAAAGAAATGCGCGAAATATATCAGCATGAGACCCTCTGTGGGTCCATTTACAACTGGAAGGACTAGGGTGTTGGTGAAATAGCTGCAACATGCAAAAAACTTCAGCAGGTTCTTGAAACAATAAGGTAATTTTTTTATAAAAAAAAAATTGTGGCAGGGCCATTATAGATGTAGACAAACTAGAAAGGAGGATTGCTGGTACTACTTACTGTTCCCAGGTTGCACCATAAAATGGAACAGCCGAAATTACCCAGAACCAAAATGTATTTCTTCCACACATAGCAGTGCTTCCAAAAGCCAAGGCCTCCAACTAAATTATTCAAATAAGAAATAATAAAAACTAAAATGGAAAATGACAGTGGGAGTAGCAAGTATAACTAAGCATGAAATAAGACATACCGCACAAGCAAGTGCATCACATCCTGCAAAATCAGTAAAAAGCCATTTAAATACATATTATAGCACATAAAATGGGTAAGAGGGAAAAGAAGAGTCAAAGAAAATGGGTATAAGGGAATTTTATAATTCACCGTGATCAAAAAGTTCTCCTAACGGGCTAGAGGAATTTGTCCTTCTTGCTTGTTTTCCATCAACAGCATCAAAGGTCTAGAAGTATATACATCAAGAAAGTTGGAAGTAAATCAATGAGAAAACAAATCTTAAAAACTGATAATAATTATAAAATAAGTGACGAACTGAAATTGGAAATGATGTTAAAGAATCTCAAAAAAAATAACTATCAGAGACATAATATATTAATATGTAAACATGGGAACACAAAAACCTTTTTCACTAAGATAAAAATAAACCTGGTACAAGAAGAGAAGTAATCCATGAGCAAAATGAACCCATCTTGGTGGTGGAGAATCCAAATAGGGTGAATATATCTAAAAAAAGTCCACATGTTAAAGAGAAATCAGTGTTAAATTGCAGCAAAGAAAAACATGAATCTTAGAGACACTGACAATTTTTAATTGCCAGTAAATATTTAAAAGCCATTGCTTTTTTGCACACACAACACACCAACAAACAACTTAGAATATATTCTGCCAGGATAATACTTTAGAGGCATGCTTTTAATGCCACAATAGAAAGAAAAAAAAAGGTTAACGACATCCAAAACTTTCACTGAGAAGTGAAATAAAGTAAAAGAAATAGCTTATATGCAGAGTGTGCAAGACATTAGAATTCAAATATAAAAAATAACCAACTCATGGACTCACATAGCCAAGCACTGCAGAGGTCAGCAAGAACATGAATCCTGTGAGCGTAATCTGGAAAGAAAACCTTATGCTAAGCAAAAGAAATGAAAGGGGCATTCTATCACTTATGTATCAAGGGAGTATGATATAGATTAGAATGCATACCACATTAGGCCTGTATCATCATCCATGGTATGCAGAAAATAGAAGATAAAAAGCAGTTAGGTGACTACATAAACATTAACATCTAATAGTGTAACACTTAATAAATAATCATTCACCAACATGTTTAACATATAAAAAACACATAGATAACAGTAGAGTGCTACTTACGGCATCCAAAGAGGGAAGAACGTAACAAATCGAGTCCAAAAAGGTTGTAGGACATATTTTGCAACATAAGAGTGATCAACTCCACTGTACTTATGCTTATGCAGTGCCTTAACGCCATGAGCACCTATATAACCCATTGCTTATAGCACCCTTTAGCTTCTACAACCTGTCATTTATGGGAAAAAAAAACAGTCATCCCACAAAGTCGAAATCAGCACTATAATACTATAATAAGATCATATTTTAAAGCAATACTTTCTTTAACCACGTTACATGACAATATCGATCAAAATCCACAGAAGTGTTGGACCCTATAACATTCTATGTGAGTCTGTGATATGTGTATTAAGCTTAATAGCCACCAAAACATGATTTCAATGTAGAAGTTGCAACCACCGAAGCATAAACCCATCATCATTCCACAATTAAAAAAAAATGATGTTTATGAAGAATTAAAAAATAAATAAGATGGCATTACACACTTATAACTAAGGTGGCATACTGTTTGCAGTAGTTCCCCAATCTCTCTATTTCTACTCCTTTTTTTTTTTTTTTGCTAATTTGATGGACAAGGTTTGGAATATTCAGTACAGGCATAAAATCAGAAATCTACACGCAAATTCAACCACACTTTGCCACAAATCTACATGAAAGCGTATCCCCTACGAAACCAGTCCAGATTTACGAAAAAACCTATTTCTTCCTCTACGGAATTAGTTCTTCGTGGTTACAAACAATCCAAAGCTCCAAACTAAAATATCCGAACAGCAATTAATTACCCTAAAAGTATCAATAAATGGAAATTACAAATTGAATCAACAAAATCATATATTATATATACAAAAAGGCATGGATGGAATATGCGTACATCAGACAGGGTTTAGGGATGATAACCTGGGCTGGGAAAATCTATCAGTGAGCTTGACGATGAAGATCGAAAGAAATCGAAGGGAAAGATGAATTGAAAAATGAAAAGTAGATCTGAGATTGATTGAGCGTACCAAGACGACGAAAGGAGTGAGTGGTGGCTCTGCGAGTTTGGCATCAATGATTCGATGCCTCCCGCCCTAGAGGTTAAAAGCGGGTATAACGATATATTCGATTTTTGGCTCAAAAGTGAACCTTTTTTTATTGATTCTAATCCTGACTGTGCCCTACACGGTGTGTTATGACGTGTCACCGTGTCAATTACGTCCCTCGTTTTCTTAAGAGTTATTTTATTTTATAACACACTAGTTTTTTATCCCAGTGTGTTACACGGGTTAATTTAAAATTTTATGATGATGTCAAGTTTTTTTTTTATTAATTAAACTATGAGCAAATTTTTTTCATTATTATATAGCATAGAGTATAGATAGATATAGATAGATGTAAATTAATATAATATATTATATATTAAATTAAGTAATTAAATAATTGGTTATTAAATACTTTAGAAGACAATAAATAAATAGTGGATATATATATCCAAAATTAGAAGATTCGCTACAATAAATAAATAGTGGATATATATCCAAAATTAGAAGATCCACTTGTAAATGTTTATTGGCGGGAAAAATTATTGAGGATGAATGTGGTGGTGCCACGTGGCAAATTGTGGTGGCAAAAACTTTTATTTTATTATATATATATATATATATATAGAGTCGAGTTAGCCTACATCCAGCAAAAACGCTACATCCATTGCGGATTCATCTGGGGCGTCCATCAAGATCATCCAACAGCCAAGATCTTTGGTGTTTCCGCCTATGGTGTTTTTTTCCCCCACCGAAAACACCATAGGCGGAAACACCATAGATCCTGGCTGTTGGATGATCTTGATGGACGCCCCAGATGAATCCGCAATGGATGTAGCGTTTTTGCTGGATGTATTTTACCCTAACTCTATATATATATATATATATATATATATATAGAGATATAGATATAGATTGGTTTGTGGTAGAGGTGCATAAAACAAAAATCAAAACCGGTTTGAAGTAAAGACCGGTTAGACTGAAACCCGGTTAGGGTTGAATCTGGTCCGCCGGTCAGGTATAGGTTTCAGTGTTTTACCCCTCGTGCCCAAAACCGGTTACTAACCCGGTTATTTACTATCCGATTGCAAGAAAACCCGGAAAAAAACGATATAAACACCGGTTAACTAGTTTCTAACCGGAACCGACGGTTGCAACCCAGTTACATGTTTCCTCCTCTTAAACCGGTTACAACATGGTCCCGTTTTTCCAGTAACCGATTATGACCAGTCTATTGTCCTAACCAGAACCGGTTGAAAAAAATAACTAGTTTGTGCACCTCTAGTTTGTGGTATTATAAGTATGGCTATGTGAGTTTACCAAAAGAGTTGATTGTTTAATAGATATAATGATGTAAATATATATTTTTATATCAATTTCAAGTTTTCAAGGATTAGCAGGAAGTTAGTGGTATAATTTTAATGTCTTTACGTAATTTTTTCTATTTTAATTTCTTTACATAGCGTTGTAGCAATGCAATTGTTTTGTGTATTCGTGTTGGCTTCACGACAACGCGGTGTTAGTAGATCTAGTTTTACACATGTATACAGAGAGTTAATTTACCATATGTTTTTTTTATTATCTTAGGAGATAGATATGATTACGATCGCTCTCTATATTAATGTTTTTTTTGCTGGACTGATAAAAACGATTGGTTTAGGTGCTACGTCGTTTTTTAGACCTCTTTTTACACATTGTGATTTTTAGGTTTTGTTTTTACGACGGCCGAAAGAAGCCCGCCATTTTTCGCTCTTGCCACCACCTACTTTAAAAAAAAATAACGTCACAAAAAACTTGTATGTATGTTTACCTCATTACATAATCAAGAGAAAGCTTGTCAATATAAACTTGTTTGTTGTTTGCGTTGTTTGGGGGCTGACTTTTCTTCGTCTTTTGTAGATTAGGTCAAAGACACGTACTTGGTTCAACTACTCACCATCATTTTTTTAGATTCTACTACATCAACATCTTTGATAGTTTATGTTTTTTTTTTTACCTTTGTTTGGTTTTTGCTTTATGTGATGAACCGGTATTACTTGTAGGCGTTTGAGACATGTATATATCAGGGCTCCTATGTTAGCATAAAAATGCAACACATGTTTGTTTATAGACTTATACATTATAAGTCTTCTATTATATGTTCTTACTCCTAAATTGTCACGGCTACTCAGCCTGCTAAATGGAAATTTCTGATAAAACAGGAAAAAAAAAACAACAACGAAGCTTAGGCTAATAGGACAAAACAAATATGTTCACGATTTAGTATCAGGAGAATGGTTTTATAAACGAAATTGTATGTAGTTTAAAACAAGAAAAAATGTTAGACCTTCCGATAATGTTGATTATTGATTTGAATGGCTTATTAGATTTTGTTTGTCTTGGTAATGTATCTTGATTTATTAGGTGTTTACCTGATTTTAGGTTACAATCTGGTTTTGAGTAATGATTATCGTAAACTTAGAAACAGGCTTTGTGATTGCATTTTTATACTATCATGTTTTCTCTTTCATACGCTTCTTTTAAAGACATTTGTGCTTACATAACCGGGTTCAATTTCTTATGCTCTTCGGTTTGAATGGATATGTTAGTTGCTTGGTTTCTCTATGAAAGGCTCACATATTTATTTGAACTTTTTTCTCTTTATATCAATAGTTTTTTCAACAAATAAAATAACTTGTCTATATCACAGCCTCCACCATAGATGAAAAAAGGTTGCTTTGAGAGATATCCTCGGGTCACGCAAAACTGTCGCTTATTTTTCTTTCAAGTTATCTAAAGCAAAAATACATAAAATGTAGACGAATCAAACAAACAAGAAAGAAAGTAACAAAACAAGTAATCATATAGGAATGACAAACATAAAATCCTTACGAGTAAAGCAGTTAACACTAAGGCTAAGATTAAAGACATGCCTGGTATAAAAAAAAAACTCACCCAAGTCTATAGGAAACCTTATGGCGATTGTTCGTTATCGTATTATTATAAATAAAAACATGCACAAAAAGTAGTGTTTTCTGACCAATAATTGTCATATTTTTATACACACCGCACACATGTCACCCTGATTACTTAGTTGGGGATAATTAACTCCATTCGTACGTACTACTTCGGATATACCAAAATACTTATTCTCACGCCTGAACTTGGTCGCCTAGCACTCCTGTCATGTGGCGAGGCTAATGACGTTGCTTAACGGTAACCATTTTCTCCTCATTAGTAGTCGTGTTGTACACCGAGCGACTTGTCCTTGGTCTCACCACTCTGGCTAAACGAAATACTTATGTTCTACATTAACGCCATCTGCACTCCACACAACAATACAAATACATAACTAGCAATTCACAATGACTTCAGGATCTGAAAAACTACAACAACTCCATTACCAAGCATTGGCCTCTCGAGCCAGACTTAGCAACAAGCGAACCAGCCAGTCATAACGCCAATATTGATCCAAGGTAACTTCTTACAATTACGACAAATGATGCAAGATCATGTCCGAGCAAAGAGAATGAAAGAGACACAACTACACATCTCATTCTTCTAAAAAAATGAAGAGGAAGGTGATGGCCTAATTCTCTCTGATACTCCACAATGCCTGAACTTCAGTCGCGCTTCAACAAAATACCTCGATTCTGTAGTCACCTTATAAAACACATAAATACATAAATACCATTGACTTAGAAGCCATTTAGTAATCTGTTAGAACTTAAAAGCCCTCTGCTACTTATACTTAATCAATCTTGTTACACATCTAGAGGTGAACAAAAAAACTAGTTGGAGAACTGACCGAGACAAAATAACTAAAACCAGTTATTAAAGAAAGCCGGTTATCAGTGAAACAGGTTTGGTTTCAAACCGGACCGGTGGTTACCATACGGTTCCACCCTCATGTTCACAAACCGGTTACAAAACCAGTTATTCACTAACCACAACAACAACAACAACATACCCAGTGAAACCCCACCCAAAGGGTAGGGTCTAGGGAGGGTGAGAGGATGACAAACCTTACCTTTAACCCGAGGGATAAAGAGGCTGCACCCAAAGAGACCCCCGACTCGAAAAGCATCCAAACACGAAAAAACAAGCCACAAATAAAGATACTTACCACATATAAAAAAAATTATAAATACAAATAGAAACCCGGTTAACCGGCTACACACCACCTACAAACCACCTACACCTATTTTTTCTAATGAACCGCTTCCTAACAGTCTCGTCTATTGCTCTAACCGTTTTTAACGGTCAAATACCCTAATCGAAACCGGTTAAAAAAATAGTTTTTTTACGGCAAACATCTGGTTACCCAGGGGCCTTATCATGAAAAACGATGCTACCCACGGGCCACGACACACTGCGACCACATTCCGTACGAGTAATCAGGACCCTCTATGTTGCACATCCCGAGGAAACCCACCGTCCAAAGATAAGAGGACATCCACTCCACCAAATAGTAAGGGATGTGTAAAAAAAAAAGTCCACTCCACCACTGTTGTTAACCTCTATGCACATCTGTTTCATTAGTTTTACGTGTCATAATAATTACAATTTACAATAAGAAAAACATGCGAAAATCAGACTAAATTCATCAAATAAAAGAATTGTAATTCTCAAACGAGCCCAACTTGATGGTTCACGAGGCCCGTTCCGCCGCAAATGTAAACGCGAAAAACAGAAGCCCAGCCTTCTACGACGATCAGCCGACTTCTGAAACGCAAAGAGAACGCGGAGAGAAAAACAACTCGGGGAAAAAAGCGACACCGCGAGAGATACGGAGACGACGACTACGACCACCAGCAGCCACCGGATTTTCGCGGCTGATCTCCCAGGCCAATTTCACTATCCCAGGTATCATTCCCCCCATCCAATTTTGCATTTCATTACCTAATTTTGCTTACAATCGTTCCAGCAAGAACTAGGGTACACAATCATCCAATTTCACCCCTGCTTCTTCAATTACCAAATGTAGTTAGTTTATTTAGGGATTCACACACCTAGCTGTACTTAGTATGTTATCCGAATATGTACGGAGAATTACAACTTTTTTTATCAAGATGTTGTTCCACCTACACCTACAGCGCTGACTTTTTGGCTGGAATTCTTCGTGTGCTTAATCGAGATTCTCTCATTTGAATGTGATTCGTAATTCGTAATTCATAATTCATTCAGTATAAAGTTTCTACTGTCTCCTACATATGAGTGGAGTGGGACCAGTGTTTTAAGCTATGGCTGCAAATGCAAGATTTGAATCGCCTTCAGCCAGTTCTTCAGAGCCAGCTTTCTCCGGACCTTATTCGAATGGAAAGAGGGGGAATGCAGGGCCCAATTTGGATAGGTCCGGAAGCTTTCGGGAGGGTACGGATAATCGGATGTTTAGTTCGGGGTTTGCGGTCACACGAAGTGGAAGTAGCGCTTCGGCGGGAGCGTCTGGGAGTTTACCACCGCTTTCTCAGTGTTTGTCTCTTGAGCCGATTCAGATTGGTGACCGGAAAATTGATCGGTCGGTTGAGTTAAAAAGGGTCATGGGGCTTATTGTTGGAAGCGGAAATGAAGATAATTCTTCTGGGGCTGCTGCTGCTGCTGTTCCTGCTCATTCGAAGCCTTCTTCTCCATTGGCGGTTGCAGAGGATCTAAAGCGTTTGAGATCAAGTGTCGTGGATACATGCAACACAGCTAGGTAATTTTGTTACTTTCAACTATTAGCCTTAATTCTAGTTTCCTGTGGATCACAAATAACATGTTGCTATGATGAGGCTGAAATATTCCATGGTGCAACTTTTTAACAGGGGCAGGGCAAGCAAATTGGATGAGCATTTGTATAAGTTGGATAAATATTGTGACGGTGTGAACACAAAGAAAACACAGAGGAATGAATCGATGACTAATGATCAAGCAGGCTCTTTAAACTCGAAGAGTGGAACTCAAATTTACAGAAGTCCCACAGAACTTGCAAACCAAAGAATAGAAGATCGTCCTAAGAATGTTCTTTTGAACAAGCGTGTTCGCACTTCAGTTGCTGAAACAAGGGTTTGCTTCTTATATCATTCTGAAACTATCTTGAATATTTTGTTATGCACACTTAGAATCTAACATATTGTGAAGCTTGTTAAGATTTTTTTTTTTTTTTTCTTTCTAAATCTAACATAGTTGGTATTTCAGAGTAATGGTCTAAGAAAGCAGCCTGTGGTGATGGCTAAAGAACGAGATGCACTCAAGGATAATGTTGGAGAATCTGATATATTAGAAGAAAAGATCCAGAGGTTGCCTGTAGGCGGGGAAGGATGGGATAAAAAGATGAAACGAAAACGTTCGGTAGGAATGGTTTGTACAAGACCTATGGATAACAATGGTGAACCAAAAAGAGCCGTCCAGAACAAGGTTGTCAGCGAACCTGTCTTGCAATCAAATGACACCCACCCTTACAGGTAACTAATTTATTATTAGGTAATTATTAGGTTACTTCACACAATGGGTTCCTGCCATACCAAATAACAAGAAACTCCGTTGTGATTTGCATAGTAATTAGTTAGACCATACTGCAGATTAGGAGCTTCTAATGGTAATGGAAATACACACAAATCAGATAACAAGTCAGAAGGGTCACCCTTTCCTAATGGTTCTCGCGCTCGACTGTCTCCCCGAAATGAACTTGAGGGACCCGCCAGAGATACTGGTGGATCAAATAAGGAAAGAATTCTTACAAAAGGAAACAATAAGTATGTGTCTACTTTTAATGTGGCATGTTTCATATTTATGCATTTCTGTTGTCTAACCCATATTCTTTTTGCAGGTTAAATACTCGTGATGATAATTATATTCCCAGTGGCAATTTAGTCACAAAAGGGAAGGCTACGAGGAATTCACGTAACGGTGCCATAGTGACTGCCAGCTCAACACCAAGTACACCTCGCTTATCTGGAACTCCAGAGAGCTGGGAGAATGTGACAGGTGGCAACAAAATCCCATCAACAGGTGGAGCTATAAACCGGAAACGGGCTACACCCGCAGGCCCATCTTCTCCTAACATGGCTCAGTGGGTTGGTCAGAGACCGCAAAAAATGTCTCGAACCAGGAGATCAAATCTGGTGTCACCTGTCTCAAATCAAGAAGAAAAACCATTATCATCTGACAGCTGTTCACACTCTGATGTTAGTGTTAGATTAGCCTCTGATGGGACCAATGGTCCTGTTATTTCCACACTATTGAAGCCTAAACCTGAGCCAGTTCAATCTCCATACCGGTTGTCTGAAAGTGAAGAATCTGTTGGTGTTCAAAATGCTGGTGGTCAAAATGTTGGTGGTCAAAATGTTGGTCCTTCTTTAGCAATTGGAATGAAGGCCAAGTCTGTAATTAATGAAGAAAGTGGCGAGGGAGTGAAGAAACAGGGCCGCAGTGGAAGAGGCCCGTTAATTGCAAGGGCTACCTCTTCAGTAGCTGGGGACAAGTTGGATAATACATCCATGGTTAAGCCAATTAGGAGTAATAAACCTGGTTCCGAGAAGAATGGAAGGTGCTACATTTTATTATTGAAATGACACTTTTTAATTTATTCCTTTTCGGTTTCTCATGAAATGCTGCATTTGTTTGCCAGTAAGTCAGGTCGGCCTTTGAAAAAGCTTTCAGACCGCAAGGGGTTTTCACGTCTTGGCCATTTGCAGAATGGTGGGTCTGATTGTTCAGGTATGGTGCCATCAAATTCAAGAAAATATTTTTGTTTCTTTCTAAAATATGACAGTTTTTATATGATATTTTAGGGAAATCTGATGATGACCGTGAAGAGCTGTTGGCAGCTGCAAATTATGCTCGTAATGCTAGCTGTAAGAAAAATACTTTATTGTTTTTATTTTTATTTTAGGTGCAAAATTACAGCGCAATTAGTCTCTGGTACATTAATTTTTTGACTTCTGTAGATCTAGCATGCTCAAGCACTTTCTGGAAAAAATTTGAACCCATATTTGCCCCTGTCAGTTCCAAAGACAAAACCTACTTATCCACACAGGTGGGAACTGTTTGTAACAGTTTTTTATAATTATTTTAGATATGGCTTGTCTCATTCTAGATATACAATGTCCATTTTTTGAAATTTAACTTTCCAATCACTTGTTGTGACGTGTTTGAATCAGCTAAAAGAGCCTGATTTTCAGGAAAGCTTCCCTCAGTTTCATGGTCGTGCAAATAATGTTTCGGTACTTTTTCAAGCTCGAAATTTTGTTATGTTTATTTTCTATCTCTCAAAATAACTGCAACATTTCTTTTTTCAGCAAGATTCAGGTATTTGATACAAGATATTGTTGTTGATTTTAATCCACACGTTTTTTCGTTGTTAAGGAGGTTTTTGAGTATCTGAATTTTTTATCTCTCTTTGCTTTCTTAGACGAACCTTACACATGACGTCTCCGTATACAGTACAAATGGTTCTGGAGAAAGAAATATGCATGTGAAACATCAGGGAAGCGAGTCTTTTTCTGGGAGACTTGATTCAGATAAAACATCTAAGGAATTCATCCCATTGTTTCAAAGAGTATTATCAGCACTCATTATAGAAGATACCGTTAATGAACTTGAAGACGAAGAAAATACCGAAAACATACCACTTCAAGATACTTTTTGTGATTCGGCTTACGATGCATTTCACCATGATGATTTCAGTGAGCCTAGGAAGAGGGCTAGGAGGGAAACCGAACAGGATACCATGTTTCAAAGTATTCATTCTGTGAAGTTGTCTTTTTCTAGCAATGGATGTACCGCCAACACTTTCAGAAGCCCTACCATTAATGATTCTCCATGTGATGATGTGGCGTTGGCTGGGATCTCAAAAAATCTGGTCAACAGGCCACAAGTGATACACATGGAGGGTTTTGGCATTCCTTCTTTTGATAATCAGTATGAACAAATGCGTTTAGATGACAAACTTCTTTTGGAGCTCCACAGCATAGGTCTATATCCCGAGTTAGTGGTAGGCTCATACTCATTTTGCTTAATATATAACTTACAACATAGCTCATAAAATTAATTACTTCTAGATAGAGATGAGCAGATGGCAATATAGACCAATAAATATACTTAAGAATGGGTAGATTTTGGGTTACATTCTAACTCCAATGGGTCAAATGGGTTGAAAGTCACACAAAGTGTATATTAATTGCATAAAACCTTTTAAATCTTTATATTAGAAACTTCTGTCTCATAATTGAAAAAATATATACATTTTTGTATACATAACTATAATTTTATAATGGGAATTACAAACTTTGGGCAGAAAGTCACACAAAGAATCACCCATTTTGACCCCTTACATTTCACTCCCATTTTGCCACTTCTACTTCAGAAAGGTCTAACTTTTGTGTTTCTTACCTGGCTGACAGCCTAAGTTGGATGACAAGGAAGATGAAGCAATCAAGCAAGAAATCAACCAACTAAAGACAAGACTTCGACAACAGGTTATAACAATGAAAACCTGACTGAGTATGACATATTATCTACAATGATCACCAAATATTTACTATTCTTCTATTTTTTTTTCATTTTTATATAGAATTATAAAAAGAAGGCATACTTGGAGAAAATATGTAGAAGTATTGGAAGCAGCTTTGTAGGGCGGTAAAAACTTTATACACGGATCTCTTATTGTGAACTTATGTTCAGTTGCTTAGAGATTTCTTATCTCTAACTTTAAATATAATCTGGTTGTTATGCAGAGATCTTGAGCAGCTTGCAATAGATAGATTGGTGGAGCTAGCTTACAGAAAACTTCTGGCAAGTGCTAACCCCTTAGTTCTCATGTTGTCTTTGATCAATTGACTCATAATGAGAATCCAAAATTGATTAGTATACTAGTATCTAGAATTGAATAAAACTGGCAGATATTGATAGTTATGTATTACGGGTCGAATAATATTTTTAAATATATCTGATTCTGTTGCAGGCTACTAAAGGACCTTCTAGAACCGGGACTTCAAAGATTCCAAAGCATGTTGCATTGGCATTTGGAAGGAGAACTCTAGCCAGATGTCGTAAATTTGGGAAATCAGGTGTAAGTTGCTTTAATACACCCCCACTTCGAGATGTCCTTTTTGCTCCACCGGAATATGAGTTGGAGCCTGCCGCCCTTGTTGGTGGCTCATCGTCTAACACCACCACCAAGTATATTGGATTCCAAAATCCCCACCCAGATTCAAGGATATTATCTGGTAAGCCAGTCACTCAATCTGAACAGTGTTATGCTTTGATTCACTTAAAAAACAGACCCATTTGGTAACTTAATATGGTGGTAAATTACCAAATGGAGCACCCAACCATCGCATTTGAGCTATTTGACAGACCTTTGTTCCAAAACTAGCGACAATACATTGTTAGTGGCAATTTCAACCGTTTAAAATCAATCTATTTAGCCAAAGCTCGGTCAAATGCATTGAATGGGAACTGGTCAAAGGTCACCCATAGTGTAACTTTAATGCATTCAGGGTCCTAAATAGTTTATTCCAAAAAAGTTGATCATAATTGTAATACTATAGTTTTTGTAAATTGTAATCGTATTTAACGGGATAATTATCTACCAAAGCTTTTAAACTGGACAGAAATATCTGCAGTTCAACCCAACTCGACCCTACTAAAAATTATCCATTTTGGTCTGTTACCCTTACCCCCTTTGCCTGTTTTTGCTGCCTGTAGTTTTAGATCAAATTTCCGGGATGGATTTTTATTGCATTTTGTAATGAAAGTATTTTTATATCTAATGAAGTTATAACTACTTATCTTGTTTTGTACGTCTCTGTTAAAATATGGTTTCAAACTTTGTGTGTGTTAAAATGTGGTTTATTTTCACTTTAATTTTGTTCCTACAGGGTTTTATTTCCTTTTATTCTAGATCTCATGTATCTATAAGGCCATTAGAGGGTGTTTGTTCTAACATACTATTTTTAATTTTTTTTTATCATGCATCAGATGAGGCTTTTGTCAACAGAGGAAAGAAGAAAGAACTTTTACTTGATGATGTTGGCACTGCTTTCGGCGGAACAACTGGAAAACGTGCGTACCAGGGTGAGAGACAAATAAAGGCAAAACCCAAACAAAAAGCAGGTCAAGTACCGACTTCAGGTAATGGGCATGCCAACCAATCAACAAGAACACTACACCCTGTACAGCCTTCACTAATTAGGGAGAGTCGGATGGTGAACGGGCCCCAAAGGGAGAGTATGGAAACCACCGACCCGCTTCATGAGTTAGACCCGATTGATGAATTAGGGGAAGGTGGTCCTCAGGATCTGAGTTCTCTGCTGAATTTTGATGATGAGGAATTACAAGACCAATTTACAGCGGGACTTGATATACCAATGGATGATCTTACAGAATTGAATATGTTTTAGTGAAAACTTGATGGTTTGATTTTTAATAATATAAAACAGGTAAAATGTATATTATTGTGGATTATTTTGACTGCATAGGAAAGGTAAGATCTAAGATGTCATGTAACCAACCCATCATTTGTAATTATGGTCTCATTTTTCTTTCATTTTTGGTTTATTCTTTATTTACTTAGTGAATTACCAGATATCTATGATGTTTTTTCTTAGTGGCAGGTATTTTTTTTTATATATATATCTATTGTATCTTTTGGGAGAAATTAGACTTTTAAATAAATAGAACAACCATGATATTGATCTGATAGTCAGAGGGTGTTTTCCATTTAGCTCAGACATGGACTTGAGAATGGTTCATCCGACCCAACAACAAAACCCGCTCCGGATTTTGTTGTAGTGCAACTTTTCATTAGTCCTTTTAGCCGGGAATAGGGCATGGTGACTGTCTTCTCTTAAATGTTTACACCGTTTAACGGCTAAAAATTGTTTTGTTTTATTCAAGGCTTCTTGCAAAACCTGTTCTTGCTACAAATAATCACCATGAATCCTTGTGCTACAAATAATCACCATGGATCTCGGATCGGTTCGATCCATTTGTTTCTTGGGTCGATGGGTGAAATTGTCACCCTGGACTTGAGATGAATCGATGCTGACCAAAGATTGTTTGGCCAAATAGTATGGAGATGATGGTTAAATCTTAAGTTATTTGATTTCTCAAGTTTAAACCTAACTCAATGGAGATTTAATTGTAATATACTAGGGGTTATGAGTAGTGTATTTACTCATGTCAATACTATATTACAATACGTACATATAAAAAGTACAAAATTGTAAATTACTTAAAAAATTAAGAGTTTTAGGATACAAAATAGTCTTTTAAACAATAAAGTAATATTTTTTCTGATTAAAACAAAAAAATTAAACAATCTGTTTAACAAAAAATGATTGACATTTAACAATATTATATATTTAAAATAATTAATTAATAAATCAAATACGATAAATTGTGTTTCTTATCACGTAAAAATCACGCTACAAATTATCATCACTACCGTACCGTCATGCCCACCACTATAAATTAATTTGGGAAAACACAAACGTGCCCACGGCCGCACTTCATCTCACCGACACCAGTCCACCATCATCCCGGCCGGCTGGTCTGCGGCGAACAAAGTACGCCTTCCCTCAACTTTCTCTCTCTTATCGTAATATGATTATATCACAGTTGCAGATTGAATATATATATTTTTCCTGTCAGTTAAATGATTATTAGTATTGTACACAAATGAGCGCAGATGTTACGTTCTAAATTTTGTTGGATTGCAATGTATTTCCCGATAGAAAAGCGAATCTCTAGGTTTTTTTCGGTTTACTGTGCTTGATTAGCCGTCTGCATGTTTGTAAACAAAACGAGATGAATTCACTAGAACATTAGGATAAAAGTTTATTGAATTATTAGAAATGTCAAACTGCCTTATTTTTAGACTCAGAACAGATTTGGATTTTTTGAATTTTTTGAATTTTAGGGCACAAATTCCTCAATGGCAGAGAATATGCTAGTGCTGGCAATCAAATCAATCAATTCCAGTTCTGTATATCAAACGTAATTACTTTGCCTTGAAATCAAACTCAGAATCCATAATGTCAAAAACACAACTGCTTTTCTTCGATTTTGATAATGCTGTATCGCTAAATCTGAGATGCTCATCCTGTGATATATGTTTGATTCTTCCTTCGATTTAGTGTCATTGTACATTGCTTTTGCTGTTGCAGATGGATTCTGCTTCATCTTGACCTTGATTTGTCATTTCTGATACAAATATGAGAGCTACAAGTTTTGTTTGGAATGTCTGTAAATCATCATTCACATGTGGGCTAATAGGTCTCACCGTATCAGACCGTATTGCTAGTGTTGTCCATGTAAGGGGATTCTCTATGTCACCCACATTCAATCCTCCCAATAACACTTCCTTGGGCTTATTTACTGGTAGGTTTCTACTTTCTATTTTCAATAGAAAACTTAAGCAGTTTGGCTTGTGCTAGTTTAACTTGGTTAATCGAGTTAACGGTTTATCTACAGATGATCATGTCTTGGTGGAAAAACATTGTCTAACGGATTACAAGTTCTCACACGGCGATGTGGTAGTTTTCTGGTATAGTTATAGATCTTTATCTTCTTCATATTCCTTGCTGGCTTATGTATAATTGTATATCAGCTTATTTTGTTAAAATTTCCAGCTTTGAATCTTTGGTTTATCTAAATGCAGCTCCCCAAGAGACTACAGGGAGAAACAAATAAAGCGTATAACGGGCATGCCAGGTGATTGGGTCAGTGTTCCTTTATCATATGATGCTGTGAAGATTCCTGAAGGCCATTGTTGGGTTGAAGGAGACAATCCAACCAACAGTTTGGACTCCAGATCCTTTGGCCCGGTATGTTGGCTTCATCATAACTTCTGATTTCGGGTGGGATTATCTTTCTTTAGCTAAAGATTGAAATTTTGACCCATTTACTTGTAAATGGATTGATGTATGTTATGTTAAGCGGTTAAATTATAAACAATTGATAGTATTCAAATCCATCAAAACCTCCTGAAAGCTTTTATTAACAATGGTTAGATTACTTTTGTTACTATATCATCTTGTTTATCATATTTAGCACATTAGTTATTTATAGTATTTAAAAAACTGCTCAATCTACCTGTTTGGCCAAACCCATTACTCGTCCTGCTGCTCACGTGCCATTTCTATATTTAAACAAAGACATATCCGATTTAAGAGTGGCTTGAAAATATTAATCAAATGTTATGTTTTTGCAGATTCCGCTAGGGTTGATTCGTGGAAGGGTCACACACGTCATCTGGCCCCCTCAAAGAGTTGGGAAAATCGATCAAAAGCTTCCCCGGAATGGACTTTCCTTATAAGGTGAGTATAAGTACTTAGTTACAGGGTGATGAAGAGATGATGATCATCTACAATGACCAGATTTTGCTTAGGTTTTTGCTGTGTTTTTTTTAAACTTCTGATTCTGGAGGTGTTTTATAGGGTGGTATTCTTTTGTTTTAGTGACCATTTGATGGCTGTTCTTTAAAAAAATAAATACAAGTAATAAACTCATTTATTTTGTTCACTTATTTGTCAGGAAGAACTCATTAGGCTTTATGAATACCTTGGTAATCATTGAGATAAGGAGATAATAGAGATTTACTTGTAATTAAGAATTTAAAAAACTTAAATATGGTGGAGTTGAATTTATATATACTATAAAAACCCTCTAAATCCATATTTTGGCTTTGAATTTCTTCTGTACACTATATGCTATAAAAACAGAAAAACTCTGTTTTACGTTAGATTGGTTTTGGCCCCCGATATAGATGTCCAAAGTGATAAATGTAAAGCTCTGCCACTGTTATTAAATGCTACTTTTTTTTTTTTTTTTGAACGGTCAACGAATGCCCCGGAAAACCCGGGGACTATTTACACCAGTTGAGCTCATTCCAGGGAAAATCCACCTCCGCGAGCGGCCGGGTGGACAAACCTGGGAGCTCAGGGATCGAACTTGTGACATTTCAGCCCCAAGTCTCCCCTCATCGCCAATGCCCCTCCAAAGTGTTGCCCGTAAGAATTGAACCTGTGTCTCAAATAGAGAACACAAGCTTCCTACCACTACACCACAATGAAAGTTGCATTAAATGCTACTTCTTAAATAGCTAAACATCGTTCTCGACTGTCGTTCTCTGGTTAATCAATTAATGTTAGAAGGCCAAGGTCACATATATGAAAAGCTTCAAAAAACCACTAAAAGTGTATTAAACTTCATCAAGAGTTTAAGGTATCCGATCAGTGAACATCATAGTAAGTTTTGTAGGTATTAAAAAGTGTATTATAGGTATTACTCAATTAAGCGTTTAAAGTATTGGGTCATGTAGTAAACATTTTTTTAAACGGCGTTTGAACTACCTTAATACCTTAGTGAACCTTCATGGGATAGGATTGCAACTATCCATACTGAATTTGACACTCTAGACTTAACTTACCCAGAAATATCATCAAGGAAGAAACACACCACTTAAGAAAACCCTCTTAGTCATGTTTTGAACTTGAAGTCTTAAGAATCCCAAACGGCCAAACCTCTAACCATCATTCCCATGTCAGCTCCTGTCGAAAGGAACATGTTTTCTTGTTATAAGTTATTGGAGTAAAATTTGTAGCTGTGTATGTTGCATGGTTTTCGAAAAATGTAAAAAAGAAGTTACCTACAACCTCTCCAATCAATCATTCCATCATGTTTTCATATTAATATCATATATATTGTATTTTTATAACCATTCTTATTTATTTTATGAATTAATTTACTTGTTAATATCGTATAAAATATAATTATGATTGAAACTAAGAAGTTTTATATGTTATACATTTAAACATTATATAATTGAGTTATTGAGGCGACGTTCTAATATTTGACATTTTTATTAAGCCAACCCTTGTATATTTTAAAAAGACAACAAAATTAATATTACATAAATTAAAGTATTACCAAAAGCATTTTTTAACACACTTTAATTAGTAAGTTTAAAAATGTACAAACATTTATGTAGTTCTTGATTGACGTCGAAGTGTGGATTAAAAATAGAGAGAGTTGGTGTTCCAAATAACCCCACTTTGAATCAACTAGTAAGAGTAACTGGATTGTCAAATCCACGAGGAGTTAGTGGATAGCGCGTAGTTCCATTTGATTTTTATTGCTAACATAATGAAAATTTGATTGTTGATTAACTAATTAAGAATTTAGCAAAAATGCAATAAGTAAAAGAAGATCACATCTAGGTTCGAGTTGGCTAACTGAGATACCACCTAGTTTAATTGTGTTAATAGACCACATAGACATAATCTACTTCAACATATACAACAATGGATGATTAAGGAATACACCATTCATGCAACTTTGATTCAACGATTCTAGATCGAACGAAAAAGAATACATAAGGTAAACAACATAATCATCAACAATACTAGACTCTACAATCAATAACATATTGCTCCTCAATGATAAAAGCAAAATGAAATGGGCAATGCATTGATGTGTGATCAATAAGCTTGTCTTACATTATTCACATACGGAAGCACATAAACAATCTTCAATTACCAAGAACTTAATGTAAAGGAAGAGAATTGATGTTCAACACAACTTAAGAACTAAGTAATATTCAAAAAAACATAAACCCTAAAACCTGATTGTGATCACATGAAGTTTAGCTACCCATGGTAATGATGAACATGATGGATAATGATGAAATTGATGAATGATTTTGCTTGATTTGATTTTTCAAAGCATTGTCACCGAGTATTGGAAGCCAAAAAATCGTCCTCAATGTTCTAGTCGACTCCCCTCCTAAAAATTACGTTTTAGCGCTTAAAAATCATGGATAAGGACTGGAATCGACATAAAAAACGTCAGAGGTAGTAGGCTATGGCCTGGGGAGTAGCCTACGCCAATTTTTTTCTGGCCTACCTCCACATTTTGGCAGATTCCACTTCGTTTGCTATCTCCATCGCTTACAAGTCTTGGCTCAGGTGCACAAACATCCAATTCAATAATCAAATTTAGTCTTCAGAATGTCCGTGTATGTAAACTCAAACAAGACCACATATTCTACGAAGTATATCATGCTAAAAACGCAAACAAGGAAAAGGTTTTAAAAACGATCCGATAAGTGTAGCAACCTAGATTTGCTTGGTTTGTGATCTTTCATTCTTTCTAAGTACACATGGCATGCATTCATTTCCCTATATTTTCTTTCATACTAATTTATTTTCTATATAAGGTTATGCGATATACACCGCTACTTCTCGTGCGTGGGTCTAGGTGACATCAATCCACGGCGCGGAACGCCCCCCACCCTGCGTGGATAGTCTGCGTGGATATAGCAACGACCTGAAATAGTGATTGATTTGGGTTTCAACCAATCACATGATTTTAATTATTTTGTTTCTATTAATTTTATATATAAATATTAAATAAAATAATACCAACTCACACCTCAGAACTTACACATGCGAGTCCAGTGATGACAAACCCACACAGCTATACCTCATGCCCAAATGTTAGTTTTTTAAATAACTTATAATATTTAACCTTTTTAAATAATCTAAGTTCAGTCTTCTTTAGTTTTATTTTTAACATACCGGTATAAGATTTATTATAATGAGAAATAAAAAAAAATACTTTTGATATAAATAAATATAGAAAAATAATTGTTTATCTTATCTAGCACATGTCAATGTATTATAGGTTTATCTGTTTTAATAAGTGTTTTTGAAATGTAAAATAATTTTTATTTTTATATAAATTTTGGATTCAAATTACTAATTTTTTCTTATTTTGAAACGAAATAACTATTTAATTTATTAAAAATAATCACAAATCATTATTTATGTAATAAAAAGTTGGGTTGGACTAGATTGTGAATGTTTAGAAAAATAAGTTATTAGAAAAATAAGTTAGATCGGATTGCGTGGAAAAATGTGTGGGGTCTTGCGGATGGTCTATCTTATATATTGGCGTTGTCACGCTTATATGATCTCCTTGTTATCTTTAGGTTTATATGTACTTTTAGCTACTAATGTGGCAGATTTAGTAAGATTGTATTGTTGTTATCTGAGAGTACATATATAAACTGACACAGTGGCACATTGGCACCACTTATAGAGGCTTTCTACATGTAATGATCGAAAATTTGATCACACCCTTCTTGAATCCTTCAATCATCAATGGCATCACCAATGCCCCTCTAATAGTCTTCCATCCTGTTATTAGTTTCAATCCACAATTCACAAAGAAACAACTGAAATATATAGATTCATTCATTACAGCTGAAACCTGTTTATAGTTAAGTGGGTCGGTCCGGGTTATACTTTGTCTCTAAGAGTAAAGAGGTCAAATGGGTCATTCTTTTTATATAGAATTAAAACAAAAACAAGTTGAAAGTCAGAAATGAACTAAATCTCCTAAATAGTTTATCATAAAACATATATATATAAGTTTTTCTGAAAGTATTTTAAGTTTTAACACATTAACTACTCATCTTAAGGGACTAAAAGGAAGAGTGTTAATGGTTGACGAGACCCAACACATTTCAACCTTGACCCATACTAAAAAGTAAAAACTACCCGTTACCCAATTTCTCCACCGATAGAGGCAAACAGAATTAAAAAGCTAATTAGAAGTTACCACTCTGTAGCAATGAAGTTAGGCCATCCCAGGTCAATGCAGACTTTATCACAGCTGGCCAAAATGGGGCAACATTGTCTGACCAATCAGCAGCCTTGATATCCTTAAGAAAGGTAACAACACAAAATGAATCAACTTTAATCCAAAATGCGTTAGTAAATGGTGCTGACATTATGGAGTCAAACATAATGTAGCTTACCTTAAGAGAAAGGGATTCCAGTAACTTTATATAATCAGCAGTAGAACACCAAGCAGGGAGATAAAACCCATCACAAATCTTGTCTAAAAGTATTTTCTCTTCCGGGCGCAGCGATTCTTCAGTAGGGGAAAGGTCCCTGTGGCACCATGTGACTATAATTATTGTGGCTCCAGGGGCAGCCACCCGAGCTAACTCGCTAACAAACTGTTGATTTGTCATGAAAATCAGAATGTACAAGAGACACAAAGTTTTATTCAAACACATGGCGTTGGTGAATTAAACCTTTAGTTTGTCAGGCATATGTTCTCCACTCTCCATTGACCAAACCAGATCAAACTTCCCATCAGGAAATGGCTGGTTCAAAGCATCTGCAACTTCAAATGACACCTGCTTATTATTCAGTTAACTTAGCAACTCTATGTTTGTAAAGACTTCAAGGGAGATCAATCAGTTTCCACTATGAATTGTTATATAAAGATTGATGCACAAGAAGCAGATACATAAAAACAAGTTCATCATCACTGCCAGACTAAAAGATCCCATATGATATGTAATCAAGTAATGTGAAACAACTGACCATCATCAATGCCAACTTTATAATCAATTGAGTTTTTATTTGAAAGGTTTGTGAAATTTGTCCTCAACTAAAAGATCCCATATGATATGTAGTCGAGTGAATAAATCTTATTACCTTGTCCCCCAATCCTTGGGCAGCAGCAAGCGCCTGAGCCCTTTCGGCTTGTACAGGGCTGAGAGTGATGCCATAACATTCTGCCCCATATTTTCTCGATAGGTACCTTGAGCTACCCCCAATTCCACACCCAACATCAACTATGCTTGTAGGTTTCTTTGAGGGATCATCTGCAATGAAATTGCACGTTGATCATAGAAATACATCTTATAGTGAAACTGGAAACATACAGATAGTTCAAGGCATATACCAATTTCTTAAAATTGGTTAATAACAGAACTAAGCTTCTAAAAAGGCGTACATTCTCGATCTCTACCAATACTCATCACACTCTCTCAGTCTCTCTCCCAAATTTCACTTAAATGTGTAGTTTAAAATTCGCAACTGATCTAAGATGGAGTAAATTGCATTAACAAGTCCGAATCTGAAATATCGACATTGAGTGGATCCAATCTAAGGAGAACAGATCGACAGCTTATTCTTAAAATTGGTTAATAACAGTACTAAGCTTCTAAAAAGGCATACATTCTCGATCTCTATCAGCACTCATCGCACTCTCTCTCCCAAAACACTATTTGCATGATTTTTTCCCACTAATTTTTCTCTTGAATGTGTAGTTTAAAATTCGCAAGTGATCTAAGATGGAGTAAATTGCATTAACAAGTATGAATCGGAAATTGACATTGAGTGAATCCAATCGAAGGAGAACAGAGACAGCTTATTCGAACTTCTATCAAACGAACAAAAAGGAATTCAGAACAACGAGGAGGTAAAGGAATAATCGGTTCGTGAAATAGGCAACATACTGAACGCATGGTGGAGTGTACTTAAATTCTATGAACAAATATGAAGAATTTAGGATGATAATTTTGGAAATTTCTTGTGATTAGAAGAAGGGATGAGAATACAGAGGATATGAGATGAGAGAGAAAGCCATAACAAACTAGTCACACTTTTCTTGCCTCATACAACCGACTATCCTCCTCTATATAGCAAATTCAATAATTAATTTAATTAAGTAAATACGTGGCATTCACAGCTCATATTCTTTCAATTTGGATGGCACATTCTTCTCACGTGTGCTTCTTCTTGGTTGAATTATTGGTTCACTAGTCATTTCATTTGAGTCATTTGTAGCTTCTTGCGTCTTCACAACAGTACCTCCCCCTTTAACATTCACCTTGTCCTCAAGGTGTAGAGTGGGAAACGATTTTAACATACTGAGCTTATCTTCCCAAGTGGCATCAGTAGGTGGTAAACCTACCCATTGGACTAGCCATTGTTCCACAACATGGTTGGCACGGGTAACATTTCTTTGATCCAAAATAGCTGTTGGTTGGAGTAGTAAAGTGGAGTTGGAGTCCACCAAATGAAGTGGTGTTACTTGCTGGTCCGGTTGACCGATGCAGCGCCGGAGCATAGAAACATGAAACACATTGTGGATGTGTGCACCCTCAGGAAGATCGAGACGATAAGCAACCGAACCGATGCGAGCTACAACCTTATACGGGCCAAAGTAACGACGACCCAACTTAGAGTGGCGTTGTAAACGAACAGAACCTTGACGATAAGGTTGGAGTTTGACAAATACCCAATCATCAACCTGAAATTGAACATCCTGGCGGTGAGCATCTGCATAATGCTTCATGCGATCTTGAGCTCGAGCTAGATTGCGTTTGAGCAGTTGGAGAACAATATCCCGTTCCAACAGTTGGGCCTCCACAAATGGATTACCGGTAGCATCCCGTAAGTACCGAATAATGGTTGGAGGTTTTCGCCCATACAAAACTTCAAATGGAGTCATCTTAGCCGCCGTCTGGTAGGACGTATTATACCAGTACTCAGCCCAAGGCAGTAAGCGCAACCAAGTTTTTGGGTAATCAGTAACAAAGCAACGTAGGTACATTTCTAAACATTTGTTTAAAGCCTCCGTTTGACCATCGGATTGCGGATGGTAGGCGGTGCTAAAGGAAAGATGGGTACCTTGTAACCGGTGGAGCTCTTTCCAAAATTCCGACATAAATCGAGGGTCACGATCAGAGACGATATCGATTGGAATACCATGTAAGCGAACCACTTCTGCCACAAATTCGTTGGCAACAGTAGTACTAGTGAAGGACGATGGAAGGCCGATAAAGTGACCATATTTGGAAAGACGGTCAACGACCACCATGATAACGGATTTTCCTTGAGATGATGGAAGACCTGTTATAAAATCCATTGCAATATTCTCAAAAACTAAGTTGGGAATAGGTAAAGGTTGGAGCAAACCCCCTGGTGGTAGAAATGAAGATTTCATCTGTTGACATACTTGGCAGTTTTGGATAAATGATTGTACCGACTTTCGCATACCTTTCCAATAAAAATTGGAGGAGAGACGATGAAAAGTTCGAGTGATACCCGCGTGACCCCCTGTTAAGGAAGCATGAAATTCAGTCAATAAGGTTTGACATAGAGAAGAATCGGCCGGAAGCATTAAACGACCTTTAAACACCAGCAATCCGTCTTTAACCAAGTGGTCAGGATATTGTGAAGGTGATGAGCGAATAGCAGTCATAAGAGCTTGAAGTTCAGGGCTATTAGAAGTAACCTGTCTTAATTCCTCCAAAAATGATAAAGTTTGAGAATATAAAGCATGAAGGTGAGGCTGATCCATGCGAGATAAGGCATCGGCTGCGCCGTTTTGTTTGCCCGGTCTATACACAATATCGAAATCATAGCCCAAGAATTTGCTCAACCACTTGTGTTGATCGGGTGTTTGAATCACTTGATCTTGTAAGTTACGTAAGGATTGCTGATCCGTAATAATATGGAATTTTCGGCCTAGAAGGTACTGTCGCCATTTAGCGAGGGCTTGTGTAATGGCGAACATCTCGCGTTGGTATGCCGAAGCCTGTTGCATTCGAGGGCAAAGTTTTTGACTAAAGAAAGCAATCGGGTGACCCTCTTGAGATAGGACAGCCCCTATACCCGAACCAGATGCGTCAGTCTCAACCGTGAAAGGTTTAGAAAAGTCGGGTAATTGTAAAACCGGTGACGTACTCAGACGATCTTTTAACAACAAAAATGCAGCATTAGTTTGTGGGGACCAAAGATAAGCATCCTTTTTTAATAAGTCGGTGAGGGGACCGGCAATAGAAGCAAAACCTTTGATGAAGCGACGGTAATATCCTGCTAAGCCAAGAAAACTTCGTACCTCTTTAATGTTTTTGGGTATAGGCCACTGTTGGATGCAAGCGATTTTGGTCGGGTCAACCGCAACTCCCTCGGCTGAAATAATGTGTCCCAAATAACCAACCATAGACTGCCCAAAAACACATTTGGAAAGTTTGGCTACTAAGTGATGAGCCAACAGAGTGTCGAACACCTGGCGAAGGTGAGATAGATGATCTTCCCAAGATGAACTATAGATCAATATATCGTCAAAGAAAACTAAGACAAACTTACGAAGAAAAGGTCGAAACACATCATTCATTAGACGTTGGAATGAAGAAGGAGCATTTGATAACCCGAAGGGCATAACCAGAAATTCGTAATGGCCGTCATGTGTTCGAAAAGCTGTTTTGGCAATAGAACCTTCTTGCAAGCGGATTTGATGATAACCCGCCAATAAATCCAATTTAGAAAAGAACTTAGCACCATATAGTTCATCAAATAATTCATCAATTGTAGGAATAGGAAACCGATCACGGACTGTGATGGAGTTTAGAGCGCGATAATCGACACAAAATCGCCACGTGCCATCTTTCTTACGGACGAGTAACACCGGAGATGAAAAAGGGCTAGTACTAGGGCGAATTATTCCTTGTTCAAGCATTTCTTTAACCAAACGATCGACCTACTGCTTCTGGAAATGAGGATAACGGTAAGGACGAACCGCTACCGGGGCTGAATTTGGGAGAAGTTCAATAGCATGGTCCTGTGGCCGTATCGGTGGTAAGCCGGTGGGTGGTTGGAACACCGAAGCAAATTCGGAGAGCAACGGTTGAATCGCTGCTGGACAACCAACCGGATTAGGAGGATCAGGAGTCAACAAATGCAAGTGATAGAATTCAGCAATAGCCTCCATACTTGCTAAACGGCACAAACCATTAAACTGGATGGGTTGCACAACAGGGGATGACACACCCTTCCATTTGACCCTTGAGGCTCCTAATTGGAATTCAAATGTGGCTTGGGCATAATCAGTTAACACCGGCCCTAAAGTAGATAACCAAGACACCCCAAGGACCATGTCCCAACCTTGAAGGGGTAACACGTAGAAATCAACAACAATAGCAGAATTCTGAATCGTAAGTTCTACCTGTTTGGCGATACCGGTGCAAGGTAGACGCTCCCCGCTACCGACTAACACCGAGAAAGGGGTAATGGATTCAATAGGCAACTGCAGAAAAGTGGCGATTCGAGTTTGAATGAAGCAGTGTGTACTACCACCGTCGAGTAAAACTTGCACCGATTTGCCTTTAACAGACCCACTAAAACGAAGGGTGGTAGAAGAGCTACCCCCAGCGAGTGCATTGTACGAAATAGAGGAATGGTTTTGAACCTCCTCTATTTGCAACCGATCAGCTAAAGCCGCATCAATAGATGGAGAAAACTGACTATCCCCCGAGCCATCAAGAAGAGGATCCTCATCAAAGAATAACAATTGAGAAGTGGACTTACATTTGTGATCCAGGGAATACTTCTCATCGCATTTATAGCACAACCCTTGGGCACGTTTCTGTGCTAATTCCGTTGGAGTCAAGCGACGAAAACCAATCGAATTGGGTGGAGGTTTAGGGTTAAGAGGTGTGGACAGGGTAATCGGAGAGGGTGAAGGAGTCAACTGGCGAGGAGTTGGTAAAATGGGCTTGGAAGTCGGGTTAAGAACAGCACGGCCCACTCCCTTCTCCATGTGAATGCGGGTCTCATGTAATTGGGCATATTTCATGGCCTCGTCCACTGAAGTGGGCTGGTGGATCACCACCGATTGTTTGATATCAGCCCGCAACCCCGAAACAAAACAACTGACGAGAAAAGCGGCCGGCAAGGGCATCTTTCTAGTGGAAATCTCCTCAAAGCGGTGGCGATAGTCAGCCACCGTCGATGTCTGTTGAAGCTTAGCTAAAACCCCCTCCGGTTCCTCCAACTCGCGAACCCGAAACCGCTGAACGATAGCGTCAGTGAAAGCATTCCAGCCGGTGAATTTGGAATGGCGAGTAACCCAGTCGTACCAATCAGCGGCCTCTTCCTCAAGATAAAATGAAGCAATAGTAACCCGATCCCGATCGCTAATATTGTAGAAATCAAAGTACCTGGTTGCTTGAGCCACCCAACGTTCAGGATGAACACCAGTGAAACGAGGGAGATGAATTGGGGCTGGTTTATGCCGACCCAAAACGGATGAACCATCAGATCCCGTTGGCTCAGCATGTTTCTGGTGAGGGCTAAGATTATCCAGACGAACCAACACTCGATTCATCACCTGCTTGGTATCTTCGATAGAAGTCGCAAGCAAACTCACCTCAGATGTTAAATCGGTAACAGCAGAGTTCAATTTTGTTTGGGACGCCTGAGATTGTTGCTGAAATTCCTGAAGACTCTTGATGTTTTCATCGATCGCCCGGAGACGAGTACCCTCAGCCATGTTACCGGTGAAGAAATAAAGCAGAATGAAAGCACCAAATGGAGTGTACTTAAATTCTATGAACAAATATGAAGAATTTAGGATGATAATTTTGGAAATTTCTTGTGATTAGAAGAAGGGATGAGAATACAGAGGATATGAGATGAGAGAGAAAGCCATAACAAACTAGTCACACTTTTCTTGCCTCATACAACCGACTATCCTCCTCTATATAGCAAATTCAATAATTAATTTAATTAAGTAAATACGTGGCATTCACAGCTCATATTCTTTCAATTTGGATGGCACATTCTTCTCACGTGTGCTTCTTCTTGGTTGAATTATTGGTTCACTAGTCATTTCATTTGAGTCATTTGTAGCTTCTTGCGTCTTCACAACAGTACCTCCCCCTTTAACATTCACCTTGTCCTCAAGGTGTAGAGTGGGAAACGATTTTAACATACTGAGCTTATCTTCCCAAGTGGCATCAGTAGGTGGTAAACCTACCCATTGGACTAGCCATTGTTCCACAACATGGTTGGCACGGGTAACATTTCTTTGATCCAAAATAGCTGTTGGTTGGAGTAGTAAAGTGGAGTTGGAGTCCACCAAATGAAGTGGTGTTACTTGCTGGTCCGGTTGACCGATGCAGCGCCGGAGCATAGAAACATGAAACACATTGTGGATGTGTGCACCCTCAGGAAGATCGAGACGATAAGCAACCGAACCGATGCGAGCTACAACCTTATACGGGCCAAAGTAACGACGACCCAACTTAGAGTGGCGTTGTAAACGAACAGAACCTTGACGATAAGGTTGGAGTTTGACAAATACCCAATCATCAACCTGAAATTGAACATCCTGGCGGTGAGCATCTGCATAATGCTTCATGCGATCTTGAGCTCGAGCTAGATTGCGTTTGAGCAGTTGGAGAACAATATCCCGTTCCAACAGTTGGGCCTCCACAAGTGGATTACCGGTAGCATCCCGTAAGTACCGAATAATGGTTGGAGGTTTTCGCCCATACAAAACTTCAAATGGAGTCATCTTAGCCGCCGTCTGGTAGGACGTATTATACCAGTACTCAGCCCAAGGCAGTAAGCGCAACCAAGTTTTTGGGTAATCAGTAACAAAGCAACGTAGGTACATTTCTAAACATTTGTTTAAAGCCTCCGTTTGACCATCGGATTGCGGATGGTAGGCGGTGCTAAAGGAAAGATGGGTACCTTGTAACCGGTGGAGCTCTTTCCAAAATTCCGACATAAATCGAGGGTCACGATCAGAGACGATATCGATTGGAATACCATGTAAGCGAACCACTTCTGCCACAAATTCGTTGGCAACAGTAGTACTAGTGAAGGACGATGGAAGGCCGATAAAGTGACCATATTTGGAAAGACGGTCAACGACCACCATGATAACGGATTTTCCTTGAGATGATGGAAGACCTGTTATAAAATCCATTGCAATATTCTCAAAAACTAAGTTGGGAATAGGTAAAGGTTGGAGCAAACCCCCTGGTGGTAGAAATGAAGATTTCATCTGTTGACATACTTGGCAGTTTTGGATAAATGATTGTACCGACTTTCGCATACCTTTCCAATAAAAATTGGAGGAGAGACGATGAAAAGTTCGAGTGATACCCGCGTGACCCCCTGTTAAGGAAGCATGAAATTCAGTCAATAAGGTTTGACATAGAGAAGAATCGGCCGGAAGCATTAAACGACCTTTAAACACCAGCAATCCGTCTTTAACCAAGTGGTCAGGATATTGTGAAGGTGATGAGCGAATAGCAGTCATAAGAGCTTGAAGTTCAGGGCTATTAGAAGTAACCTGTCTTAATTCCTCCAAAAATGATAAAGTTTGAGAATATAAAGCATGAAGGTGAGGCTGATCCATGCGAGATAAGGCATCGGCTGCGCCGTTTTGTTTGCCCGGTCTATACACAATATCGAAATCATAGCCCAAGAATTTGCTCAACCACTTGTGTTGATCGGGTGTTTGAATCACTTGATCTTGTAAGTTACGTAAGGATTGCTGATCCGTAATAATATGGAATTTTCGGCCTAGAAGGTACTGTCGCCATTTAGCGAGGGCTTGTGTAATGGCGAACATCTCGCGTTGGTATGCCGAAGCCTGTTGCATTCGAGGGCAAAGTTTTTGACTAAAGAAAGCAATCGGGTGACCCTCTTGAGATAGGACAGCCCCTATACCCGAACCAGATGCGTCAGTCTCAACCGTGAAAGGTTTAGAAAAGTCGGGTAATTGTAAAACCGGTGACGTACTCAGACGATCTTTTAACAACAAAAATGCAGCATTAGTTTGTGGGGACCAAAGATAAGCATCCTTTTTTAATAAGTCGGTGAGGGGACCGGCAATAGAAGCAAAACCTTTGATGAAGCGACGGTAATATCCTGCTAAGCCAAGAAAACTTCGTACCTCTTTAATGTTTTTGGGTATAGGCCCCTGTTGGATGCAAGCGATTTTGGTCGGGTCAACCGCAACTCCCTCGGCTGAAATAATGTGTCCCAAATAACCAACCATAGACTGCCCAAAAACACATTTGGAAAGTTTGGCTACTAAGTGATGAGCCAACAGAGTGTCGAACACCTGGCGAAGGTGAGATAGATGATCTTCCCAAGATGAACTATAGATCAATATATCGTCAAAGAAAACTAAGACAAACTTACGAAGAAAAGGTCGAAACACATCATTCATTAGACGTTGGAATGAAGAAGGAGCATTTGATAACCCGAAGGGCATAACCAGAAATTCGTAATGGCCGTCATGTGTTCGAAAAGCTGTTTTGGCAATAGAACCTTCTTGCAAGCGGATTTGATGATAACCCGCCAATAAATCCAATTTAGAAAAGAACTTAGCACCATATAGTTCATCAAATAATTCATCAATTGTAGGAATAGGAAACCGATCACGGACTGTGATGGAGTTTAGAGCGCGATAATCGACACAAAATCGCCACGTGCCATCTTTCTTACGGACGAGTAACACCGGAGATGAAAAAGGGCTAGTACTAGGGCGAATTATTCCTTGTTCAAGCATTTCTTTAACCAAACGATCGACCTCCTGCTTCTGGAAATGAGGATAACGGTAAGGACGAACCGCTACCGGGGCTGAATTTGGGAGAAGTTCAATAGCATGGTCCTGTGGCCGTATCGGTGGTAAGCCGGTGGGTGGTTGGAACACCGAAGCAAATTCGGAGAGCAACGGTTGAATCGCTGCTGGACAACCAACCGGATTAGGAGGATCAGGAGTCAACAAATGCAAGTGATAGAATTCAGCAATAGCATCCATACTTGCTAAACGGCACAAACCATTAAACTGGATGGGTTGCACAACAGGGGATGACACACCCTTCCATTTGACCCTTGAGGCTCCTAATTGGAATTCAAATGTGGCTTGGGCATAATCAGTTAACACCGGCCCTAAAGTAGATAACCAAGACACCCCAAGGACCATGTCCCAACCTTGAAGGGGTAACACGTAGAAATCAACAACAATAGCAGAATTCTGAATCGTAAGTTCTACCTGTTTGGCGATACCGGTGCAAGGTAGACGCTCCCCGCTACCGACTAACACCGAGAAAGGGGTAATGGATTCAATAGGCAACTGCAGAAAAGTGGCGATTCGAGTTTGAATGAAGCAGTGTGTACTACCACCGTCGAGTAAAACTTGCACCGATTTGCCTTTAACAGACCCACTAAAACGAAGGGTGGTAGAAGAGCTACCCCCAGCGAGTGCATTGTACGAAATAGAGGAATGGTTTTGAACCTCCTCTATTTGCAACCGATCAGCTAAAGCCGCATCAATAGATGGAGAAAACTGACTATCCCCCGAGCCATCAAGAAGATGATCCTCATCAAAGAATAACAATTGAGAAGTGGACTTACATTTGTGATCCAGGGAATACTTCTCATCGCATTTATAGCACAACCCTTGGGCACGTTTCTGTGCTAATTCCGTTGGAGTCAAGCGACGAAAACCAATCGAATTGGGTGGAGGTTTAGGGTTAAGAGGTGTGGACAGGGTAATCGGAGAGGGTGAAGGAGTCAACTGGCGAGGAGTTGGTAAAATGGGCTTGGAAGTCGGGTTAAGAACAGCACGGCCCACTCCCTTCTCCATGTGAATGCGGGTCTCATGTAATTGGGCATATTTCATGGCCTCGTCCACTGAAGTGGGCTGGTGGATCACCACCGATTGTTTGATATCAGCCCGCAACCCCGAAACAAAACAACTGACGAGAAAAGCGGCCGGCAAGGGCATCTTTCTAGTGGAAATCTCCTCAAAGCGGTGGCGATAGTCAGCCACCGTCGATGTCTGTTGAAGCTTAGCTAAAACCCCCTCCGGTTCCTCCAACTCGCGAACCCGAAACCGCTGAACGATAGCGTCAGTGAAAGCATTCCAGCCGGTGAATTTGGAATGGCGAGTAACCCAGTCGTACCAATCAGCGGCCTCTTCCTCAAGATAAAATGAAGCAATAGTAACCCGATCCCGATCGCTAATATTGTAGAAATCAAAGTACCTGGTTGCTTGAGCCACCCAACGTTCAGGATGAACACCAGTGAAACGAGGGAGATGAATTGGGGCTGGTTTATGCCGACCCAAAACGGATGAACCATCAGATCCCGTTGGCTCAGCATGTTTCTGGTGAGGGCTAAGATTATCCAGACGAACCAACACTCGATTCATCACCTGCTTGGTATCTTCGATAGAAGTCGCAAGCAAACTCACCTCAGATGTTAAATCGGTAACAGCAGAGTTCAATTTTGTTTGGGACGCCTGAGATTGTTGCTGAAATTCCTGAAGACTCTTGATGTTTTCATCGATCACCGGAGACGAGTACCCTCAGCCATGTTACCGGTGAAGAAATAAAGCAGAATGAAAGCACCAAATGGAGTGTACTTAAATTCTATGAACAAATATGAAGAATTTAGGATGATAATTTTGGAAATTTCTTGTGATTAGAAGAAGGGATGAGAATACAGAGGATATGAGATGAGAGAGAAAGCCATAACAAACTAGTCACACTTTTCTTGCCTCATACAACCGACTATCCTCCTCTATATAGCAAATTCAATAATTAATTTAATTAAGTAAATACGTGGCATTCACAGCTCATATTCTTTCAATTTGGATGGCACATTCTTCTCACGTGTGCTTCTTCTTGGTTGAATTATTGGTTCACTAGTCATTTCATTTGAGTCATTTGTAGCTTCTTGCGTCTTCACAACACATGGCATATACTCGAACCGTAAAATTGAGCAAGCATTTTGCATGAAATTTATCAATTAGTTGGTGAGAAAAGTACCAGGAACAAAGGCGAAGAGGAGCGCCTGTTCAATCATACGGATCTGAGCAGAGCGGTGGTCGGAGATTTGTACGACGGCGTTGGGGTCGTAGAAGCCGTGATGCATGTGTTCTCCCCATATATTCTCCCATAACCCCGACGATTCATCGTAGAACTCCGCTATTCCTTTCTTCAACCGCCGGTCATCCGCCGCCGTAACTGCCAAATTACCATTGGCTCTAATAGTTCCTCCTCTAAGTCGTTGCAGCGGCTGATGTTTACTCCCGACGAAGAGTCTGGATCGGCGCGTGAGGGTGGTGGTGAGGAGCGTCGATGCGCACGCGCCGCACAACGAACTCATTCTGTGGATATCTAACTGCAAGGCTGCAATTAGGTAGCCCAGACAAACACACGTAGCGAGGGTGGGACATATAGGTAGGTCGATTTATTTAAGTGAAATACCCTTTTGTCCTTTTTTATTCAGCTGCTACAGTAAATTTATTATTTTTACCTTTTTTTTTCTACGGTACCACAGTAATTTTTTAAAAATATATTTTTACATTTCATGTATGAAGTTAAGTGTAATCTTTAACAATATTTTGATACTATATTAAATCACTAGGATAGAACCCGTATGTTATACAGGTTACATCAGATTTTTTTGGGTAAAGGGTCAGTGGCGAACCCAGGATTTTTTTTGATGGGGTTCGGAAATTTTTAGGGTTCGATCGTCCATCCCTATTTACAAAAATTTTTGGACCGCTTTGCTTCGGGTCGGGTCGGGTCGGGTCGGGTCGGGTCGCGTTACATGAGAAAAAAACAATTTAAAATATGAAAACGCATAACAAAACTAATAAACTATATTACAACAATTTACAACAAGCGTGATCGTCTTTCCGAGTTCCGTATGATTGAATTTTAGAGTTTGGGTATTTTAATTATAATTAGATATTAGATTTAGGTATTGTTTTTAATTAATAGGGTAATGGGTAATGGGTAATGGGTATTGGGTTTGAGAGTTTGTAATTGGGTTAAAAATCTTTAATAGTCTTGGGCTCATTAAGCTAAGTGGTGTTGGATCATTGATTAATTATTAAAAAGTTATAGATTAGTTTTTTTATAAACTAATTTTGTGATAAATTTTATTTATAATACTTTTAAGTTTTTAAAATTTTATTTTTTAAAACTAGATTTTTTTAAGTTGAAGGTCGGTCTTAATATTTCATGGGGTTCGGTGACCAAATTTCTAGGGGTTCGGTTTAGAAAAAATTGAATATATGGTAGACATCTAAAAAATTCATGGGGGTCGGGCGAACCCCAAGGCTTGTCCTTGGGTCCGCCACTGTAAAGGGTTATACGGGTTAAATCATTAGAAAATATATATAATTGATAATTTATGCATACTCGTTTTATTACCCGAATAATGTATTACATTACATTTAATAAAGTTATAATTCATAATATGGTATTGGTGACTTTATCATCTTCATAAAAAAATATTTAGAGCATGTCTCTACTTGTATATTTGGAAAAAAATACAACATAAACATGATCATCTTTAAAAAATGGTTGTTAGAAAAACAATCCAACCCTGAATAGCGACTAACACTAACTTATGATTTGACAAACTTGAGACTTTAAGTCTCGATAGAAAGTTAGGTGAGTATAAAATTTTATCAAAATTATAATGAACATATTCTAATTGTTGAGTATAAAGTCTAAATTATAATCAGAATATTATAATGTTAAATCAATAAAAAAATATTTATCTTGGTATATATTAGAAAACGTACAATTGTATTAGTCATGATGTTTAAAAATTCTAATTTGAATGAACACGGATCATTTGATATGATAGAAAAACTATATAATATTGGATATTATGAACATAAATTTTATTGTTTACGGATTTCTTTATAAATAGTATCATCCACAATGTTGATTGGATTTGTAAAACAATATTAGTTATTCATTAATTATAATATTAAATATGATTTGCTCAATTATATTTGAAAAACACGGTAAATAAGTGTCTATTGATATTTTATAAGTTTTTTAAATATTTATTAAATAAAAATAATAATAGTTTAAAAAATAATTTTAAATAAAAATTAGATGTAAATTAATATATGATTGTCATAATTCCATAAATATAATTAAATAAAAATATATCATGATTATAAGGGATATAATTTCCAAAAAAAAAGAATTTATTAGGGAGTAGATTTGGGAGGGAAAATTTGTGTGAGAATGATTCTAGTGTTGACAAGTGTCAACAATTGTAATTGTTTATTAGAGTAGGAAGATTATATATCATACGTAATATAATAGATATAACTTACGATATTAAACAAACAACAAAGCACGGCAAATCACGGTCCAACTAATCTTGTTTGTGGACAAATACCAAGCGTTTCTAGTTTTGTGATTGGTTGCAAAACTTATTAATATGACTTACATAAAAATGAAAATATCACAAATATTCTAGGACTTCTTTTATCTTATACAGAAAAAACTAGTAATGTACACTGGTACATGTAAACAAGTAGCTTGGTAATTTCTTTGAACGGTCATTTTATTAAAAAAAAAAGTACTATCAAGGTGATAAAAAACAAGACAGAACATTACAATTTAATACACCAATACATATTTATTTTTCTACAGCCATGATAGTTTGTTCTAATAATTGAATGGCCATTAAAAGAAAAAAACCAAGCACCCCACTAACTCAGTAACTAATCTCGGCAGTCATTGAGATTGGTGGTTTAGTGTAGAAACAATGTATTTGGACTGGAGCATCAATTTGGGTCCCTAGGTTCAAATTTTCAAATGTAATACACTTGTATGATTTAAAAAGGGAGTAGGATATATTGTTCAAAAGAAAGGAAAAAAAAAATCAAAGGATGCCGTTTATGAAAAATATATATATACATTCTTTTTGAACTATTAACAGTTTCCTACTTTTCAACTACATCTTTGTCTATGACTTGGACCTTTGAACCCTTGACCACTTGCATATATATATCTCATGGCTCATGCTAGGTGGTGATGCACAATAATACAGTTTTAGACATCGCAAGACAAGTGTGGCTAGAGCTTCTGTTTATCACACAACGATCAGGTTTCTATGGTCCAGCTCTAGGGATGACAAACAAGAAAAGGGAAAACCCAAAACCCGAAAAATAGAAGACAATTTAACAATCGAATTATGGTAAGATTACCAGTACCATTCCCATCACAACTGAAAGGTGGATGAAGAGCTAAAATAAAATACCATTATTATCAAAGATATAATGAACATAAAGATGATGAGGAACATGAGTAGGGCTATGAAAGAAAATGAATCATGACTCCTACTCAAGATAGACGGACACAAATGCATAATTGAATCTCATAATATAGCACCATAGGCTATTCAAAATGACAAAAGTACTGGTAAAAGGAAGGTTCTTGAGATCTTACAATAAAACAAAAAGTAAAGCCAAAATCAAAAGATGATGCCTTGGCATGATCTTAATAGCCTAGCACCATTTTACCAATCAAGTATTAGTAGCCCTGGTGTAGATTTGCTGACTAGCATGTGCAGATACCATCCTGATTGCACCTCTTGCCATCAAATCCTTGATTGCCTTTCTTGCCAATGATCCATTGATCTAAAACAAAAACAAAAGCATAACCAATGAACCTATTAGCAGTTGCAATACATTCATATAGAACGAAAAACAAGAATCGAATCAACAATGCATATAAGATTTGCAAAAGAAAGTATTCAGTACCCTTAATCTGTCTGATAAAATTGAGGGAGTGATGAGCTTGAACTTTGGAGCTTCAACAAGAAGCTTGTCATAAGTCGCCTTATCGAACAGAACCATGTTGTTCACCTTCTCCTTTTGCTTTCCCTTACTCCATTTCTGAAAGAAGCCAATTCACAAACAATTTTAAGTTTTTGAATCTGTGCAAACAACCTTAATCGTTCAACTATGTCAAATCCTCTCCTTTTCGTTTTTGATTTACGGATGAAATCAGAGTTAGTTTCAGATCGAAACAAACGGTTAATCTCATACTACTAACGCAAAACCCTAATACAAGATCTGATCCCCAAACAAACAAGCGAAGAGTAAAATAGGGCAAAATTAACAAACGGAATAACGAAGCTAAATCAATGGATATGGAAAACACAAATATCAAAAGGAATCAGATTAATGAGTTCAAAATCCGACCTTCTTTTTCTGCTTTCCACCGCCGGACTTGGCAGGTTTAGACGACGGCGGGGGAGCTTTTTCCTTCTTCGGAGCCTAAATTTAGCATACGAGGACATTGTTAAAACCTTAACAAGATTGAATTAAAGTGACAGAAGTAAATACGATGAATCATATAGGAAAAACCTAACAGGATGAACTTACCATGAAATCTGATCTGCGGTAGGGTTAAAGGTTCGAAGGTGTGAAGAAAAATAAGCTGCGCGAAGATATGAAGTTTCTGTGTTTATTTATATCTAGGGTTTTGAAGGCCTTGGTTAAGTACTTAAGTTTGTGGGCTGCGAGTATCATCGGGTCGGGTGATTTGTTTTTTAATAACAGCAACACTTGGGTCGGGTTATTTTCCACACCGGTCAAGCAAAAAAAATTCAAGGAATTATCTTATGAAATTTAAAATTTTGAACGTTTTTTCCGAGTCTTACTGTGACGGGATTTAAACCCTTTCTAATTACTTGACGTCTCAAGGTCAACTTGAAAATCTCCATTATCTATATATTGTATATACATTATTGTCGAATATTACTTTGTTTTTAGATTAATAAGAGAAAACTGAACACTTTTAGGTTTAATTATACGTCAATTATCATATCAAACCAAATTATAAATCTATTTTATATACATCTATAGCTATCAAATATGCGAATTGTTATAATTTAGTAATGATTACAAGCACTTAAGAACTTTAAGATATGATTATTGAACACAATTTTCTAACTTTAGAGCGAATGGCAGAAGGAGAGATAGAGAATATGTATCACTTTTAAAGTGTATACAAGAGGTGCATTTTTCTTTCTTACATTTATGTGGTATTTACATTACAAAGTTAGGGGACAAGAAGACATAAACAATTAATACTTGAGTGTAAGAATATGAGGTCTTGTATGTAAGAAAAATCTCCATAAATGTTGAGTGAAAATGTACATCCATATCCTCATTTAGATAATTGGCTTTGGCTCAATGGACATGGAAGGGTGGATAGGGCTTGTGACCGAGAGGTCATGGGGTTCAATCCTCCCAGGAATGTACGAGTTTCCCTTATGTGACATGCTAGTTACTGTAGGTTGGAGTTGAAGATGATCGGGTGGGAAGCCCATCGTCCCCTGTCAGTGATCCAAATCGATGTTCAAAAAAATATATATTCATAATACGAATGGGTTTCCTGTATCCACTTTAGATACTTGTATCATCATAAATATCTTATAACTTGAAGGTGTCGGGGCTTTGCAGCAGGTATTATGATTTTAACAACTATCCCTTCTTTCTAGTCATCTAAATATTTTCTTGCTCAAATGTAGACGCACTATTCCTAACATTATTCCTTGTTCAACTGTCACGTCACTCTTCTTAATATTTCTTTTATCCTTCAAACCATCAGCAAGAAGCTGACAGCCAAAGCAAACAAAAACTACAAATCAGCCAACATTCAACCCAATCACATCACAGTGGTCAAAATGATAAAACTAAAAAGAAAAGATGGTCAAAATTCATCCAACATGTGTGCCAATCCTGCAATACGACATGCTATTGCTTAGAGATGATCATATCAAAAAGCAACTATGCTCAAATCATACAACATTCGAAATATGAAAGCTTTGATACAGAAGACGAGTTATGAAACGAAAAAAGTTGTAGAAGAGTTGACAACAATAAATGATACAAACTAAACTTAATGGGACAATGCATCAACTTTGTTGTTAGAAATGAGAAAGCTGCTCAAGTTTACGCGATTGAAAAAATTTGCATCGCCCTTTACCACTTGATTCGATATCTTCACTTTTCCTCTTCATTCCAGTGAAACCTAAATTACTCAGCTTTGATTGTCGTTTCGCCGTCTTTCTATCATCATCATCTGCTTCATCTGCTTCCCTGTAAAAACAAGAATTTAGAAATCACATGAGCAAGTTTGGTTTAGCTTTAACTCGCTTTGACCCGTTAAACCTCTAGAAGATTTCAATCAGGGCTCACCATAACACTTGAACACCACCTTTGAAGTAGGGCTCACATGTTCCCCAACTGAAGCGAACCAATGACGGGAAGCCAAATACCGAGTGTTTGTGATCTTCTAACCAGCTTTTAGTGTTGGGGTCTACATATAGATTCATTGTAATTAACCAGACGACAAGTACGAAGATATGAAGATTAATGAAACCAAATAAACAAAAGAAAGCTTGTCAATATAAATAAGGTTTTCATTTACAGAAACTAAAGTATTCTCACCTCCAGGATACCCTGATCCAAAGTTTCTATGCATATTCTCAGCAGTTTCATCAAATTCCCAATTTTGCAACGCTCTGTCCCTTGTGACCTGAATACATAAATAATCAAGTAGATAATAACAATGAGATTAACCAGGAAGATATATGATGATCACCAAGAAGCCTTTGGCCCCATGGTAGCATGCAAGACTCGAATCTTTAGGTTCTGAGATAAGGTGAAATGGGCAGGTCGCCAGGGTGGGTTGAAAGTGCAAAGAATGCAACATGTTAGAAAAAAAAGGCCAGACAAAGATGTCTAAATAGATAACACTAGCACCTTGTATAGAATTTGTGCAAAAATGGTCCACATTTATAGGGAGGGCGGTATGGTAAGGGGCTAGCAGTTGATATTGTAACAGGTTAATGATTTGTCATCAACAGAAGAGCTTATGGTTAGTTCTATCAATTTATCAAATTTGCCCATTTATTACTGTTTTGGGCTGGAATTCATGCAGGCTGAATGTTTCTAGAGTTACATGCCTATTATATTGTTTCTAGGCTTTTAAAGCATTTGTTTAGTAGCTTAATTGTTCATGTATGGACTTCTTTGTTAGTTGAGATGGCCTTCGGGAAGAATGAAATAAACTTTTCGTAAGTCGGGACGGCCTTCAGGCATAAAGTAATAGCACAACATGATTCAAGATGGCATGTAACTTGACTAACTTCAGACTTGTTTAACATGTATTTCAAGATGGTATGTTGCATCTAGTCTAGGAGCAAGGATAAGAGACGGAATGTTACAGGCGCCAGCTGGTTATTCTAATGAAGGAAATTCTTGCCATATTTCCCTTTTAACTTTAGATTTTGATTTGTTAGTGAATTGTCAAACAAATTGGTAAACTGGGGTGTGAAAGTTGGGAGAGTATAAGGTAACAGGTAAAATTGGTGAATCATGCCTTGTAATGGATTCGGTTGGGCCAGCCCAGAAACACTTCATTTTTAAAATATATAATTTTATAAATACTACCCTGTTATTTATCATTAAAATAAAATCTAATATATTTTAATAAATCTAATTTCATGCATTTTGAAAACACTTTAGGTGACTCTCAACACGTTTTCATTGCATCCATGTCTACAAAATTTACCATATTTTAATCCATTAGAAAAGAAATATAAACCGAATCAACCCATTTATCCATTATGGGTCGAAATTGTCACATCTAATTCGGAGTTCAAGTCTCTTCAGAGACAGGGTTTGTGAGTCTAATTGAAACCACAAACTTAATAGATGATCAATTAATCTGAAGTTCACCTTGGCCACTATACTTGCTCCACTAACAACTGGATAAAGACTATCAGCTTTCTTTGCAACTACAAACTTAATAGATGGGAATCTCTCAGTGAGCTTAATTCTGTATTTATCAGGATCTCCTACTGTATCAACATAAACCTGTAAATGCAAACAATTAGTGTCTTCCGGTTAACATCACATACACATTAATAAATCTCACAGAAAAATGGATGCAAAAATTAAAGCTAATACAGTTGGGTTTTCTTTAGTTTCTATGAATGTTTAAAAATTTCCCTAAGCTTCTGTCTGATAAATTTCAAGGTATAATTTCAGTTATTTTACTCGAATTTATGTGAAATGATGTCACACATGAGACTATTGTCTATTAGTAGCACGGTGACGTTAACCAAAGGGCTTTTATGGCATTGTGAAGTCCGAGGTAGCAATATGTTAACTGTTTCCAAAACCTGGTACTTTTCAAGTTTAAAGAGTTATATGTGCTTTCAAGGGAAACATTCTGAAGACATACAGAAGAGGCAAACATCATAACCATTCCATCCCCAATGATAAATACACTGTTGGACTTGACACGTGATTGTTAAAAGCATTTTGACTGATGATCATATCCCTAAAGTACATCCTTAATAAGAGAAAACTGATAAAAACTGTCAACCACAGCCAATCTTGAATTCTAGATAATATTTTGTAATTTATACCTCAGTCAGAAGATATCCCAAGTCCAGCACAGTCTTGACAAGGCCCATGGCAGATTGATGCGAAATCTCATTAAGGTTAATCTTATTTCTGTTAAGAGAGGCAAAATATATCGCTTGAAATAACTATTTAACCGGTAAGAGATTGTGTACCGAAAAAAGTTGTATACTAACTTTCGTAACATTTTAGCCGAGAGCTCTCTAGGATCGATGACATCAACAGCCCAACCAATTTTTTCATCACCCTTTAAACTTTCAAACAACTCCTCTCTTTTCTCTTCTTTTAAAGTCTTGGAATCTGAAGTTGAATCAATATTTAAAAAAAAAGAGAAGATAACAACACACATGACCAATAGTAGGGTCAATTTAAAGCTTTACTCGTAATCTTCTTCAGTCAAAAGATCCCTAATTCACTCCACAGTCACATATAATCAATACCTTAAGCTGGTAAATTATCGATTTCATAAACTTTAACTACCTTACAGAGTTCTGTAATATTAACAAGGTAAACTTCAAGTTAAGAGGTAAATAGACCATTCATAAACATCAGGGGTTTTCTAGGTCTAAACAAGCCCAAATAGGAAATAAAACCCTATCTTATAATCATAAGCGTAACATAAAAGTAAAGTAAATATAACATCTAGAATTAGGGTTCAGAGCTTAAAAGGGATGAATTCAATAAATTAGAGCGCGAACCAGCAAATTCCAAAGTTGAGAGGGTTTTCATGTATGAAACCGGACAATACAAGCATCCATAAACCATCGGACCTGAAATCACAATCAATTTAATTAAAAAAAAGGATTAGCAATCAAAATCGGAAGCGCACATTGTGTGGTCGGTAAAAGAAATGACGAAGAACAGAAGAAAACCTAAAACAGGGCCGCGACCAGCTTCGTCGATGCCCATTACGCAAGGCGTTGAAGCCCATTCCCGGATCTCACATTCCGAACCCATTTCAACGGCTGCCGAGCAATCAGAAGAGAAAAAGGGAATGAGATCGTAATTTCTATAGCTCTTGCACTCAAATTCCTCACTGTCTTCTTCTTGTTCCAGTTCCCGCCATAAAGGACTAAAAATGTTTATGTTCTAGGTGTTGTTCCCGCGGGTTTGAAGATGGACCATGGTTTACGAACCCTAGTTCTGTAAAGACTAATGAGAGAACGGTTTTATTCCGGTGGAATGAATTAAAACTCTCCGCAACAACTTAAACACAGCCGTTCTCACGAACCGTCATAGTCTGCATGTCATATTAGCATTTTACCTAGACAAATAAGACCCCAAGTGCAACCCACAAACATCATGCTCCAAACGACCTCTTCATACGACCCATTTTGCTTAAAAACGACCTTATGGAGTGTGTGTGGATACCAAAGGTATGTGTTTCAATAGCCGAACCCTTTATTAAAGCATGGAGTTAAGTCTGAAATATAGTACTTTTTTAGTCATTGATCGTTTGGTTTGTAGAATTTTGTTGGAACTTAAATTTTGAATTTCGAAGAAATTGGAATCTACAAAAAAGAATTGGAACTAAAAAATGGAATCCAGTAGGTCGGTGCCGAGCATTCAGGTCGGCGACGGGTCAGATTGGGTTGGGTGTCAGGGCGCATCAGTCAGTTTGTGGGGGCGGGTGGCGTGGGGCATCTGGACAGTCAGGTCGGGTGTGCGTCGGAGCATGGTCAGGCTGGTCTAGTAGGCCTTATTGGGGCGCAATTTGGTATGTCGGTTCAGGCGTCAGAACGGTCCGGGAGGCAACCCTTACCGGCTCGAGTTGGTCAAGCGGGTCAGATATCGACACATGTTGGTCTCGGAGGGCTGGATTGGACGATAATAGTCTCTGGTCTTGAAGGAATGTGAATCCTTCATAACTAAGAATGAATGTGAAATTAATCAAATGAAAGAATGTATTTGAATTTAATCAAATTTCAATTTCAATTCCAGTTTTTTCATTAACGAAACATATTATAATGAATTTTGAATTCTAATTCCAGTAGATTACTAAATTTTACAAAACAAACACATTATGAGTTGTAATTCAGATTTCACTAAAACAAAATGTCACAAAATATAGTGATATAAATGGACCGTTGGAATTACATAGATATAGAATAACTTGAATTAGAGCTTAAAATTGCTTTATGTGATTGTTTATAAAGAGGACGTTTCATTGACACTCACAAAAGACCTTAAAAGATACAAAGACCCTAACTTATACCTATACATACAACTAATTTTAATGTAATGCTAGTTTCATAAAACATTTTAAAATTAGCAAAAAAAAAATTGTAATTTAAATACAGTAATAATTATGAAATTTGGTGACTCTTTAAGTTATGTATATGTAAATAAAACTCAAGATATTAGGTAAGTTTAAAGGAAATTGTTACTTTTTGTTGCTAAGAACATAAAATCTTTTGCCATAACAGATTACAGAACAAGTGTTTCAGATTAGAAAAAAAAAATTTAAATACATGGCCTAAATAACTCTCATACATGTAACAAGATTAGTCGAATTTTGATCCCTTTTTACAACATATTCCATCTTTCTTTCTGTTAGTATGGAAAAGCAGACATACTGACATACACCCCGCGTTTTCATAACCTGATTACTTACTGACCCACCAGACTGGCCGATTTAGTTGGACTGAGAACGGGATACACCACTGAAAGCGGTGACCAAAAACTGCGAAAAGTCCCAAAACACACAGCTTATCTCGTTCTTCTTTACGGTTTCGCCTTTAATAACAACGCCATTGTCGGTTTGTTGTCGTTTCGTTTTCCTTGGTATTCTCTGAATAAAAAAAACAAAACTACACATTTACATTTTGTTCCACAAATAAAGAGTAAAGACATCATGTACAGCTAAAAATGTGATTATAGAATCACATCAAGTAAATAATGTTACAATTTCGATCCACATACTAGTTAACATTGGTCATTATTTAAAGATTATTATTATCGTAAGAAAATTGTTTGTGACAAATTTTTTTATAGACGAGAGTTTGCAGCCTGCTTGTGTGATTTGCACCGTAAAAAAGGAATCACTTGAAAGTGTGACAAATAAAGTTGTAATTGACCGTTTTCACAAGATGAAATCACGCAGAAGACAATTATAATATGTATTTTGTTTTATTATATTAAAGAGTTAACTTCGTTTTTGGTCCATGAGGTTTACCAGTTTTCTCACTTTTAGTCCAATTTTAAATAATAATCAATTTAAGGGCCTCAACTTTGGTTTTTTTTTCTCAATTTTGGTCACCTTAAAAATTCCATTCAAATTAATCGTTAAAATGACTGACATTTATGCCGGAATTGAAAATCCTGGATCTATCATTGTTTGCAGGTCAACCCAATCCGACTAGCTAGTTTTGACAAGCATTAAAAATAACCTCACCTCAAACTGAACCCGTTACCAGATCCGTCAGATCAGCCAGTAATGTAATAAAAAGTGGACTTACTCGACTAAAAACCGGTAGATGGAACCAACTCGATCTTTGTCAGTACATCTTGTGATCAAGTCAAGATAAAGCATGGCTTCTTGTGGGAGAAGGCCTTCCATGAAAAACTTAAGCAGGTGAGAATGTGTGCTGGCCATCACATCTATAGCTTGCTCAAATAATCTCTCTTGTTGACTTTGAGTCAACTCTACTGCTTCCATCAATGGTAAAACCCCTCTCTCTTCCTCTTCAAAGTGCTGCTTGCACTTCTCCTGAACATATAAGTCAAAGATGAATTCATACAATTCAGTTTGACTTTTTAGGTCAACTGTTTTATTAAATGAGGAACATGTTACACACCTGTAGGGATTTAATTCGAGAAGATAAAGTAAAGAGGGCATCTTGACATGAAGAACTCCCTGAATCAAGAACTATGATGGTTTTGATATCTTCTTTGATTCCATTCATGAGGGGTAGATCTCTACCATGTTCTTCGTTTACAGATTTAGTTAATCCTGTATCAATGATTCCGACAATTACTTGAAAAATTGAAGATTTACACTAGTTTTCTAGCTTGTTTTTGTTTTGCATCCTCGTCTTTTTAAAGGAGACTTTATCTTGTAGATGTAAGTTTGACTTCATCTTATCTACCATCAAATATATTATTTAATTATTAATGTTATAATCTTTACTCATAAACTTTAGATTGGTAAATAGATTGTCATTCCGTCTTAAGTATAAAATGTGATAACCGGCCAACCTCACCCAGAAGGAAACCTAGAAAAGACTTCTGACTCAGCGCGTAGAGCAAATTACTTCACGCGAGACTCGAACCCAAAACTTCCCGGGCTACTACTATAATTTGATAATGTTCCTAGATGAGTCGACCCTAAAATGTTAGCAACCATGTCTCATAAATGCTCACTCACTCTAGTATTGAGAATTTGAAGTAGTTCCAAACCCAACTAAATTTTTTTGAGTGTGATTTTGTTTGATTTACTGATTTTATAATCTAAAATCTATTTCAATTTGATTTAAACAAAATCACAGTTATCTGTGATGACTACGAATTAACAAGAACATGAATAAAACCAGCTTACCTCGATCTTCCCTTTCGAGAACCGGAAAGACGATCTTTTCCTCCATTTGAGCATGTTCCAGCATCACCTCCAACAACTGCGAGTAACTCTTCCCATACTTCTTAACCTCCATTCTTGCACTCCCCATCACCGGATCCCCCTTCGCCCGCCCCCCACGCGCCGCCAAATCCTCCCCCCACCTCACCATCCTCTCCAAATGCCACAACAAACTCTTATGCTGCAACACCGTCGCCGTCGCCACCACCGCCGCCTCATTATTAATGTACTCGCTCAGCAGCATCGGCTTCGGAAACTTGGAATCCAGATACCGGAGAATGGTAGCCGACGACCCCGATATGACGTCAGATCCATACTGAATCACCGGCGTTTCGATTCCGAAATCTGGTTTCTCCGATGGGAGGAGAAGGAGAGTTACGGGTTTGTAATGGAGTGCGAAACGAATGTAGGATGTGGCTGGGCTTGTCGGCGAACCGTACAGTCTAACAACCGGCGCCGGAGACGGAGACGGCAACGGCAAACTGTTTAAGGTATCAGATTGACCTGTTGTTTTCTGGATTACTTTTTCGGGGCTGTCTGTTTTCCGGTAAACCTGATCGGGGTTATCTGTTTTTGTGGAAAATTTAACCTGATTATGATCTGGATAATTTGTTTTCTTGAGGGTTGTTTTACAACAGTTGCCCATTTAAAAGGTGATATAGGGGTGAGGGTTTATGGGTGTAGAAACATGTTGAAGAAACAGCGGAGGGAGGATTAATAGTATTGGCCGGAAGCTTAGATCGGAAGGTAGATACAGAAAGAGGGGATAATGGTTTGAGGGAGGGCACATGGGAAGAGTGGAATTGCGTGATGGATGGAATGAGTCCATGGCGCCTTTTGTGGAAGGATATGAAAAGAGAGTTGGGTCTGACATGTCAGTGCTTGCACATCTCCAAATACCGGTCTCGATCGGAATAATATGCTGTCACCATCATACATACACAGAGTTTTTTTAACAATAGTGGTACCAGCTCAGTGATAGGTTGATCCCGAGGCCAGTGGCCCGGGTTCGATTCTTGAGAGCGCCCCGGGTTTTCGTCCAACCGAGTGTTACGCCAGATGGTCTTCCAGCTATCGTGGCGGCACTAGCCAATCAAGGTTGTCAGTGGTATGGTTTCCCGGTGGATCCCAAGCCAAACTCTGATACCAGTCGAGGCACGGTTAAGACACTCGTGTCTGGCCGGAGTGGGGTGGAGGGGCTCCTCACCAGGAGGAGCGGCGTTCGCCATAGTGTAGAATAAATGCCGTCCAAAAAAAAAATATTTATGTTCTTTTAACAGTAAATTTGGATGATTATTTGACCATCTTCATTCCTCGATCAGGAGTACACTAGTGATGTAAACGGATGTTTTAGTGGTTATCCCTTTGCCTTTTTGGGTTCTAGTTACTATGTGACCCGGATTTTAATCCAAGAAAAGACAGTTTTACCCCATGTCAACGACGACAAGTTGAGGATCAATTTATATGTATATGTAAAAGAATAAAAAAAGTTTTCAAGAGTGAAAATGACAAAACTCGAAAATTAAGTTACAATAAAAGAATTGATTGATGAATTAATATATTAGAAAATAAGACAGGTGTATTCTCAATATAATCAAACCATCAAGAAATGCATGGTCACGTATGAAATGACATATACAATGGGTTGTCAAAGTCAAATGGATACATATACGTACACATTAATTACAAGATTACCATTGAAGGACAGGAATTTTTTTCATAAATAGTAATAATTTATAAGTATTTAACAAAAATAGGGGGTCGGTATTTTTTTTTTCAAAATAGGTAATCCCGCACTTCCCAAGTGCGAGGGACAGGCTCGGGCACGGTTCGGGAGCGGTCTGCAGCGCCGAAGGAAAAAAGGGGACCCACGCGCGGTTCCCAAGTGCGGGACGAGGGTACACCGTTGTTCCCAAGTGCGGGACACGGTCAACCGGACAAGAATGGTGGGCCCCTCCGCACTTCCCAACTGCGGGAGACGTGACAACCGGACAAAACCCTAGCACGGGTTCTCCAATATCATGCATGCTTTTTCTGATTTTTTGACCACCTTTATTATACCTACCCATCCGAAATTTTATCAAAACTTTCAAAAATTAACCCACACCTTTTTCTTTAAATACCATACAATACAATCACAAATACCACCTTCAAACACAAATACTTCTCCATCCCTTCAAACACAAATATTTCTTCATCCCTACCATCAAACACAATCACCATAATGCAAGGAGGATCACAAATTTACCCTAGTCCCCGAAATAACGATTTGTTATGGCTGGGTGCTAACCATCGAGCTCACCACGTGTATTACTCCCCAACCTTTGACAGAAATAAACCTCTTAAACTCAGACGGGGAGATCGACATTTTTGGAAATTTATAGTCCAAAAAATGGAGGATGAATTGTTCCCGGCGAAGCTGATCGAGTACCTGAAGATATCCGGGTTTTACGGCGTGCTACAATGTTATTACGACAAGGTTGATAATCACCTTGTAACATCACTGGTTGAGCGTTGGCGGCCTGAAACAAACACGTTTCACTTTCCCTTTGGTGAAGCCACAATTACCCTTGAGGATGTTCAAATGCTATGGGGTTTACCACTCAGTGACCGGGTAGTTTCTGGTTCCGATTTAAGGTGGGACAACCAACAAAAAATAGATAATTGTGAAAAATTTTTTGGGATAACAGGTCTGGAGGGACAAGACCTCAGCACCAACACAATCAGGTTTACCACTATTCTCAAAGAAATAAAGGAATCTTGGCCGGGACCCAACGCAAGCAACGAAGAATGCTTGAAAATTGCAAGATGCATTATAATGCATCTTATAGGTGCCGTTGTTCTTCCTGACCATTCAGGTTCTGCAATGTATTACTTCCACTTGCAAAACTTGATTGATCTCAGAGATTGTGGAAAGTTGAGCTGGGGAAGTGCTGCGCTTGCATGTCTGTATATGAATTTATGCAAAGCTGCAGAGCCCAGCAATTGGGAATTGGCCGGACCTGCCATGTTGTTGCAAATGTGGGCATGGGAGAGAATACCCCGAATTGCCCCAAGAATTAGAGAAGACTTCGATTTTTCAACACCGTTTGGTGGAAGGTACTCATTAATAATTAGTTAAAATAATTTATCAATTATTATTTGATAACACTTTTATAAAAATGGTTTGTAGGTGGCGTGGTAGCTTGAGTTGGGCTGGCGTAATAAGGTCTTCATTGACGGACTTTCGATCACATATTCAGTGTTTAAACACCGACGGGGTTATAAAATTCATATTACTTGGCAATTTATAATTTTTAAATTTTTACTATATATTAATTAGTTTATTTTTTTAATAGTTTACTTGGAGGCCTTATGAGCATGTTGCACACCTAATAAACCCAATGTATACGAGAGGAAGAGCGTGTTGGAACTGTGACACGTATCTTATAGTTTTTGAGGTTGTTGAGCCCCATCTGCCGAGCAGGGTTATGAGACAGTTTGGATTTTTTCAAACAGTCCCCACTAACCTTCTCATAACTCGTGATGAGCACACAACATTACATGGTCATTCGAGAAAACCTACTACAATAAACTGGAATCAAGAGTGTGCCATGTACATTGCTCACTGGATTAATCGTATGGCTCACGTTGTAATTGGGCAAGAATGTGGTGGCGAGTATAGGGCTAGTCCTATGTATATGAATTGGTTCTTGGAGAGAACGGCTTTCTACGTTGAAGATCCAGCTAGACAAACTGGAAACACCACGAGGGATGTGAACATTGGTGGAAGGTTTGAATTGTTGGTATGTACTGATTTTTTTAAATACATAACTTTATATATTTTGCTTTTTAAAAATTATTATAACTTGTCTTGTTGGATAATATTGTAGACTCAGGGCATTGGGGATATGAATAGAATGACAAGTCAAGATAACCCGTTTGGTCTTGACAATCAACTTGGTGGGGTTCAACAAATGGCGCAACATTATTTAAATCTTGCCGGTGCGCAACATAACCTTGACTACCAAACGTCGCATTTGGCTAGTCAATGGAACCCGTTTGAGTTTCCCCCACATCCTCCTTATAATGTTGACCGTCCGGTTACAAGAGCTGATCAAAGGAATACGGATACATATTTTCGGTTCCGTGAACCATATACAGGAAATGTTTCTAATTATAGTTATAATGAAACTGGAGAATCCAGCAGCTCAATGAATGAGGCTAGTAGTTCAACGAATCAGGAATTCATGAGTCATCATAGTGGCTCAATGAATGAACCTGACCATTTTCATCAAACTACTGGTTTACAGTTTACCCCTTGGCAAAACGAAGACTTCAGCCATAGTACTGTTGGTGGTGACGGGTTCGGAGAATCATCGAACCAAGGAGCCTCGTCACATTTATCCCCAATGGAATTCTCCCCAATGATCAATCAAGAGCATCAAGATTATTACACACCCCAACAAGAAGAGCAAACCCAGACTCAACAAGATTTCTCTGGGTCTTTTTTTTCTAGCTTATTTGATGTGGATAACTTCAACCAACAGTACTACAATCGCCCACCGCAGACAAGGGGTAATATTTCACCAATACCTTATGGTGGAAATTTTTCATCTACACCGGAAGTTCAACAAGAAGACCAGGATGAGCAGCTAGGACGTGGTAGAAGGAATAGGAATCCAACCAGATGCCCTATATCGGGTGGTCCACTGTATAGACCTCATGGTCATAATCATTGATAGATGTCCTTTGTTTGTTTTAAAAAAATATTGTTGTTTCTTTTATTTAAAAATTTATTGTTGTTTGTTCTAAAAAAATTTTATTGAGCGTTTTTAGCAATAATAAATTTATATTATTTTCTGCAACCTGCTAAAGCAACCTGCTAAAGCAACCTACTAAAGCAACCTGCAAAAGCAGCCTGCTAAAGCAACCTGCAAAAGGAGCCAATAAACAAGATTTTCTACATTTTTAGGTTTAGATGGCCATCTTAACGTGTCGTTTTCACCCATTATACATCGTATTTAGTTTTTGCATTTCAAACATGAAACATAGTACTTATAACAAGGTTTTATTTCATATATCATACATCTGAAACGGAGGTACGAGTGATGATATACAAGAGGTACAAAACAGCCAATCAACAAGATTTTCAACATTTTTAGGTTTAGATGGCCATCTTAACGTGTCGTTTTCACCCATTATACATCGTATTTAGTTTTTGCATTTCAAACATGAAACATAGTACTTATAACAAGGTTTTATTTCATATATCATACATCTGAAATGGAGGTACGAGTGATGATATACAAGAGGTACAAAACAGCCAATCAACAAGATTTTCAACATTTTTAGGTTTAGATGGCCATCTTAACGTGTCGTTTTCACCCATTATACATCGTATTTAGTTTTTGCATTTCAAACATGAAACATAGTACTTATAACAAGGTTTTATTTCATATATCATACATCTGAAACGGAGGTACGAGTGTTGTTATACAACACCTACAAAACAGACAAACATCAAGATTTTCGAAAGCAACAAAGTTCAGTACATTAGTTTTGATAACGATACTTATAAAACTGATTCGCCATGTAGTTGCGGTACCTCTCACACATGGATTTGAATTGATTATCCATGTCTAATGTCTTCCCCTGCACTAGCATTTGCATTAAAAAACATACAATAACTCCCGATTCAGCACCGAGGTCACCACCATTCTTAGGCAAATAGTCTTCACAAACAACGTGTGTTAGTTCCTTTTCATTTGCCTTTCTAACTAGGGGATCAGAGTACCTTTTCTTCCAGTAACCAACTCGGTGTAACAAATTATCCATATAATGTGGAATGAGTGATATATATTTGGTGTACACCAGTTGTTGATACATCTCACGGTATACGTGGTTAGTCCAATACTGAACCATCTCCATTGTATCTAGGTCGATTCGGATAAGTATCCAGTCATCATTGGATTCGATGTGTAATGGGAAATAAACATACCGAACCTCCCAAAATGGAGGGTAAAGTTCGTCTTTTCCATTAGCATATGTCACTGGCATGTCCTCCCATTTTTGAACTGACAGTTCAGCTCGAAAGCTTGGTGGTAAGATTGTCCAATTCAGCCCCGCCGTACCCTTTTTTGCTATCTTTTCAAGTCTCATGCGCATCATTCGTCTAACCCATCCTGTAACATGCTGTTCGTACAATAACCTATAATCAAATAATCTGGAATAACATATATTAGGGGAAACTAAATATTATATTATTCATACCGTTTTAAATAGACGGCCATCGTTTTCATAACCCAAGAGAGTTCCCCAAAAATGCTTGTTAAGTTTTTGTTTTTCTAGCACAATCGATTGACAGTATTCTGCATCACCATTGAAGTAGAACTCAAAGGCATTTGGGGACCAAAGGTAAGATGTAATTTCATCTGCTAACACGAATTCAATTCTTTTCGTTTCTTGGTTTCTCGTAGCGTTTTCTATCAATCAAACCAAAAGAGGTTAGATTATTTTCGCCAGGCAAATGCATATTTAATTATAATATATTTTAATTAAATCAACTAACCAGGTAAGAAGCGACCCTGATAAATTCTATCTGCCATGTGTCGTCGAAATCGCAGGCACTTGTCTTTAAAATCTCCCTGCATATTAACAGTTTTATTGCGAACCAGATTATGCATTAACAAACACATTAGAACTCCTGAATCACCCCCGAGTTCAACACCACCCTGAGGAAGATACTCTTCATTAGCAACGTGCACGTTGAGAATTCTGTTTTCGGAACTCAGTGGTGGTCCCTTATAATGATGCCAGTAATGTATCTCCTCCAACAACCACTCGAAACCTATCTGAATTGTTTCTAATATTGGCGAAATCAACTTCCTATATTCATTTGAATATCTATGGTTGGTCCAATACTGAACCATCTCCATCGTATACAAGTCTATACGAGCAAGAAGCCACTCATCAATTCTTGTAACATATAACGGAAAATAGACATACCGAACCTCCCAGAATGGAGGATATAATTCATTACTTCCGTTAGCGTACATCGCACCATGCTTGGTTTTTACATCTAATATACCATTACGAAACTGGGGTGGTAGAATGGTCCATTGAAGCCCCAAGGAGCCGTTATTCCTTACTTGGTCAAGTCTACATTCCATCATTTGCTTGACCCAGCCTTCAATATGCTGTAATTTTAAATATTATTATATACATTGTGAGCAAGGTAAAACATGAGAGAGAAGAAACACAAAGAAACAAAAATTAAATTACCAATGTTGAAAGACGCCCATCAGACTTGTAACCCAACAGGGTCCCCCAAAAATGTTTGTCAAGGGGGTTCAAGTCCAAATAACGGGAGAAGCAACATGCAGCATCCCCATTGTTGTAGAACTCAATGGCATTAGCAGACCAACTGCCGTCGACCCCCTCGGTCACAGCTTCAGTTGTTTTTTCAGGCATACCTTCGTGGACATCCTCCGTCGGCACAGCTTCCGACACAGCTTCAGTTGTTTTTTCTGGCATATCCTCTGGGACAACTTCAACATCGGCTTTCTTTGCAGACGATGAAGACGCAGAATGTTTTAAACTCATACGTCTCCGTTTCACAGGAACCCAGCTAGCAGTTTTATTTGTTGGTTGTGAATGGTATTCTTGGTCAGCCAAACCTTTGCCTTTGTTGTCTGACATTATATTTTTTAAGATGACCAAGGTTGATGATCAAGGTTGATGAGTGGTGATGGAAAATGGTGAACATTCAAGAGGTATTTATAGGGAGTAATGACCAAGGTTGAGAGTTATGGTAAATATTTAGCATGTGAATTTCCAGCCTGTTTTTCCAGGCTGTTTGAATGAAGCCAAAAGTTTGCAGGTTGCTTTTCCTTTTTCCAGCCTGTCTGTTTTTGCAGGTTGCTTTTTCCTAGCTGTTTTTGCAGGTATACGTTTTCTTTTGCAGGTATACGTTTTCTTTTGCAGGTATACGTTTTTCAAACTTAGATATTTTAGCCAACGGCTAGTTTCCAAAAGGTTATAAATAGAACTCAGATTCACACATCTAGTCTCATTTCACCACCATCAACCAACCTCTACCACCACCATGTCTAGCACACCTCCTGAAGATGTCTCAGAGCACTACCGGATGTTGTGGTTAACCCGCTATGAACAACAACTTCCACCACCACCACCACCACCTCAAGCTCAAGTACCTAACCAGTTCAACCACATCCACCATCACCTCCACCAGCACCAGCACCACCACCACCACCACCATCATCACCAACCACCACCACCTCCACCAATCACCCAAATGAACAACCTCCACTGCGGCGAGTCAAGCAATGCTGCTGCAAGAAGAGTACGACAACCTCGCGTTGGTCGTACACCATCCCCACCATTTGTTGATGATGACCATGCTGATGAGTGGGAAGCACTCTTTGAGTTGGAACGGGAAGCAGAAGCTGGGACGAACATTGAAGATGTTCACAACGTTGATGATTTTGAGACTTGGTACTATGGACAAGTACACTATCCAGAGGACTACGTCTCAGATGGATACAACGGCTACTCGTCTGATAACTCGTTTCATGGTTAATAATCTACATGTGTGTGTGTAATTGTTAGGTTGTCTGTTTAATGTTTGTTTTTCAGTTTGAATAAGTAGCTTAGGTTGTTTTTCAGTTTGAATAAGTAGCTTAGGTTGTTTTTCAGTTTTAATAATTATCTTAGGTTGCTTCACAATCTAATTATGTTTTAATTGAGAACTCAATAACATATTAAACTGAAGTACATAAATTTCAAACCACTAAACGAAATACAAGATTACTGAAAATACAAACATTAAATAACAATAGAAAATACAAACAAACTCAGGAGAATCCTAACGTCCATAGGGACACCTAAGGATGTTATGTCCGGGCTGCTTACAATTCGAACATTGTTTAGGGCCAGATTCTTCGCGGTGGTGTCGATCCATCTCATTTTGAATCCTTCTCGTCTTCCTTCGGCCTCTAGATGTTATCAATTTAGTTGGGTTGGATCTGATGCTCCAACCCGGATCTCTCCATGAATCTTGGTGTGCAAGTGGGTGGAAATTTGAATCGTACTGATGGCGATACGTTCCAGTCTTATGCACCTTATGAATAATTTTTCCGACGTCATTACCCTTATGAAGACACACTGCAATTGCATGTGAACAAGGAAGTCTTTGAGTTTGCCACTTAAAGCAATCGCAATTTTTGGCCTTGTAATACACTCTGTAGTCGTTTCCACCATCATCGTTTTGTTGCACCCTTGATGTGACCCTATAAATACCTGCATCAACATTGAACACGGTGACGGTGTGCTCCCTTGCCTTCGCATAACTTAAGTTATAACCAGCCCATACGCGTGGGGTTAATTCAGTAATGCAACTAACAGCTATCTCTCTGTGCTTTACAAAGTGGTTGACTGTCTTCTCAAAGGTGAGTTGGATACACGCCTTTATTGGCAGCAACCTAGCACCCCGTAACACATTGTTCATGCTCTCCGAGATGTTAGTTGTGAGGGTACCCCAGCGGCGCTGTCCATCATCATGCATCAGAGTCCACTTCTCTAAGCCAATTTCTTTCAGGTATTGCCAAGCTTCTTCATTTAGACCCCTCAGCTGTCTCACAAGAAATCGATACTTTCTGGATTGGGTTGTGGACCCAATCCCCCAACAGAGCCGTTTAACTTCAACTGACTTGAACTTGGTCATAACGTTGCTACGAATGTGACGTAGGCAATAGCGATGAACCACTACTGTGTCATTCCATCCTTCAAGGTTATTCATAGCGTGTATAATGCCCTGATGCTGGTCTGAAATAACACACAGATTCTTTTGAGAATCTGATCGTACATGTCTTCCAAACTGTTCAAGAAACCAACCCCAACTTTCGTTCGTCTCTTCGTCAACGATAGCGTAGGTTACCGGAAGTATGTAACCATTGGAATCCTTCGATACCGCCATAAGCAATTTCCCCTTATAAGACCCCTTCAAATGTGTTCCGTCAATACATACAACGGGTCGACATCGATGGAATGCTTTTATGGATGGTCCAAATGCCCAAAATATATACTTAAATACAAACGAGCTTGATGACCCGTCCGCTTGATGACGCCACTGCACAACAGTACTGGGGTTTGCTCGTTGCAATGCGTTGATATACTTAGGCAGTTCTTCAAAATTGGATTCCCAGTTGCCATAAATAGTTTGAATAGCTCTTCTACGAGCTCTCCAGGCCTTGATATAAGAAACATCAACACTAAATCTTTCCTTTCAAAATGCCTGTATTTGCTTAACAGGAAATGTAAGATCAACAACTATTTCATGGTTGATGTACGATGCAATAGACCTTGACGTAAGACTTGTGTTGTTGTTACCAACGGATGACCCGTAACAGTTATGACCACGAACCCACTTTATAATCCTCCACAAACTAGAAGCTGCATTTCCCTGTCTTGTGGCGGATACCATCCAGTTACAATGAGTATCGGCTACAAAGCCAGGAGCGTTAGTCCTGCATATTGCGTTCCATCTCCCCGGCCTGCTGTCTTTAACATAAAGCTCTCTACCCTGACTAACGTTCCACTGGCCAACAGCATGTTGAACATCCTTCTTCGACTTGAAGTACATACCTGCTCTAATAACATTTGTTTCTTCATTCCAGAAAACCATAAAATCCTCCTCTTGTAAATCATGATCTTCTAGCTCTTCCAAACCAGAAGTGTCAATATCAGGGTTCACTTGTGGAACTTGTGAACCCCATTCATGATTTACCACGCGATATTCTGCGGCTGGTTCATCGTAGCCGTCTTCATCGGTGTCATCCTCCTCTACGAACCTGAGGTGATCTCTATCTTCTTCGGACGTTGATGAAGATATGTAGCCATCAGACCCATCAAAGCCACCGTCTTCCGCTGAATTTGTCGGTTCCTGGTTAATATAACCAGTATTCTCCTGGTTAATATAACCAGTATTCTCCTGGTAAATATAACCAGTATTCTCCTGGTTATTATAACCAGTATGACAAGTGTTGATTACTTCTTCCATTTTAACGTAAACATCACCAACGTAGTTAGGTTGTGTTCCCGCCAAATAGAACAGCATTTCTAAACTCCCATCATCTTTGATTTTTGAAACATAGCGCAGCCCCTGAAACTGGTACGGCAACAAAATAGTGACGTTATAATCTTGTTGGCTAACACCAAATAAGCCGTATACAATATGAACCAATTGTTCATATGAAAATTTCTCACATATGGGATATGTTGAGATATTAGTTTCTTCGGAGGCTGAAACAACACCATTCTGGAATGATATGCTACCACCCCAGAAAATTCTTAACAAAAAGGAACTAAATGAAGAAGACATTTTCTTAATTGGATTTGTGGTGATTGAAATTTCTGCACTTGAAAATTCTTAAAGAAGATGGTGTTTTGTGACAATTCAACTGAGATAAACTCTCAATTTAAAGATGGCGTTTTTTAGTGTTCTCATGCAATCAATTTGAGCCATCATATCAGTGTTTTTGCAGAGGAATCAATTCAGCCTTAATCATTTTGAGTGATCACATCATATCAGTGTTTTTGCAGAGGAATCAATTCAGCCTTAATCATTTTGAGTGATCAAATCAGTGTTTTTACGTATGCAGGAAAACAGTGTTTGGTCACATGCATTCAGTCTGCTTCTGCATCACCACCATAGCTTTTTTAAAAAAAACTATTAGGGTTTTCTTTTAAAAAAAAACATAATTAGGGTTTCTGTGATACGTCAATATCACCGCACTTAGGAACTGCGATCTAGGGTTGGCAGTGGGGTTGTCCCGCAGTTGGGAAGTGCGGCTGGGGCCCACCTGCTGCCGGTGAACTATGTCCCGCAGTTGGGAACTGCGGTGGACCGGTGTCCCGCAGTTGGGAACTGCGGTGGTCCCTCCTTCGGACCTGCGACCTCTTCCCGAGCCTGTGCCGAGCCTAACCCCCGCACTTGGGAAATGCGGGATTCCTTTTTTTGAAAAAAAAAAGACGACTACTATTTTTGTTAAAAACTTATATATTTATACTATTCTTGAAAAAAATTCGAAGGACAGAACATTAATCCGTTGTTTTGAACTTTTGATATTCAATTTTCCAATTGTCACATGTGGTAGAAATGTACTAGAAGTACAAGATCATATCATTGAGTAAAAAATTGAATGATGATGAGAGATAAAGGAAACAATTAGTAAACTTGACATATATATAGGTATCTAAGAGGTATATGTGTCCACGTCCACGCGTGATGACGTTAGCCTAACTAATAGAAATTTTAATTCTCATGCATCTATAAATACTAAAACCATGAGGTAATTTTCTTCTCTATGCTCTCATACTATTTGAACCCTCAAACTCACACTTATAATCTCCGATTAGCTACTAATTCTCACACAGAAGGGTTGTTATAAAGAATTCCCTCCCTGTGACGCCTTAACACGGTGTTACCTGTGAAGGCTTTCATTTCGGTAATCAGACTCTCGTCATTTTCCGGTTGCATTTAGATCCAGACAGCGGTTGTTCGACAAACTCATTAGAAATCCGATTTGATCATCTTAACCCGATCGACTTATATTCTACATTGGCGCCACCCGGTATTTACAACCATGCTAGATACGTTCTGATATTTTCTTTATTATTTTTCAAAAAACATGTATGATTTGAATCTTCCATCCTCCCTAATCCCCGTTTCAGCTATTGACCATGTTATTGTATCCAACCCACCACCGGAATCGGCGGTTTAAGCACCGCCGGCTAACTCCACCCCCTCTATTGTGGTAACAGTTCAGACCTAATTATCTCCTTTTGAGATCGTTAAGGAGTTTGAGCACGGCTCTCCTTGTCCTACAGCCGATTTAGACCTTAGTTATTCTTATTTGGCTCGGATTATGTCACATCCCCAACCACGGCGACACTCAACAGGGTCGTAACTTCATGAATCAATAGCACACAGAAACCTTGAATGACTCTAAATTAGTTTTGAAAGACGAGAGGTAACAACCAAATGTGTTACATAATAATTGTCTAATTATTCAAATTGTTTGCTTAAGCTCAAGCGGAAATTGTATTGTTTTTAAAAGGCATTCTAAAAATAAATAAAAATGAGGAATATTCTATTTACTATTATTTCTTTTAATAATTTCTAATTAGTACTAAAAAGTAAAACCAAATCCGAAACATTTTTTAACCCCAAATCAGTTTGAACTCGATAAGGTTGCCTCCATCGCACGCAAGTAAGGCGCACATCCGCCCCCCGTGGCCGCACACGTTAGGCGTGTTACGCTGTGCCACTCGTCTGTCACGCACGTCCATGACCCATGCACGTCCTAACGAACGGAATTTGATTTTTTTTTATTTTTTATTTTTGCTTTCCAATGGTAACATTCTCATATTCACACTACCACTCTTCAATCTTTCTCTACCAAAACCACTCTCAAATCTTTCTTGTTCTATGGATCCAAGACCACCAACTTCTTTTACCCAACACTTTTCATCGAGTGACAACGAGCAGCAATAACCTACCGGTTTTGGTCAATTTTCACAATCACTCGGTTTTAGCCAATATCAACCACCATCTCAATCTTTCGAACAATACCAACAGCTCTTGATTTGGTAGCAACAACACCAATTTCAAGCAAGTCTTCAAACGTCTACTTCTCAAGTTCAAGCAAGCGTTGATGAACCACAACCTTGGTCAAGGAAGAAGATAAGAAGGGTAAAGGAAAAACGAATAAGCTGGTGGAAGCACCAATCGAACTTGAGCTACCGAAGGTTACGGTTAACTGTATCAAGTGGCCAGTTAGTGATGAAGAGATTATGTCCAGGGCATGGTACCACATCTCTGAAAACTCGATAGTTTCAAACAACCAAAACAATGCTACATTTTGGAAAAGTGTTCATGAGCACTACATGGATTCTTCTCCTCAAGTGAACTGAACTGAGAAGCCATTGGCACATGTTGAAGGCAAATGTTGTTACATTTAACGAGTTGTACTTGCAACTAAAATCTTGTTACAAAAGTGGTTCGCGGAGGAGCAGTATCTTGATGAAACTAGAGGGTTATATGTTGACGATCCTAAGAACGAGAACTCTAATGCTTTTGGATATGAGCATATTTGGAAGATCGTTAATGATCATCCAAACTTAGCTAGTGTTGTACTAGTTCAAGCCCCAAAAAGAACCAAGACAAGCAACACTGTGTAATATACTAGTTCTGCCTTCGACGCCAACTTCGACGATACTCCTGAATTTGATATCACATTAGATGATGATGATATACTTGGAGAACAACGGTCTCCTTGAACTCGTCCTCGTCCTACGGGAAAGGACATGGCTAAAGCGGCTACAACGGCTAAGGGTAAAAGTGCATCATCATCCACATCTCAAGATGGTAGGAATATGCTAGCTGATGAACTAGCTGAAACGACCCGCACGAGGAGGCATTTAATGGAGAGTTTTGATAAGAAAATGTCACAATTCTTGGATTTGAAACAACAACGATTCATGATAGAACATAAGATGCTGCTTATGGTGGACACAAAGAACATGGATCCATACGCACGGTCCATCCATGAAGCTATGTGTGACGATATTAGGAAGGCATACAACATATCATCGCCACCTGGACACGATTAGATTAGTTTAGTTTAATTAAGTATTTTGTTGTACTTTCTTGTGTTTTCTTTGTATTTTCAATTATGTATCTGTTGTTTAAGTGTAATTAATTAATTATGTTCTCGTTTTAGGTTTTAAAAAATTAGCGTGTTATTTTTAAGTTAGCATTTATTTAAATATAAATAAATAATTAAAATTTCTAAAAGTAGTCATTTTTTTAAATAAAACTAGCCGTACTAGTGTTTAATTTATTATATAATCAAATATTTTATAAATAAAAATAGAAAAGAAATGATAATGTGGAAATAAAGGTATGTTTGTTGGAAGTGTAGTATTGGGCTAAAATCTGTTTGTGGAAAGGATTTGAAATGATGGGTAAAAAGTTGATGTTGCATGCTGACTAAGACTCTTTAGCGTTGGAGATAGTCTAAAGACAGGTACCACTTAGATACACATCCACAATTTATTTATTTATTTATTTAAAAAAAAAGGTTGAACCTGAACTGGTTCCTACAAGAACTAATTGTGACCAAAATTAACCATAACCAATCCGGTGTGGGAACCGAAACTAGTTCATAAAAACCAATTTAAACACCTCTAAGACCTCCCACATCGGACGTACGTCACCACGTACGTACGCCCACCTACGTACGTAAGCCGATGTGGCGTACGTATGTTGGCTCGTACGTACGTATATACATACACCCACGTACCGCCATTTTGTGGGCCCCACGAGTTTCCTTTTCCTTTTTCTTTTTTTTAACGGTTATTTTTTAAAAACTCAATTTTTTTTGTTTTATTTTAAACATTTATTAATTTAAATAAAATATAAATAAATTTCAAAAAAATCTGAAAAAAAATCTAAAATTCATAATTAAATAAAACATTAAATTTAATAATTTAAAAAAAAACGGCTAGTTTTTTTTTTGTCTTATTATAACGGCTAGTTTTTTCAAAAAGTTTATAAATACCACTTCATTTATTCATTTCATTCACACATCAAACTTCTCATTTCTCTCTCAAATTTCTGCAAACTCAAACTTCCAAATGGATCACAACAACTCAAACTCAAACTCAACCCCAAACAGAAACTCAAACCGAAACCCACCATCATTCATGTCTATGTTTCCAGACTATGATGCTACAAGCATGAACCAGCTTCTTAACCAATCTTCACCACCTTCACAAATGTATCCACCACCTTCACAAATGTATCCACCACTCATGAACCCACAGCATCAACCACAACAAATGGATCCACAAACATACTTTCAGATGCAACAAATGTGGATGTTCCAACAACAACAAATGACGGGGATGCAACATCAACATCAACAACAACAAACCCAAACTCAACAACCCCCACAAGCAACTCAATCACAACCACCACAGTCCGAGGATGGCACCTCACAGGGAAGGGTTAGTGGGAGAGGCAGAGGCAGAACTACTACCACTAAGGCTTCTCGTACTAAATGGCCACATTCAGATGAAGTCCTGATGGCAGAGGCCATATATGAGTGTTCGGAGAACAGTGTTATTGCCACCAACCAAACTACTCATGATTTTTGGTTCAGAGTGCACGAACACTATTTTAGTTCAAACCCCAAAGTGCCTAGGGATCAATACAACCTGAAAGCTCATTGGCACATGGTCAAATCAAAGGTGGCCAGATTCAATAACTTATACTTGAGGGTCAAGAGTTCTAACTCCAGTGGGTGGTCTGATAACATGTGGTTGCTTGAAGCAAGGAAGCTCTTTAATGCTGATCAAGAGACAGATTTCAAATATGTTGTTAGCTATCGAGAAAAACAAGATGAAGCTCAAGTACTACAAGCTGGTTAACATGGATACCTCTCACTTGAATAAAAAAAACTGGCAGCTCATAACCAAGTTTGTGCCCGGCTAAAGGTGGAACTGAACATCGAAGATGAGTCTGAGGAGGAAGAAGAAGATGATGAGGCTTAGGGTTTCTACTTTCGTGTTTTCAATAAGTTAAACCTTAGGATTTGTTGTGTTGTTTAAATTTGGTTTGTTTTAATAAAAGTAATGTAGGATTTCCATGTTTAAATTTTTTTTATTAAATATAAAAAATTTTAAATTTTAAATAAAATAGCCGTTAACATTTAATAATAATTTAATATTAAATTATTTATTTTAATAAAAATATAGCCGTTATAAATAAATAAAGATTAAATAAAATGGTGATGTGGAAAGTAAAAGGTGGTATGTGGGAAATACTTGATGTGAAAAAAAAGTGGGTTTTGTGTTATGTGGGAAGTACATGATGTGGCATGCTGACTGGACCAAAAAGGTGGTATGTGGGTAGTTATTGATGTGGGTAGGCCTGTAAACGAACCGAACGAACACGAACAAGGGTATGTTCGTGTTCGTTCATTTACTTTTAAGCGAACACGAACACGAACACGAACATTAGTCGAACAAAATTTTCTTGTTCGTGTTCGTTCGTTAAGAAAATGGAAATGTTCGTGTTCGTTTATGTTCGTTCGTTTAACGCTAAACGAACAGTTCATGAACATAAATGAACAGATTCATAAACGAACATAAACGAACAAAACCATAACAAACAGCTAGATAAATGAACATAAACGAACAGATTCATAAACGAACATAAACGTGTGTTATACGAACAACAACAAGTTTAAATTTAAACAAACACATCTAAATGAATAGTTAAGAGGTTCAAAGTAACAAAGGATATGCCTAACTTCACCATTCATTTTGCAAAATTCACCGATCAAGTTTAGGGAAAATTTAAATCGCAGATCTGTCATCAAATAGATGAAACTAACCTCAAATTCACCACAGTTTTGATGGAACGCCGCTGTGATGTGATGGAATCGCCGAACTGGTGGAGGAGATGGAAGGGAGGGACGGAAGGGAGGGACGGAAGGGAGGGACGGAAGGGGGGACGGAAGGGAGGACAACTAGACGATTCTGTGAATCGCCGAACTGGTGGAGGAGACGGAAGGGAGGGGCGTGGCGGCTGCTCTGAGCTCTCCAAATGAAGCCTTTTTTTCTCCAAATGAAACCCTAAAAGGGGGGAATAAGGTACGAGAGTTAGGAACTTAGTTACGATGGCTGCTCATTAAAAAAAATTATATACTCATTTATAATATTATGTTAATAAAATAAATAAACATAAACGAACATAAACGAAAATAAACGAACATAAACGAACACAAACGAACACAAATAAACGAACATAAATAAACGAACATAAACGAACGTTCACGAACATAAATGAACGAACGTTCATGAACATAAATGAACGAACGTGACTTTTGTTCATGTTCGTTCATTTAATTAAACGGACGAAAAATTATGTTCGTGTTCGTTCATTTATTAAATAAACGAACATAAACGAACTTCCCGCCGAACGGTTCGATGAACGTTCGCTGAACGTTCGGTTCGTTTACAGGCCTAGATGTGGGTGGTCTAATACATGAATGCACAATCAATTAATTAGTGCAAATTATTATAGTTTAATTTAATTAATTACAAAAACAAACTTCTTTCATGATGAAGATGAATGCACATCAGGTTATTATAGCTTTGTACTATTTTAGTTTTATACCTAAGATTTATTTTCTAATAACATGTTTATATAATATATTATATCAATTCATTTTCTCTTATTAAAGGCTGTGATACTCAGTTATTCTCATTAAAACAGTGATGACTTGACTTTAGGCCGTGAACTAGTAAGCATTGACTCGACTTTTTTTAATATCGTTTTAAACCCTGTCTTGGTCCTCTAGGCTCGGCCATACGGGTCTTAAAAAATTGAGTACTGATTTGGTCACGAGACTCCAGACCCAACCCACCGGATTCATTGTAGCAACATAAGACATTCTCTAAACAGTAATAAATACATTTGTTGAACACTTACATTGAATTTCACAGTAAATATACATGTATGGACATTGTAAAGCATTAGATTTATTGTTTAATAGGGGGAGGAGTTCTACCTCAGTACATAGGAGGATATATTCCTGGGTATGGAGGACCTGATCACAAATAAAGATTGCAGATTTAGTACGGCAAATGGCAAAATGTGTGGGTTGGTTATCAGATCAAAACTAGTAACTTTTTAAACGGGTCAAAATGCAAATGCAAAATTTATCCATTCGACTCCCTAGAGGCGCCAAACATCACCCAAATTGACCCATTTACCCATAAATGGAATAAAACTGCGATTTTTATGAGAACGGACAACAAGAAAGCAAGTAAATAAAGACTTACCAGGAGGATACTGGGATCCAAATGGCTGAGGAGGATAAACTGGATTGGGCGGATATGGTTGAGCATAATAAGCTCCCTGAGGTGGGTATGGGACCATGGATAAGCACCTAAATTAGGTTGGTAGAAGGGATAGGGAGGTGCTGAAGCATAGCCTCCGGCTGGTGCATATGGAGCTCCGGAAGTTGGTGATGGATATGACACTGATTAATGTGGCGGTGGCGCCGAGTAGAGTGAGGCTTGGGGTGCATTATATGGTTGAGCATGACTGCTTGCTGGTTTCTGCACATCAAACTCTATAAATTAAAACTATATGGAGTGGTTCAAGACAAGAATTTTATATTAAGAAACTATATTATAACTGAAATAATACAAATTCATGTAAATTTAAATTTTGAAAAAAAAAATGTTGTGGGTCAACCCCAAGTCAACTCGTTTTGACCTGTTACCCAAACCTGCCTCACTTGCCCACGAGCCCATCTTGTCGCATATAAGTGATACCAAAGATCTTGAGTAAAGGTAAAAAAAAATGATGCATGAATGGAGCTTACATTGGCATAATTGTAATACTCTATAATCAATCGAATCTCTCCGGCATGCCTGCATAAGAATAGTTATGCCTTAGAAAGATGGATTTCAATCATTTCATTGATAGATTCTCTTTACTACCCTACTGCCCAAGACAAGTGTTGGTTAGAAAGATCTTATCCTAAGAGTACAAAGATGTCAAAAGTCAAAACTATTTGTAGGCAACAAAGAAGATACAATGTCTAGTTTGTCTTTAAGGTTGATTCAAGAATAAGATTTGCAGCATAGTGGAGAGTAAGAATCATGCAATGAAACACAAACCTGAAGTTTTTGTCCTGTAACGGCCATGAGCTATTGTCAAATCCCTGTGAAAGTGCCTTTGCCAAATGAACCCTAATCATCCCATGAATTACACCACTCAGTTAAGTTATGAAAACACAAATATAACAAGAGTAAATAAAACAGCAATGGGAATGTAATCAATGAGTTAATGTGAAAAAGGAATTACGTTCCGCTGCCAATGAATGTATCATGATTAACGGTATTGCTATTCCAAACATTAACATTCAACTCTCTTAGTCCTTCAATTAACGTATATACGAACTTCTCTTCGAATTTAGGGTTCTTACCTCCATCTGTACCAATTAGTGTACATACGAACCCTAATTAGATGAAATATCTTCAAAGTTCAAACATTACAAAAACAGTTAAGGACCAGAAAGACCACCTGTACAGGTACGCGTGCGAGATCTAGCACTACCGTATTTGACACAGACGTACGGATCTTGCCTGGAAATCCATTCCGTATCTTTCAATCGATTACAACTCGCAACTGAAATTGCGAAATTAGATCTTAAAACTGACCCAAAATTAATGATAATAGCGAATCAATTCAACAGAAATGAATGAAAAACAACATTAATATATGTACCTGTGACATGAAGAAGATTGCCATGAGTAGTCGCCATTTTAATCTCAGGATGATGATGGAAATGAAATGAAAGGTTAGTGATTTATATTTACAAATGTGTCACCTTTCAGTGAACGCGCTTGGGAGACGACTTGAATTAGTATTCGACGAGTGGGATACGTTTTGGAAATTGCGGAGACTTCACATCTAAACGTTCGACTCGGTTTCAAATTGAATATACTACATTTCGGATTTGACCCCTATGGTTTGTTTCATTTAACTATAAAACCCCTCGATCGGGATGGGTCACGCTGATAAATTAACTCAAGCAAAGTTTTGATCTAAATTTTCCAACACCTTTACCTACCGGCTACCGACGACAACCACCACCTTGACCTACCGACGACCACAACCACCTTTGATGGGAAAAACACGTGTAGGATAGGTGTTAAACCAAGTTAACTTAATAAGAAACCCTTCTACTTGCAAATATAACCCTGCGGAATTAAAGTTATATTTCACTTTACTTAAGCTTATGTTCGTTCTCTTGTATTAATGTAAGTGCTTGATTGCATAAAAATAGTCACAACGAAGTAAGAAATACTCGACACTATTTACATTAACTTAAAGCTACACTATTACAAGTTGTTCGAGAACCGTGTGTAAACAATGAGCTAACTAGGCTATATATAGTGCTGATGAGATCAATGACAGCCATTGATCTCATATGATCTAATCTAGACCGTAAACTAAAAAGTCAAATACAAACTACCAAAAGAGTAAACATCGACAATTGGAATATCTTGCGTGTGATCTGCATCAAACTATTTTAGGAGAGCGGCTTGAACATGTATAGAAGCAAACGAGAAGCTTTTGCTGGATTGGACTTGCTGAAAAGACTTCTCAGAAAAAGTCCGGTTGAACTCATTATCTGATGGATAATCGAGTTCACCCGGAATATTCGCTAGAAGACAAAACTGCTTCTTTCCGCTCGAGCTGCCTGTTCCGCTTGAAGTGAGAATTCCGCTTCAACTTCAACTTCAGCCGGAAGTTAGCAAAATTGGCATTCGGCCGGAAATCTTCTAAGCCCAATATTCCTTACAATCTCCCCCTAAGCTTATGCTGTCAAATTATTCTTCCATTTCAATGTTTATCTTCAAAATTGACTTGTACCCAAAAATTTGTTTTCCTTGACCTACTTGTCCAGGGGCTTGATGCTGGCCTGGAGTTTGAGAGAGCTCTTTTGTGTTGGTTTTGGTGACTTTCACATGCTTGAATGTTTCCCAATCTTTTTCATTCCATTCGCTTTGAACAGAGATAGATTCATGAGCAGTGAAAGTTCCATCAGCTCTATGCACATAGAAGAGCTTCTCATCTTCTTCCCAGATTATGAATTTTATCTCACTGGCAGACTCTTCTTCTTCTTCAGGGTCAGAATCAAGTGAGGATCTGTAGAGCATTCCACACTCAAGCACTGTTGGTTCAATACAAATTCTTAACAGGTGCTCTGCTCTAGTTGGAGACATAATTTCTCTGATCCTTAAAATGATATCTATCATTTGAAGTGCAGAAAGGTCTCTGGAAGCCTTGTGAGCATTCACAACCTTTGATGTCCCATCAGCTAGTTGGAAGGTGAAATCAAAGTTATCTTCATTTGCTGTCCACCCAATAATTTTGTTCTTTCTGGGTGGGCCTGTTCTTCTTTGACTTTGATCCTTTTTCCTTCTAGCATGCAAAATTTTCCTCTTTTTCGACTTCTCTTCATCAGAGGCATTAACTGGTTCTAGCACAGCTGGTGCTTTGCCTTTGGATGAAGGAGAGGAGGACCTGGTTGAACTTCAGTGGGTTTAGGAGTGGTGGTTGATGGTTCTCTAATGGTGAGTGGAGGCAAGGTTGTTTGTGTTGGTGTGAAGATCAATGTAGGGAGGAATTCATCGTTTTGTTTAGATAGCTTGTCTAGATAGTTTAACTTGTATTTTGTCTATTTCTGTAGCTAGCGACATTGCCGAGCGAAACTGTGTTTCGCTCGGTGTCTAGATTGGTCGGTTCATGTGACAGTTTCGCTGGCCAGCGAAACTACCAGCGAAACTGTTCACTGGTTTGTATTTATATGTTGCCTTGGAGCACAATCTGGCAACTTTTGCACCATTGAACCCTAATACAAGAAACCTGCGTTTTTGGTAAGTTTTTGGTGACGGCTAGGAGCATATCATCTTATTATTGTAGCTTGATTCATCTCTTATCTTCATCTTGGTTCATGTTGTGATTGTTCATCACTAGAAATCCATTCTAGCTTGTGAAAATCATCTTTTGTGTTATTTGTTTGGTTTTGTTCTCAAAACATCATCTATTGCACTGTAAAAGATCAGTGAGGACCAACAATATGGTATCAGAGCCTTTGTGCTCTTGATTTTTGATGATTTTTGAGTGTTTTTGGTGAAACCTTGAAAATCTATTTTGGATCTTGAATTTGAGTGTTTTGGACTGGAAATTGATTGAATATTGTGTGTTTTTATGTACTAAAGCTTCTGCAATCAACCGATCATTACTCTATAGTGATTTGGGTTGATTTTTGAGCATTTCTTCTTCAAAAAGGAGGGTTTTCTGTTCTGGGCGAAACTGATGATTATTCAGCGAAACTGTGCCTTCAGACAGCGAAACTGTCAAGCGATTTTGCAGACTACCGAGCGAAACTACACTTTCGCGCGTACATCATCAAGCGAAACTATCGACCGTTTTCTTGAACGAAAGTTCAAACCAGTTTCCAGCGAAACTAGCTAGCGAAACTGTGTGTCATCGGGTATTTCCAAGCGAAAGTACTGCCCGTGCATACAGCGAAACTAGTCGACGAAATTGCTGACTGGATTCAGTGTTTCCGAGCGAAACTGCTGGCGAAATTATAACTGCCAGCGAAATTGTTCAGGATTTCCGAGCGAAATTACTGGGCGAAACTAAGACTCTCAGCGAAACTAATCAAATTTTCTTGTTCTTTGTCTGTTTGTGTCCTTTTTATTTCAGACTGATTTAAGATGGATTCAAGTGCCAATGTTGCAGACACTAATAGCATTGCTCCAAACCGACCACCGAGGCTGCTCAATGGAGACAACTTTGAAGACTGGAAACGATGGCTGAAATCGTTCTTTCTGTACACCGATCACAATCAGTGGTTGTCAATCTTAAACGGACCTCATGTTCCGACGACTACTACTGGTGAAGTAACCCAGATCAACGAGGATCCAACTAAATTTACTGAGAAGGACTTAAAACTTATTGATCGAGACCAAAAGGCTCTTGGTGCTCTCACTCTCTGCCTGTCCCAAGAAATCTACAATCGTTTCGCTGAGCACACTACTGCTAAAAGTCTGTTTGATGCTCTTTGTGAGTTTTATGATGGCAATGAAGACCTTGTGAAGGACAAAGCGGCTCAGGCAACTAAAGAATTCAATTCATTCACCAGCATGAAGAATGAAAAGTTGATTGACTTGACCAACCGTTTCTTGACCGTGTCAAGCACTTTGAAGAAGTATGATTCAGGACTCACAAATTCTGAACAAATCAAGAAGCTGCTGGATGCACTTCCACCAGAGTGGAGTATCCAAGTTCGTATGTTGAAGCAAGAAAGGGGTTTCTCAGACTACAAGCTCATGGATGTAATTAACAAGCTTAAGTCATTTGAGTTTGACGTTCAAAGGAGAGAATACAATCAAGCCATGGGTCCTGCTAAGGTTTATTCTCCAAACTCGGCTCTCATCTCAACTGTTACACCCAAGGGATCTCCATATCAAATCCAATCTGCTTATCATGGGTCTGGTTCATCCTCAAATGCTTCCGCCGTTGCTCAAAGAACCTCTGCTCAGCAAACTCCCCAGATTTCACCTGAATTCATGGGATTGTTCTCATTGTTTGCCAATAGTTATCAGGCTTTCGCTGCTGGAGAACTTCAAGGTTCAACTTTGACTGCTGAGGATATGTATAAAGTAGACCCAGATGATTTGGAAGAAACCGACTTGAAATGGCAAATGGCCATGTTGACCCTTCGTGCTAGAAAGTTCATTGAACGCACCGGAAGAAATACCTTCGGGAATCAAAATGGAAGAGTTGGGTTTGACAAGGCTAAGCTAAGATGTTTCAACTGCAAGCAACTTGGCCATTTCAAGAGAGAATGCAAGAGTCCAATTGTCACTGAACCAACTGCTGAGCCTGCAACCAAGGTCATTCCAATCACCGACAAAGCTGAAGACAAGCCAAAGAAAGAGATGGCTCTTTTGACTAACTTCGACTGGAGTTCGGAGATCTCTGAAGCTGAGGAAGTCATCAATCAAGCACTTGCGGCTCAAGTTCATGATCAAAGCAATGGCACCACAGTTAAAAGCTGTGAAAATGAAGAAGTTGAAAAGAAGGTAAATGAGACAAAGGCAAGCACACCCGCATGCACTTGTGAGAAAGCCCTTGCTGCTGAAAAGGTAATATTGGATCTTTCATATGAATCCGTTCAAGATATGTGCACACATTCTTGTAGAACTCGTTTGTTCGGTATCTACAAGGCCAATTGATTGTTGATTGACAACAACAATGAATTGAAAACTATGAACACTCAATTAAAAGAAAATGAATCAAAATATTTTGTGAAATTAAATGAGGCAATGCATGAAAATGAACATTTAAAACAAACTCTTCTTGCAAAAAACGTTGAAATCAATATGCTTTCTGAAAGAGTTACATTAGCCCAATTTGAAGCTTCTGAGCTTCAGACTAAGTTAGATAGATGGACCATCTCTCAAATGAAAGTTGATGAGATGCTCGTTAAGCAACGAGGTGCTAGAATAAAAACCGGGGTGGGTATGGAGGAAAAGGAAAGGGAGTTTCCTAAAGTTTATCCTCCTCCAAGCACGCATTGCTACTCACCTACCCCGACACCTCATCCTTTAAATGATTTAATTCCCAGTGAGGCTAACAATCTGCATGCAGGTTTAGAAGGAGTTAATCTTAAGGAGATCAGGGAGAATTTTGATCATGGATATGGTGACACCAGTGGGCTTGGATGCGGTAGTTTAAATTCTAAGGAGTCTGTTAAGAGTAGTAGTTCTCATTCCAAGAAGTCTAGCACAGACAGTAGTATAGCCAGTAGTTGTTCTTCTTTAGATAGCAGTAGTGAAGAGTCCGTGTCTGTTAGTCAAGAAAGATTTGTTTCAAATGAAAATGATCAATGTCATGCTAGTACATCTCAAAATTGCTTCAATAAATTTCTTTCTAATCCAATTCCTTCTTTCACACCGATACGAATTTCAAAACCTACAGAAAAACATGTTTCTCAAGAGAAGGAATCATCTTTGAAAACTAATAATCCAAGGATTTCAAAAGATAAAACAAATGTGGATTTTGAAACAAACAGTGATTCTGATTCTAGAACATCAGATTGCGAGGAGGAAAGTCGTTCAGAAACTTCCTCCTGCTCAAGTCACAAATCTCACTGTTTCAGATGTGGTAAGGATGATCATGTTGTTAAACATTGCAAAAAGAAATTAAATCAAACAAACCATGATAGATCCTTTGGCCACAAAGTAACCAATTTTGTAACTCAATTCTTTGGGGGAAAGCAGAAAGTCACAAATCCCAGAATTGTAAAGGTCTGGGCTCCCGTGATTAAGTAATTTCTTGTTTGAATTGCCAGGCACTCCCGAAGAACAGTTATTGGCATATAGATTCGGGATGCTCTCGGCATATGACAGGGATGAAAGACCTGTTGACAAATTACAGAATCGTAGATGGTGGGTTTGTTTCTTTTGCTGGTAATAAGAGAGGTGGAAAGATGGTTGGACAAGGAGACGTGTCAAATGGGTCTCTTACTTTGGAGCAAGTCAACCATGTACCTGAGTTGCAGTTTAATCTTCTGAGCGTGTCACAAATCTGCGACAAGAATATTCCTGTGTTGTTTAAAGCTAATGAATGTCTGTTCCTCAAGCCTGAATTCACTGTGCCCGAAGAGATGGTGGCGATGCGTGCACCTCGTATCAACGACACATACTTGCTGAATATGACTTCCACTGCATCTCACTCTTCCTCCATGACTTGTTTACTTTCCAAAGCATCTGCTTCTGAATGCTTCTTGTGGCATAGACGTCTAGGACACATAAACTTTAAAATTCTTAACAATCTTGTCAAAAACAATTTAGTCCGAGGTCTTCCATACAAAGATTTTTCTGTTGTTGAAAAATGTCTTTCATGTGCTAAAGGAAAACAACATAAGAAGCCACACAAGCCCAAATTGGAGAATTCTATTTCTAGTCCATTAGAATTGCTTCACACTGATTTGTTTGGACCCATTAGTGTCCCAAGTTTGGGTAAAAGAACTTACTGTCTTGTTGTCACTGATGATTACTCCAGGTACTCTTGGGTTAGGTTCCTGAAGCACAAGAGTGAAACGACTGAAGCTTTACAGAATATTATCTTATCTGTGGAAAGTTCAAGAAGCAAGAAAGTCAAAGCAATCAGGAGTGACAACGGAACTGAGTTTCGCAATCAGATCTTTGACTCATTCTGTGCAAACAAGGGGATTCTTCGACAATACAGCGCAGCAAGAACTCCGCAGCAAAATGGAGTTGCTGAAAGAAAGAATCGCACTCTTGTGGAAGCCGCTCGTACCATGCTGATTGAATCAAAGCTCCCGATCATTTTCTGGGCTGAAGCGGTAAATTGTGCGTCCTACGTACTGAACCGTGTCCTGATCGTGAAAGACAAAATGAAGACATCATATGAGCTGTATCATGGAAGGAAGCCACTGATCGACTTCTTTAGGCCATTTGGATGTTCGTGCACGTTGTTGAATACCGAAGCTCAGATTACAAAATTTGGAGCTGTCCCCGATGAATGTTTCTTCATGGGGTATTCTTCATCACAAAAAGCTTATCGTGTTTATAACAAGCGTACTCGTATTGTGCAGGAATCCTACTATGTGGACTGGAAAGAATCGAACTCTCCCAACACCGGAACTGGACCTGAATGGTTTTATGATTCAGACACACTGTTCAAATCATTCAATCTTCCTATCCTAGCTGAAGCAGATGATACTCCTCCTCTCGTAACTATCACCCCTCAACCTGAAATTCCACAACCGAACCAATCCTCATCCCCACAACCCACTCAGCAACCCGATCCTCCATCTTCCTCTCATGAACTACCACAAACCACCGAACCCGCTCCCGCCCACCTTGACTCAAATTTCAAAACCCTAAAAGACCACCCGCATGACCTCGTCATTGGCTCGATTACGGATGGAGTGAGGACTCGTCATCAGTCTGGTTTGATTAATGAATGTTTGTTTGCGTGTTTTCTGTCTCAGATTGTTCCCAAGAATATAGATGAAGCCTTAGCAGATCCAAGTTGGGTAGACTCCATGCAGGCCGAGCTTCAACAATTCAGAAAGCTAAAGGTGTGGAAATTGGTGGATCTTCCAGAAAACAAAGTTCCTATTGGCACGAAGTGGGTTTTCCGGAACAAGATGGATGACAGAGGAGTGGTGATCAGAAACAAAGCAAGACTGGTTGTTCAAGGCTTTTATTAAGAAGAAGGCATTGACTACACAGACGTATTTGCACCAGTTGCACGCATTGAGGCAATTAGAATTTTCTTGGCTCATGCTGCATACAAGGACTTCAAGGTGTTCCAAATGGACGTCAAGTGTGCATTCTTGTATGGGGATATCGATGAAGATATTTATGTGCTTCAACCACCTGGCTTCGAAGATCATGAATTTCCCGACAAAGTTTACAAGCTCGATAAATCTCTGTACGGTCTTCATCAGGCACCCAGAATTTGGTATGAAACTTTGACCCAGTATCTATTGGGAAAAGGTTTTACTCGTGGGTCTATCAATATGACTTTGTTCAAGAAAGAGGTGAATGGAGAAATGCTGATGGTTCAAGTGTACGTGGACGACATCATTTTCGGCTCAACAAATGAGAAGATGTGTCGAGAATTTGAGGAATTAATGAAGGAGCATTTTGAAATGAGCATGATGGGGGAAATGAGTTTCTTCCTAGGATTGCAAGTGGAACAAAATCCAGACGGTATTCTTATCCATCAAGAAAAATATATTCTGGAGATTCTGAAGAAATTCAAAATGAACGATGCTTCTGCTGAACTTACTCCCTTCACATCTCAGACGTGCTTGACTCCCGACAGTCTCGGAAAGCGGGTTGATCCCAAATATTATCGTTCAATGATCGGGTCTCTCATGTACCTCACAGCCAGTCGCCCAGATATCACATTTGCTGTGTGCTACTGTGCCCGTTATCAAGCAGATCCAAGGGAATCTCACGAAAAAGCTGTCAAGAGAATTTTCCGATATTTGAAAGGTTCATCAAGACTGGGCTTATGGTATCCAAAGGGTGGAAGCTTTGAACTGAATTCGTTTTCCGACAGCGATCACGGAGGATGCAAGCTCGATCGAAAGTCTGTTACTGGAGGATGCCAGTTTTTGGGGGAATGCTTGGTCTCATGGCAAAGCAAAAAGCAAACAACCGTATCTTTATCTACAGGTGAAGCTGAATATATTGCTGCCTCAAGCTGTTGCTGTCAAGTGCTGTGGATCCAACACCAAATGATGGACTATGGCATCAACTTCCTTCACACTCCGTTGTTTTGTGACAATGAAGCTGCAGTTGGCATCTCTAAGAACCCGATTCATCATTCAAGAACAAAGCACATCGAAATCCGGGTTCATGCAATCCGTGATGCTCAAGAGAAAGGGTTTATTGATGTTATTCCAATCGAAACCAAGGCCCAGAAAGCGGATATTTTCACTAAAACTTTTGATAAACCCCGCTTTTATGAACTTATTAAAATGCTGGGCATGATTTCCTTTTAAAATATTGGTAAAAAAATTTAAAAAAATTTAAAAAAAAAAAAAAAAAAAAAACCTGTTTTGTACATATTTTACTCTATTTTATCATAAATATGCCTGAAGTGGATTATCATGCTAAATTCTCTTTGTCTTGAATCAGGTAATCGTTACAGTTAAGCAGGATAATTGGCCAAACTCCTATATCAAGAAATCAACGTACATATCCTCTATCTTCCAATGATTTCTGGCCAACTGCTACTGAAATACGATCAGGGGAGTATTTTAGTTCCATTTACCTTGCAATTCTGTCACAAATGTTTATTAATATATCTATGCTACCTTGTGGGGGAATTTGGGGTAAATCGTACTAAAATTGCTTTCACTTAGCTCGTCTATGTAAATAGTGGTCTTTTACTCCCTCATGCATTCGTTGTGAATTCTTTGTCAAAATCTTTCGTCGGGTATGTCTTCTTACAAGTGTTTGTTCAATTTGTGTCAAGTATCGATCGAATCAATTTTGTTTTGATTTTGCTTACTTATTGAAAATCCAAAAACAGAGTATTTGTGGATTTTGGGGGAATAATAATTTAGTCAGAAAATTCAGTATAATTTAGTCAGAAAATTCAGTACATAAATAAATTCAAAAATTCAAAAAAAAAAAATGAGAAATTGATCCGACCTCGTGAGAAATGATAGTTTATCATCCTGCGTTATCTGCCATGGATAGAGTAAAAATAAAGGCTGTATTGTGCTTGTATGATCTTTGAGTGTGTATGCCTAATATGATATCTATGAGTAGGATATAAACATAAAGCTTGCCTGATTTTCTCTGGTTTTCATTTCTGGATAAGTGTTGCAATGATTCTGAAATTAAGAGATGTTCTGATGTACGCATGCTTTGCAAATAAGGCTTTATGCCATTTTTACACTCGACTCAGTGGGTCTTCTTTGCGTGCCTAGGCGGCCGACCTGATCACCTGCTGATTGAGTTTTCTGCTTTATTTTCTTGGTGTTTAGTATATATCATCGGACTTTCTCTGCGTGCCCACAAGCCGACCTGATTGTTGTTGATATATACGACTTCTGCTTTATTTTTTCATTTCTTATTTTCCTAAGTGTATCGGGCTTTCTCTGCGTGCTTAGCGGCCGACCTGATTGCTGTTCACTTAGGGTTCTGCTTTATTTTTGCATGAAACATCATGAACGCATATCTCATTTGAAAAAGAATTAAAAGAAAATCATGATAAATATGATGATTTGTTAAACGTCTTTGATAGAGTGAGGCTGGGTGATCAGTGCTTGATTAATATACCTTAAGCATATCCAAAAATGTTAAATACTATTAGTGCATGCTTAATTTCAATGTGATGCATTCGGGATCTGCTTGACTTGCATGCTGATTAAAATTGAAATTGAAATGTGTATGATACGTATTGGTTGATATGATCTCATGTCTGGATCTTTCTCAAAAATTAAAAATAAAGACTGCTTGTATAACTGTTTTTAAATTTCCTATTTGAAAATTCAAAAAGATTTTTCTTTCTGCGTTATTTTTGATAAGATCGATACTTTGTAAATAATCTGGTGATTTGTGAAAGTTTGTCGGTTTTACAAAGGTTCAAAATCTCAAAAGGTCAATTTTTGAAAATTAGGGTTTCAGCGAAACTGTGTTTCGCCCGGATAGTTTCGCCGTATGGAATCTCAGCGAATCTACACGGTCGTTATCGGCGAAACTAATATGATTGGCTTGAGCGAATTTGCTTTTTCGCTTAGCGAAACTATTGTTTCGCCCGAGCGAAACTAGCAGCGAATCTGCCCGGGTATTTAAACCATCATCGAGAATATCTCGGTCATCGTCTCCCTTTTTCACCGAAAATCTTGCAAACCCTAATCCTTCGCGAAACTCACAGATTCGCCCAAACTGTTTCATCGTTTCTTCGCGTTACCAATACCGGTTAAAGATTTGTGTAAGTTTGATGTTTACTCGTGTGTTTATCTTGTTCAAATCCGCATCCGAAAACAAAAATTTTTGGGGGTTTTTTGAACCGAATCATCAACAAGAATCCCTCGATCTTTAAACTGTTGTTTCACTCCGTTTTGGACCTGCTTTACACTCATTTAGATGCGTTTTTGTTACTTGTGGGTTTGGATTGTTAAAACTTTGCTTATTATCGATTTCGGAAATTCGAAATTTGAAAAATCGCGTCCAGCGAAACTGCGTGTTCATCCGGCGAAACTGAACGAAAGTTCATCGTTTGCGAGCGAAATTGTCAGCGATCATGCCCAAGTTTCGCTGACAGTGTCGCCGTGAATGCCAGCGAAACTGTTGTTTCGCCTTCGGCGAAACTGTAGTATCGCAGCGAAACTGCTGTGTCGCGGCGAAACTGACCTCGTCAGTGTCACCGAGATCAGTGTCGCGAATCTGTTTATTTCGCCGTGTGCGACTTGGACTCTTAGCGAAACAATAATTTCGCAGCGAAACTGTCAAAATTTTTTTTTAAAATTTTAAATTTAATCTAATTTAATTAATGTAAGTTCGGTTTTACTTACAAGCTCTCGGTTTCATGTGCAGAACAATGTCAGATCTAAAGCACGATCCTCGGAGCAATGTCACCGCATATTTGGATCTCAGCACCGACAAATCTCTAGGATTCAGAGACTGCATCGAGTGGCTGAAGCAGTCTTGCATATCTCATGCGATTTCATACTCGCCAATCATCGACGATAGACATATAAAAGAATTCTGGCTAACGGCCCAGTATGACGTTAGAGCTAAGCCTGAGTGTATTCGGGCAAGAGTCATGAAGAAGGATCTGGTAATCACAATGAAGACCATTGCTGAAGCTTTAAAGCTGGAGAATGATGTTGGTGATGTTACTAAGCTAAAGGAGTTAGAAGTTTTAAGAGGTTTTGAAAAAGAAATGGGTTATGAAGGAGGAGATCTATGGAAAGCCAAGAAGGAAATTAAGAAATCCTTAATGTCGAAAGAATGGAGATATATTGCCCATGTCTTCATTTCTTGCCTTGATGACAGGAAAGGCGGATCTGATGGCTTGAATCTGAACTGGGCTGAGGCTATGTTATTGGTCTGCAGAGGCAAAAAGGCTAATATTCCTCAAAGAATCTTTGATGCCATGACGGCAAACATTCAAGCGTTAAAGAAGTCCAGATGGTTGTTATATCCCAGGTTCCTGGAAATGATCATTGAACATCTGGCACCTGAATTGCCCAAGCAGGGTGTTGCTCTTGTTCTTAATTCCATGCACCCGAGAATCCTCTCAGACTGTGCTGCAACGAGAGCTGATTTCTCTGGATACACAACATACTTAATGAAACACATGTATCCTGCTCAGAGGTACGAATACATCAAGAAGCTAATAGCAGATGAGAACAAGAGAAGAAAAGAAGGAATAGTAAGTGAAAATGTGAAAAGCAAGAGGAAACCATATGCAAGAAGCTCGGGAAAGGAGCAGGTTGATGAAATTGAAGAAGAACTGGAGAACCTTGCTCAAAAGAAACAGAAATCTAAAGAAAAGCAGGGTGTTCCCACAGAAGATGAGTTGAGGGCTTCTAAGAAAAGAAGAATAGATCCCAGGGCCGAACTGGACGAAGACGTCATCAGAGGTGTCAATACCTCCTTGGCTAACGAATTGGGTATGATAAAGACCAAACTGGTTAATTCTGAAATTAGGGAGAAGGAGAAAGATACTCAGATCAAGAATATGAATGAAATTATCGTTAAACAATCTTCTCTGATCAAAACCCTGTTAGTTGAGATGAACGAAATCAAGAAGCATCTGAACATGCCAGGTTCAATGAGTGATGCTGAGATCGAGTCGATTGCTGACATGTTAAAGGGTACTTCTGGTGAAGCTGGTGGAGTAGGAGGTAGTGGATCTGGTGGAGCCGGAGGAAGTGGATCAGGTATGAATGAGGCTGATGATAGTGGAGCCCCCAATGCTGAAGAGTTGGATGCAATCAATGTCAGTGATGCAAATTTGTTCAGTGTTGATACAGAGCAACCTCAGCCAGAAATAGTACAGGCTAAATTTCTTCACTTGGTAGACGAAAGTGATTAGGATGATGAAATTGATGACCGAACTGAGCCTGAAAATTACACTTTGAAGGAAAATCCGCTCACATATCTAGCAAAGATAAGCTTAGTTAGTGAAGAAATTATTGATTTAAGCAGAGATGAATGGTTCAAGAAACCTGAGCTTGTGGATCAGACTCCCTTATTTCGAAACATCTCTCAACCCAGCAGAAAAGAGTCTGATCGTCACATTATAAGCTGGAAATTCAATTCAACCGTTCGTGCCTTCATGATTAAGAGAAGGGGGGGGGGGGTAGCATTTCATATCTCCACAAACGTGAAAAGTTCAAGACCATGCCCAGATGGGATTTAAGAAGGTTGTCTGAGCTCCCCCTCATTGATGATGATAAAAGTGAAAGGGCTGGCAACTTGGAGAAAAATCTGCAACAAGCTGCAAAAGACGACTTCGTATCTTTTGGATTCATGAAAGGCCAAAGAATCAAGTCTAAGACTGAAATTGATGCAGCAACAGGGAAGCCAAAAGTCCATCTTAAATACAAGCCTGCAAAGACAATGAGTAGAATCAGAATACCAGATCAAGAACCTTCCAGACTGCAAAATTTCAAGAAATGGTTCTACGATAACCAGACAGGTGAAGCAGTTATCCGTATCGGAGAAAGTGATGAGATCAGGCTGTTCGACCCGATGGAGGTCTTCTCTTTTAGCAATGAGGACCTGAAGACATTATGTGAAAATCCGATCAGACATGGGGCAGGCGATGACACTGTTGAAGAAGCGAACCTGTTTGTAAGGGTAGCTAACAAAGCCCGAGGAATTGTCAAAGAAATTCAGGATATAGCAGAGAAGGTCAGGGCGAATGAAGATAGAATGGAAGAGGATAGAGATCTGGCAAACCGAATGAATAGATCCTGGAACGTTCTTGAAAAATCTACTGAAAAGGTTGTGAAGCCTGTCAGGACCGATTCTCACATCAAGAATCCCGATCTTGAGCAAGAACAAAGATCGAATGAGAAAACTCAAAACAAATGAAGAAGATGATGATGATGAATCAAGAAATCATAAACAAGAAAGAAAGATGATAAACAAGTCGAATGATTTCATATAACCGAATGATTAGTTACAAGAAATCATGAAGAACACTCAATCTCTCTCTCTCTAGAATCCATGACTCACTATACAAGAAAATTCATCATCTCCCCACTCAGAGACTCCTTTACTTGTAAGGGCACCCTCACTATATATAGTGAGGGTGACTGACAACAGAAAAACATGACAAATGAACGAAATTACAAGTAAAGAAAATAACGTAAATTGTAAATTAAATCAAAGTTATCCGAAGCTTGACTCGCTCGAACCAATCTTCCGTTGACTTTTACGTTGACCGTTGACCCGAACGGTTGACTTTTCTAGAAAACGGTCTTCGGTCCAATCTGCAAGCCTCGAGCATCACAACCCAGTCTCTGAATCGATTCACATGGATTCTTCAGTCGAATGCTTCGGTAAACAGATTTGATGGCGTCAGTCACACAGAGTTTTGTTCCAACAATTTCCCCCTTGACTGATGCTTTCAAATCTGTTCAACTGCTGAAGAATCGCTCTGCCGTACATCTTCAATGAGAAACTGATAAACCAGAGACAATCTGATGTAGAAATTCCCCCTCTGAATAAGCTTCTTCTTTTCTTGTTGCTCCAGTTCGAGATCCAAGTGTTCCGCTCACTCGGTTCAATCGGTCGGGTACAATACTGAGAAAATGCTACATCTCGGAGTCCAAACCGCAACAAACTGAATCAGATAGATCAGTCAATCATCGAACATGCTCCAGCTTCTGATAATCGATCCGATATCCAGTTCCATAATAATTCCCCCTATTTCTCTAAATCTCTCCAAAAACATCAAGTCGGAAGCGTAAAAATCAGATGCGGAGAGTTGAACCGTCGCGATCGGTTGCCTAGAGAAACCGGATAAACAATCTTGAAATCGGACAATCTTGCGAAAAAACCGAAAGCCGGATGCTGACAGTTGTGAATAATCTGCGCGACTGAGGTTGGATGTGAAAATTAAAATAAACTATTAAATTTCTTCAATAAACGGTCATCCGAGAGATTTAATCGGATAAATTCCAATATTTAACTGAGATTCCAGTTAATCCGGTTAGTTGACATCGGCACTTCGTCAACTAAACAACTTAGAGTGAGATATAACGAAAAAGTTTGCATGCTTAACCGAAAAACGAAACCATCCCGTCAGTGATCGTTAGCTAACGTGGTCTGAAGTCACCAAAAACTTGAACCCAAATAAAATAGAATAAATCCGCGACCAATAAAATATTTTCTGAAATTTCGTCGCGGCATTATCTCGTTCGTCTCGAAAAACCGATAAGAAAAACGCCCGCGTTTAACGAATAATACTGAAAATATTAATTGGTGGAAATAAATCTCTCAAAAAGTCCATGATCCATGTAAATTAAATCCAGCCAATCAAAATTGAGTTTGGAAAATGATCCAACGGTGAAAGAATTTCGGATCTAAGGGTTGATAAGCTGCGATCCATGTGAGGAGTTTGCTGACCAATAGGAAGACGACAGAATGCAGCAGCTCCAACGGCTCTTTAAGGAGGATCTGGGCCCACGCGTTTCCTTTGAGTCAATCAAATCTCGCCAGCGCGTGAAGCATTATCTGCCCTTTTCAACGGAAACCTTTAAGGTTGTAGACAGCTGGGACCCACAAGTATTCAGCAACCAATAGAAATAAGACAACAATAAAGGCATTAAGCGGTTAACGACAAAGAGGAGAGAGAGGGGAGATGTCAACATTCTCTGCTGACCAATGCTCGCGCGCCACGTCACCTCTGGTCATCCTCAACATCTCGAAACCCTAATATATGCCGGAATGGCGTATCTCGCCGGAAAATACGAAACCCACATCGGAAAAACGCGAAATGCTTATATCTTTCATAATACACGACCAAAATCAACGAATTTTATACCCACGAACTCGTATGATCATCCTCTACAACTCTGTACGAACATAATCCACCGAAACGACCTCGAACGAAAACCCAGAAACAAGTCCGCTAACGAAAACAAGTCCGCTAAGCTCGAACAAGTCCGCTAAAGGTCTGAGAAGTTCGCTAAGGAACAAGTCCGCTAAGCAGAAAACAAGTCCGCTAAACGCAGAAACAAGTCCGCTAAAGCAAACAAGTTCGCTAAGGAGAGGAGAACAAGTTCGCTAAGAACACTGGAAGTCCGCTAAGCACATCTTCAAACCTTCAAACACAGTTGGAGAAATCTGGAAAAAATATGAACATGAAGAACTTACTTGTGAACTCGAATCTGCCCAAAACCGATAAGAAAACCCGTTATGATGCACGATATGAGAAGCTAAACCATTCACGAGAACGCTGTGGCCACCAACAACCCATAACAGTAGCTAAACGGATCAAAAACAGCCTCTCAAATCTGCAAATCTTCAAGAACACGAAGAACACCAAGAACACGCACTAAGTGTGTGTTTTTCCAGATCTGCCCAAACTGTTGAGAATCAGACGAAATGGATGCTTCCAATGGATCCGGAATGCGTTTTCCACTGAGAATCATACCTCATATCATCCAAATCCATGAAGAAATGCCCAGAAAACGAAGAATCAAGCTCCAAAATCTTCAAAAACCCCAAATACGGGAAAAACCCCAAAGTTGCGAAAAAATGAGCTCGGATCTTCAATTTCTTCACAGATCTGAAGATGTAAAAGATGAAATAGCATCCAGATACACTCCCAAACATGAATCAATCATCCATATCATCAGAATCCATCCAGAATCGAAGAAAAAATAAGAAAAAGTCTCTAAAAAATAAGTTTTCTCATCTTCACCATTCAAGCTCAAAATCACAGATTCGAGTGACCAGATTCACGGTGAGATGAATCTGATCGGTACCAGCTCTGATACCATTTGTCAGGACCGATTCTCACATCAAGAATCCCGATCTTGAGCAAGAACAAAGATCGAATGAGAAAACTCAAAACAAATGAAGAAGATGATGATGATGAATCAAGAAATCATAAACAAGAAAGAAAGATGATAAACAAGTCGAATGATTTCATATAACCGAATGATTAGTTACAAGAAATCATGAAGAACACTCAATCTCTCTCTCTCTAGAATCCATGACTCACTATACAAGAAAATTCATCATCTCCCCACTCAGAGACTCCTTTACTTGTAAGGGCACCCTCACTATATATAGTGAGGGTGACTGACAACAGAAAAACATGACAAATGAACGAAATTACAAGTAAAGAAAATAACGTAAATTGTAAATTAAATCAAAGTTATCCGAAGCTTGACTCGCTCGAACCAATCTTCCGTTGACTTTTACGTTGACCGTTGACCCGAACGGTTGACTTTTCTAGAAAACGGTCTTCGGTCCAATCTGCAAGCCTCGAGCATCACAACCCAGTCTCTGAATCGATTCACATGGATTCTTCAGTCGAATGCTTCGGTAAACAGATTTGATGGCGTCAGTCACACAGAGTTTTGTTCCAACAAAGCCTACTGAGGTCCCGGTTGCTAATGAACCAATTGTTGTGGAGGAATCAGAGGCCGAAGTCCCCGTTGCTGACAAGTCAACTGTCGTGGGGGAAACAGAGACTGAAATCCCCGTCGCTAAAGAGTCAAACGTTTTGGGGGAAACTGATCTAAACAAGATGCCAAGCCCGAGTGAAGTTGGTGCTGATGAATGAAGAATCAAAGGCTGAATCCCTCCCTAGGGGGAATATTGAAGATCAATGTAGGGAGGAATTCATCGTTTTGTTTAGATAGCTTGTCTAGATAGTTTAACTTGTATTTTGTCTATTTCTGTAGCTAGCGACATTGCCGAGCGAAACTGTGTTTCGCTCGGTGTCTAGATTGGTCGGTTCATGTGACAGTTTCGCTGGCCAGCGAAACTACCAGCGAAACTGTTCACTGGTTTGTATTTATATGTTGCCTTGGAGCACAATCTGGCAACTTTTGCACCATTGAACCCTAATACAAGAAACCTGCGTTTTTGGTAAGTTTTTGGTGACGGCTAGGAGCATATCATCTTATTATTGTAGCTTGATTCATCTCTTATCTTCATCTTGGTTCATGTTGTGATTGTTCATCACTAGAAATCCATTCTAGCTTGTGAAAATCATCTTTTGTGTTATTTGTTTGGTTTTGTTCTCAAAACATCATCTATTGCACTGTAAAAGATCAGTGAGGACCAACATGGTGGTATGCTGGCTTTAGGAAGGGGGCTTGAAGGTGGAGATGGTGGAAAGATGTCAGAGAAATCAATAGTGGGTGGAGGCTTCTTCTTGAATGGAATGATAGGAGTGAAATTGTAGGTTCTGTATTTGGGATTTGCAAGCTTGGCGGCTACTTTCTTAGACATAGAAGGTGGTTTGTAAGGTATGATGGCAAGTGACTGTGAGAGTGATGGAACTGTTGTAGGTATGGGATTTGGGTTGTAGGTGAAAGAAGGTGGAGGAGGGATATCTGCATCATCAATGAGTTCAGGTTTAACATTTAAAGTAGTTGATGTACCTGAAGTGAGCTCTGAAGGTGCAGGCATCACAAGCTTTGGGTTTACAGCAGCTATATCTCCTTTTAGCTCGTGAAAAATGAAATCAATTAAGTTGCAGAGTTCTTTGACTTGCATCTGAGCTACTTCTTCTTCTGTCCTCAAATTTCTAACCACAAATGCTCTTTTTACCTTTTTCAGCAGTTGGTAATTCTCATCATTCTTTATTAGCTTGGTAGGCATCTGGGAGGCAACAGAAATCACCATTTGCCTATTAGCTTCAGTCAATTTCTCCAAGTCATAATCCTTCAATCTCCAGTTAAACGATCTTGTCTTAGCCTCTTCAAGCAAATTCTCAAAAATTCCATTTTGCAAATACAGATCCATTTCTTCTTGAAGTTCCTTGGCTAGCCTCTCATCTTCCGCTATTCTTTTGGCATTTTCAACCATTCGTAACACAGCTTCAGCCTCAGGAGTGTGAACCACTTGTTGAAGGGTTCTGATATTTTCAGTTTGAACAGGTTCCTCAGCTTGAACTGGTTCTCTACTCCTCATTGCTATAAGGGTTTCAGCAATGTCTTCGGCTTCTTCACTTCTCTGTTCTTCCGGTTGAGTCACAGATGGCTGATCAGTCCTGTCAATGCCAAAAATTGAGTTACCAGGACCATAGATTTCCATCTGGGTTGCAGCGTGAATTTCCGGTTGAACAACCATTTCCGCTTCCGCTTTAACTTCCGGTTGAAGTTCCGTTTGAACAGAATTTGGGACTTCAGTCACCTCTTGAGGTTTGATGACTTCAGGTTCCTTGTCAACAAATTCCAACACTTCTGTGCCTTCTTCTTCACCGATTAAGTTTTCGTCACCTCCTTCAGTCATAGAGGCAACTGCAATTGTTGCAGTGCTTTCTTCAATATCAACTACTGCCTTGCTGGTGGAGGCAATATTTCTTCCCACTTGATCACTGGCTCTTTCAGCCGGAAAGATAACATCTTTCAAAAGTGTTGTGATCATGTTTATGTGCTCAGGAAGAGCACCAGCAATCAGCATCGATGATTGGACTAGTTCAGTGAGGTTGGGGTCCTCAAAAGGAGAAATGGCAATCAGTTGACTGCACTTCACATTCACCCAACTTTCTTCAACTGAGAAGGGATTGAGACCAATCTTTTTGCAAGCTGTGGCTCTGACTTTAGCCGGTATTCTTTGATCTTCTTCAATTTATGTCATAACAGTCTTGAGGGCATCTTCTCCCCCAATTTGACAGTATCAGCTTTAACAACTTCAACAGCTGCATCAGCTTCTCTGATAGGGTTTGAAGGACCAGCTTCAGTGTCGACAGAAGTAGCTTGAGTCAAGTGAGCGACAGTTGCATTGAGTTTATCAACCTGTGCTTGTAAAGAAAGGTACAATTTCGTCAATTCTGGTAGTGTAAAGCTGTCCTCAACTGGCTTTTTACCAGTATCCTTGGACGAAACCAAGTTATCAATCCGAGATTGATCAACTGTGGTACCCATGGCTTCTTGGCACCCGGGATTCTCTTCAACTGTTTCATCAACCCTTGGTTCCAATGAAGGACCCTCGGGAGTTGATTCAGTAAAGATTGCCGCAGTTTGGGTCTTATTGATGTTACTGCTAACACCGAGATCCAGTTGGGATACTTGGGCAGCAGCAGCCCTTGCTGCATGAATCTCTTCAGTTCTCCTGAGATTCACCTCCGATGAGGAGTGTGGGTTCAATACAACAGTGTCTTGCTTCATCAGTATGTTCTCATGTAATGAGGTAGGTGAGTTAATAACACCCTCATTTGAACCAAGAATGGGTGCATTGTCACTCCTAGGTGATAGGGAATGTAGGGGTGAAAATCTTTCAGATGGGGATTGTGCATCTGCTTCTAATGACTCCCCCTTAAATGAAGGTTCATCCCTAAGAGAAAATCCCATTTTTACCAGTTTCCGTTTAGGCTTTTTTCCTTGAACGGGGTTTGAAGCTTCGGGTTGGCTTGTGGTACTAGGTGGAGGAGACCTAATAACCACTTGTCTCTGTCTTTTGAAAACGACAGGAGGAGAGTCGGATGAGGAGGTGGCAGTGATGGTTGTAGTGGAGGCTTTCCTCTTTCTGGTGTGATAGGTTTTTAGACTTGAGGAAGCAGGGACAGATGTGGGATAAGAAGCTATTGGGTTTGTAGCTCTGTCATCTTGAGCAAGAGGCTCAGTTGCAGCTGCAGTTTCCAGTTGAACCTCACCTTGTGTAGGTTCATTGGGAAACTGCCTTAGAATTGGCAGGGGATGGTCAGTATCCCTTCCAAGAAAAGCTGACTTGTTTAAAGCAAGGTTTGAAAGGGTTTTCTCATTTAGAAGTTTTTGCTGTAAAATAGTACCCCCAAACACGATAGCAGGGTACTCTACTTTGAGAATGCAAGTTAGAAATCTCGGATATAAAAAGAAGTAAGCAGGTGTGGCATTTTGTTTTAGAGCATGAAAAATTAGCCCTGAAAAGTTAAAGTTTTCACCTTTGACAACTGCATAGAAGGCAGATGCTTGCTCAGCAGCCAGTTCATCAAATCCACCCTTCTTAGGTGTGAGACACACCAAGATGGTGTGGGCCAGAAATCTCCATTTGTACAGGAGTTGCCCTTTCTTGATGGTCTTGCTAGTTTGTGAACCACCATACCCAATTGCCTTGAACAGTGACAAATACTTCTTGGGTTCCACAGAGATGTAACCACCTTCATCCTTGAGTTTCAAAACCTTTCGTACTTTCGCCTCATCAATTTCCACTGAAATACCCTGAACTTTTGATATTAGGGTTTCACCACCGTCACTATCAACGACTACGCCAGCGTGCGACCAGAATTCTTCCATCACTTCTTCAAATATTAAATCGGCTTCGACAGTTAGGGCATGATGAAGATGTGACTTCTTGAGGAATTCAATCATCCCGTTGTAGATATCGGTTTTGCTTGGCGGTTCGAGATAGGCCACAAGATTGTGTTCCACAGGGAACCTTGACTCATTTGCTGGCTTCTTGCCAGTATCCTTTACTTTGGGAGCCATTGTTGATTGCAGGTTTGAGAGAAAATGACAGTTTTGAGGAAGTAGTGGAGAAGATTTGGGAGAATTTTGAGGGTAAAAACGGAGTGGGGTTTGAGAGAAATGGGGAAATCGACGGTAATTTAGGGTTTTAACCTTTTAAGTCGATGACGTGGAGGAGAGAAGTTAAAAGCGTCGGTTCAGTAACTGATGTGACATGTGCTTTATGGGTTATACGGTACAACTTGGTAAAGCATGTCATTATCCAGGAGTAAATTTACTGAGACCTCGGATATTAAATGGTCAAAAACTTCAATGGGTAATTAAATGTGTATCCGCTTGAAAAACTGTGCCTTCCGGTTAATTAAATGCAACCTTAACTTTTGTTGACCCGGTAGTTCAGGCGGAACCCATTATCTCCTTTATTTTAAAACTAAATTTCTTCCGGTTGAACTTCAAGCGGAGAATTTTTCCGCTTGGAAGAATTGTTTTAAGAAAATTTCCACGAGAGTTATGACGCATTGTTCCGGTTGAAATTCACCCGGTGATTTTAAAAAATTGTTTTTCTCACAGGTTGAACCGGAACTTGAAGCTGAATAACAAAACACATGATTTTTAAAAATTTGTGATAATTTTTCATAGTATAACAGGAGTTATTGACTATGAACTGAAATGATATCTAATTATCACAATAAATTTTCTTTTTCTTTTTCTTTTCGTATCAAGAGACTGGCCCTTTGAGCACATGCCTCCACTTTATTAACATTGTGAAATATGTTATTCAAAGTTCATCATTCCAATGGCTGTGATAAGGTAGAAAAATCTTGCCTCATCAAAAGCTTTTGTAAACAGATCTGCCAATTGGTGATCAGTGTGAACTTTGAACAATTTGATTAAATTCTTTTCTGCACAATCTCGAATAAAGTGACACCTTATGTCAATGTGTTTGGTTTTGGAATGCTTCACTGGATTGTTGATGATGGAGATGGCACTGTTGTTGTCTGCAAATATAGGAGTTTCCATAAATGAAATTCCATAATCAAGCATCTGATTTTGGATCCAAAGGACTTGGCTGCAACAACTTGAGGCAGCAATGTACTCAGCCTCTGCAGTTGAAGTGGAAACACAAGTTTGTTTCTTGCATTGCCAGGAGACAAGCCTTTCACCCAAAAATTGACATCCGCCTGATGTTGATTTCTTATCTATGTCACATCCTCCATAGTCACTGTCTGTGAATGCTCTGAAAGAGAAATCTGAGTTCTTAGGATACCATAAACCCAGTTTTGGTTGGCCCTTCAGATATTTGAAAATTCTCTTAACGGCTAGCATGTGTGACTCCTTTGGTGAGGACTGATATCTAGCACATAAGCAAACACTGAACATGATGTCAGGTCTACTAGCAGTGAGATACATCAGTGAGCCTATCATTGCTCTGTACATGTGAACATCCACTGTCTTGCCACTTGAGTCACTTATTAACTTGTAGGAAGTGGACATGGGAGTTTTTGCACTTGAGCATGCTTGCATATCAAATCTCTTCAGCATGTCTTGAATGTACTTTGATTGATTCAAGAAGATTCCGTCTGCAGTTTGCTTCACTTGTAGCCCTAGGAAGAATGTTAGTTCACCCATGGAGCTCATCTCAAATTTTGACTGCATCAAAGTTTCAAACTCCTTGCACAAAACAGTGTTAGATGAACCAAAAATAATATCATCTACATAAATTTGTACCATCAACATATCCTTACCAACAGTTTTAACAAAAAGTGTTTTATCAATAGCCCCTCTCCTGTAGCCATTCTCTAGAAGATAGTTAGAAAGAGTATCATACAAGGTTCTAGGTGCTTGTTTGAGACCATACAGAGCTTTGATTAGCTTGCACACCTTGTTAGGGTGATGAGGGTCTTCAAAACCAGGAGGTTGGTTTACATATACTTCTTGTTCCAGTAGGCCATACAGGAAAGCACTTTTGACATCCATTTGAAATACTTGGAAGTCTTTGAAGGCAGCATAGGCTAGGAAGATTCTGATTGCTTCCAATCTAGCCACTGGTGCAAACACTTCATCATAATCAATGCCTTCTTCCTGCACATAGCCTTGCACAACCAGTCTTGCTTTATTCTTTATGACAATTCCCCTGTCATCTTTCTTGTTTCTGAATACCCACTTTGTGCCAATTGGTTCTGCTTCATCAGGCAAATCTACCAATTCCCAAACTTTCTGCTTGTTGATTTGAAATAGTTCTTCTTGCATTGCCTCTACCCAACTGTTATCTTCTAAGGCATCGGTTACCTTCTTGGGTACTTCTTGAGACAAAAATGCAGCATGCAAACAGATGTTTGCATTGGCAGATCTACTTCTTGTCAGCACGGGTGCTGATGCTTCTCCAATAATATTCCTCACTGGATGATCTTTGTTAATTCTTCTGTCAAGGAACATAGGAAACTCATGGCTTCTTCCATTTGAGGGTATGTTGAGCTGAGGGAGTCTATGATCAAGCTCAACATCACCAATGTGTGATACAGGATCTGAACTTTCTACTGTATCATGAGAACTGTCTTCTGAGACGTGAGTCAGATGCTCAAAACTGAATTCATTTGATGTATCATCATTTGAGATTTCAGGTTCGGTTGACCCGGAGCCAGTATTCTCAACAGTATCTGAAATTAAATTTCCCGGTTGAACTTGAGCCGGAGTATTTTCCGTTTGAACTTCGACCGAAACTATGTCATCTTCAATTTGAACAATTTCAGAGAGCTTCTTTTCTTTGCCAGGCAAGATAGGTTTGATGCTCATTGAAGAGAAGAAAGTTTGCTTCTCTGTGTTGCTCTTCCAATGTTCATCAGCTGACCTATACAAATTATGTTCCTGCACTAAAGAGCTCATGGTCTTATCAACAGTTATATTGAAAGCAGTAGTTAGTGCGTCAATATCGAACAACTAAGTGGGTTGAGATTCAAAATTGTTGATAGATTTTTCATTAAAAGATACATTTATAGTTTCCTCAACAATTTTGGTTCTCTTGTTGTACACTCTGTATGCTTTTGACACACCTGAGTACCCAACAAAATATCCTTCATCTGCCTTTTCAGCAAATTTAGATAGTAACTCATTGGTTATTAAGATTGTAACAGGACAACCAAATGGTTTGAAGAAGTAAATGTTTGGCTTTCTCTTTCTCCAAAGCTCATAAGGTGTTTTGTTCTTGCCTTTGACAATTAGAATCCTGTTTTGGACATAACAGGCAGTGTTCACTGCTTCTGCCCAAAATATCACAGGGAGCTTGGAGTCTGCTAACATTGACCTAGCAGCTTCAATCAATGTCCTATTTCTCCTTTCAGCAACTCCGTTTTGCTGTGGAGTTCTAGGAGCACTAAATTGTCTCACAATTCCCCTTTCCTCACAAAATGAATTCAAAACATGATTTTTGAATTCTATGCCATTGTCACATCTGATGGTTTTGACTTTAAAATTAGATTGATTTTCTAAATTTGTCACAAGTGTTTTCAGCAATTCAGCAGTTTCATCTTTTGTTTTAAGAAAGAAAACCCAAGTGTATCTAGAAAAATCATCAATTATGACAAAACAATATGATCTTTTTCCTAAGCTCATTACTCTAGTTGGACCAAACAAATCCATGTGCAGTAATTCTAGAGGTTGTGAGATAGAAGATTCAACTTTTGGCTTAAAAGAGGTTCTGTGTTGCTTTCCCTTGAGACAAGGTACACAATTTTCAGAACATGCAAAATGCTTGTTAGGAAGACCCTTAACCAAGCCAAGATTGACAATTCGATTCATGTTCTTATAATTTACATGTCCTAACCTCCTATGCCACAGATTAGATTCATCAACAGAGGCTTTGGATACAAAGCAAGCAGTGCCACATGAGGGTGCAGTCACTGACATATCCAAAATGTATAGCCCATCTCTCCTAGGTGCTTTAAGCATAATTAATTCATCAGGAATTTTAACACCAGGTTTGAGAACTATAGCCTCTCTCTCATTAAACATTAAATTCAAATTCTTGTCACACATCTGTGAGACACTAAGCAAGTTAAAATTCAATGTATCAACAAAATTGACTCTGTCAAATTTTACCAGTCCATTTGTCACATCACCTTGTGCTGTGATTTGGCCTTTTGTGCTTCCAAAGGCAACTGGTCCTCCATTGATTCTTTTTGTATTTTCTAAAATTTGCTTATTCCCTGTCATGTGGCAAGTGCATCCACTGTCAACTACCCATAGGCTATTTTGGCCTTTATTTTGCACCTGCACATATCAGAAATGATCAGTTTCTATAGGGAACCCAAGCCTGAGTGGTCTTGGGTTTGCCATAAGCATCATTATACTTGTACTCCTTGAGTACTAAAGTATTCAAAACTGGAGCTTCATTAACCAAGTCATCATTGTCAAAACTAAAGTTCTCATATTGAGTACTTGTTTGACTAAATCTTTCACCTTTAGTGTTTTTCCTTTCAGCAATTTTTCTTTCCCTGTATTCCTTGAATTTTCTTTGCTTGTTGGTTATTTTCTTAGATTTTTCATTTCGTTGATTAACCAACTCAGTTCTTTCAGGGGATTTGAAGAATCTTTGAGGAAAATGTTTGGCCTTTATTTTGCACCTGCACATACATCCCTCCCATCCACAGTTTCTCAGCCTTTTTATTTGCTGTTTGAAATTTGTCACAAGTAAACAAAGCATCTTTCAGCTTGATCTCAAGAACATCAACCTCAGCCTTAGCATCTTTGGTTTCATTTCTTGATTTTTCAAGCTTTGACAGCAAATCGTCAAGCTGTGTTTCAAGCACTGAGTTGTTTTGTTTTAACTGTTCATACTCTTTGGTTAAGTTTTCAATTTTTGAAATGTATGAAGATTCAGTTTTCTTAAAACACTCTTTTACCTCATTTAGGTTTGAAACTTCATCAATCAAGTCAGTGTTGTGACTTCGATATTTTGCCACTTGTTCTATGCAAGCGGGACTGCACAGATTTTCTAAAACTTTCTCAGGGATGGAATTTACCTGTTCTGAGATGGAGTCTTGTTTGGCCATCAAAGCATGGTTGATAGGTTCAAACTCAGCAACGAAATCTTCCCATTCAACACATGAGGTTTGATTGGCAACAGCGGCAACCACATTCTGGTGATTTTGACTTCCGGTTGGCTTTGGTGGGGTGGGTTGATGACCTGAGTTGTTACCAGAGTTGTTGTTTGAGTTGCTTCTTCCATGATTTTTCACTTGACTATGGCCTTGATTCTGTCCTTCTCTTCTTGGCTGAGAGCATTCCCTTGCGAAGTGACCAAGTTGGTGACAGTTATAGCACTTCACTTTGCTCTTGTCAAGACCTATGTGAGCACCTTTTGCTCCTTTGTAGGTTCTGCCAGTTCTTTTGTAAAACCTTTGAGCTCTAACAGACACCATAGCAAGTTGAGTCATTATGTCCATTTCCTCCCAATCATCAGCACCTATACACTCAAGATCTTCAGGAGTGAAGCCTTGGTAAGAATCAGTTGCTACGTGAGCATTGTGAGAGTTTTCAAACGTGTTTGAGAAACTTTCTTGACACCTTGGTGTCTCAGGGAAACTGACTATAGGTGACAGATATGATGATGAGTTTGAAGTTCTTTGATTTTGAAAATCGGTAGTTACCAGTGCAGTTGAAAACAGCTGAGTTGACTCAGTAGATGAGGTTTGTTTAAGGTTTAGTTCCATTTCATAAGCACTGAGTATGCCGTGAAGTTCACTAAGTCTCATCTTTTTCAAATTTTTGCATTCCCTGATGCTCACTGTGTAAACTGTCCACACAGAAGGCAGGGAACGTAAGAATTTTCTGTTTACATCTACCTGATCTAGTTTGACATCTACCTTTTGAAGTTCATCAAGTAAGGAGACAAATCTTAAGTACTGGTTTGTCATGGATTCACCAGTTTTGAAAGTAAAATTCTCATATTTTTGTTTTAAGACATCCTTCTTGTTTTCTTTTACCTCACTGGTTCCCTCATACATCTCACTTAAGGCATTCCACAGGTCAAATGCAGTTTTGTATCCTTTAAATCCACTTAAAATGGAATTAGGAAGTGCAGCCTGTAGAGTCCAATATGCCTTATGGTCAAATTCAGCAGCAACATAATCAGATTCAACATATTTTTCTAGCGGCTTTGGAATTTTGACCTCAGCGTTATCAGCAGAAGAAACCATAGGTGAGTAAGGTCCTTCAGTAAAAGATTTCCAGATACGACGGTCTAGTATCCTAACAAAACCTTCCATCCTGAGTTTCCAGGTACCAAAGTCATCAGGAGTGAACATTGGCGGTTTGTTGGAACTACCGTTTGGACAACTTAAACTGAAATCACTCATTTTGAAAGCAAAAACCTTTTAGAAAGGATAAAACAGCAAAGCTTGTAGAGTAAGCAAGTAGAGTATCAACTTTGAAGCACTAAGAGTCTTCAAAGTGGGAGCCAAAGCTCTGATACCACTTGTAGGATCGGTGTTAAACCAAGTTAACTTAATAAGAAACCCTTCTAGTTGCAAATATAACCCTGCGGAATTAAAGTTATATTTCACTTTACTTAAGCTTATGTTCGTTCTCTTGTATTAATGTAAGTGCTTGATTGCATAAAAATAGTCACAACGAAGTAAGAAATACTCGGCACTATTTGCATTAACTCAAAGCTACACTATTACAAGTTGTTCGAGAACCGTGTGTAAACAATGAGCTAACTAGGCTATATATAGTGCTGATGAGATCAATGACAGCCATTGATCTCATATGATCTAATCTAGACCGTAAACTAAAAAGTCAAATACAAACTACCAAAAGAATAAACATCGACAATTGGAATATCTTGCGTGTGATCTGCATCAAACTATTTTAGGAGAGCGGCTTGAACATGTATAGAAGCAAACGAGAAGCTTTTGCAGGATTGGACTTGCTGAAAAGACTCTCAGGAAAAGTCCGGTTGAACTCATTATCTGATGGATAATCGAGTTCACCGGGAATATTCGCTAGAAGACAAAACTGCTTCTTTCCGCTCGAACTGCCTGTTCCGCTTGAAGTGAGAATTCCGCTTCAACTTCAACTTCAGCCGGAACTTAGCAAAATTGGCATTCGGCCGGAAATCTTCTAAGCTCAATATTCCTTACAATGCAACCGACCACAAAGGGTATAAAACTAAATGCCGAATTATCTTCGTTTTTTGTCAAAAGTTTCCCGGCCCATATAAACCTGTAGGGATGCAAACAAATAGAGAATTCAAAAGTGCAATAAAGAGACACGAAAATTTAAGCGTGGAAAACCTCTCAAAACGAGCGAAAAAAACCACGAGACTACTAGAGCCGCTTAAAATCCACTATCACCAAATCAGAGCAATACAAAGTCTTCGAGTATATTTGGTGTGCAGGTGATGTATATAAAAATATAACAATTATAAGTCAGTTTCAACACCACTATTGCTCAAGTTTTAAATTTATAAATCACGATAACTAACAATCATCGTATATCACAAACTAGGGCAAGTGCACCCATCGTTGGTGTAGTACAATGATGGTAAGATACCAGGTCGTCCAAGGACACACGAAATGAGGGATCTTGATATTTCACATTTATTAACGCCTAACCAAACCAAAATATAAGAATTGAGGTTATTAACAGTAAAGAAAAGAAAAGAAAAATAGAATAAAGTGGGTTTTAGTTAATTCAGTCAAAGATAATATCACTTTTGAGGAATCACCAGTGGCAGGGTTAGTAACCGTGTTGTTTATAGACTTTCCTTAAGATTGTTGAATGAAGAAAGAAATGACCGCCTTTGAGCCTCAAATCTTATTCATACGTTCCTTCCGTTATTCACCGCAGGGATGACTCCCAAGAGGACCTCTGTGTCAATTAATAAATATAGTGTGTGTGAATGTCATTTAGTCATATGACCTTATGGTCAAAGTACTCTTACACTCGAATACGTTATCATGAACCAGCAGGGGAGCAACTCACGCACCAGATTATATTATTAAGTAAAAAACTATTATAAGGAGCTAATGTCTATTTCCTCCCATGCATTGCTCTCGCGCATGCACAGTTAGTCGTGACCAGAGCCAAGTCCACTAACACATCACCGACACACATGTGAAGTGGCAAAATATTACCAACCAATACCTTTAAACCGCTCTCGCGCGAGTCATGTGTTTGTTTACATAGACATAAAACACATGAATGTATTGTTTTGCATGGGGTGCGAGTCACCAGGTTCATGGATCATGCATGGTCCCCCAGTCGAGTGTCACTCACCGACTGATAAGTTTTTGACTTCTCAAATGGTTCATAATACACAAGGCTCGCTTGTTCAAAAAGATCAATAATAAATTTTCAATATAACAAGTTTTACTTAAAATCATTAACACACACCTTAAAGTGAGTTTATAAACTCAATTTATAAACCCGCTAAATGTTTATTTTAACTCAAGTAAGTATAAGAGTTTAGCCACTAATGGATTTAAAGGTTTGCTTAAAGATGATGAAAGGTTCATGGACAATTGCTCCAATTGATTGAATTGAAGATATTGGGGGTAAATTAATGAGGGGGGGGGGGGTATGGTTGTCTAAACAAGGTTTGAAACATCAAAGTTGACCAATCAAATGGTGCCAACAGGAGAGAGAAATGTATGTAGAATTTGATATTTTGGTGGTGAGTATGGTTGTAGAATGATGTTTAGACAAAATATGATAGTTTTGTGAAGTAGGGACCACCATCAAACACACAAAACTCTCTGCAACAATATGCCGAAAACACCAAGTTTGAGGCCGAAATTCCATTTGTCGATGGAGGGGGTATGGTTGCCTAAACATGTCGATTTCGGTACCGAGGGGTAAGCCGCACCATACCCCCCACCCTGATATAACGAGTAACTTTTAGTGAAATCGGTAAATATATATGTAATATATTTATTTTAGAAAGGGGGAACATGCAATTGTTTTTTTAGCTTAAGAAAATTTGTAATTAATGAATTTTAGCAACCGTGCGTTGCGTCGTAAATATCATTCGTATGAAGACATTATACCACGTAGGCCTGTAAACGAACCGAACGTTCAGCGAATGTTCATTGAACAGTTCGGCGGGAAGTTCGTTTATGTTCGTTTATTTAATAAATGAACGTCCCTCCCTTCGGTCCTCCCTTCCGTCTCCTCCACCAGTTCGGCAATTCCATCACGTCAGCGGCGATTCCATCAAAACTGTGGTTAATTTGAGGTTAGTTTCATCCTTTTTTACTTGAATCTGCGATTTAAATTACGCATATCCTAAACTTGATCGGTGAATTTTGCAAAATCGAATGGTTAAGTTACGCATATCCTTTTTTACTTGAATCTGTGTGTGTGTGAATTGTTTACAGAACCGTTTGTCTAAAACATGGTTTAAAAACAATATGTGTCATGAAGTTCTGATTGAGTTTATCATGAGGTTTGATATGATATTTATAGTTCTGTTTACATATATGTATCTAGGCTTATGTATTTAGTTACAAATAATGTAAAACAAGAGCTGTTGAGAAAGTATTTAGTTACAAATAATGTATTTAGTTTCATCTTTCTGATGTAGTACAGTACATACTATCATCATGTTTGTGATGAGATAAATCTAAATATGTTAAGGGTGTGTTTGTATGTGCAACTAACTAATCTATATTTTTTTGTTAGGTTATCATATATCACTTGAAACATGTCTCGTCCCCATTCGAATGATACAGAATTTCAAGCAAGTGCAGAAACTCAGATTTCAGAGAAGGCTATTGATAGTGAGGATGTTATTTTAGTTGAGATAGGTATGCCCAACATATTAGAAGTGTTGATGTTGTTGCGAGTGTGAAGTCGGAGTTAGCCACATATTTAGATGGAGGAGTATACATTTGTAAGGAAGATGAAAGTTTTGATGCGTTAAGATGGTGGAAGGAAAATAGACTCCAAGTATAGAATTTTGTCTAAAATGGCAGTTGATATCGTATCCATCCCGATAACAACAGTTGCTTCAGAATCCGCATTTAGCGCTGGTGGGAGGGTTATCGACCCTCATCGTTCTTGTTTAGGAACGAAGATGGTAGATATGCTTGTTTGTGGAGCTGATTGGTATCGCCACTACTATGGAATGCATAAAAAGAAAAACCGGGTATTTTGCTTGTTCTTTGAACTATACCATCTCTTGTTGTTACTATTTGTATATTACTAATATATATTTTAATGTTATTGTAGGAAAATGACGATATTACATGCATTGAGCTTAATTGAGACATGACTCGGGTGAAGTATGGAGATATTTTTTTCTTCCACATATTTGAACTACTAACCTAAACTTATGTATTTTTTTTACTCTTTATAGGTTTTGTTGATGCAACGTGGATGATTTTTTGGATGCAACGTGGATGATTTTTGGAAGAATTTTGAGAATTTTGGAAACTTTGAACCTCTTAACTATTCATTTAGATGTGTTTGTTTAAATTTAAACTTGTTGTTGTTCGTTTAACACACGTTTATGTTCGTTTATGCATCTGTTTGTTGTTTATGTTCATTTATCTAGCTGTTCGTTATGGGTTTGTTCGTTTCTATTCGTTTATGTTCGTTTATGAATCTGATCATTTATGTTCATGAACCGTTCGTTTAGCGTTAAACGAACGAACATAAACGAACACGAACATTTCCATTTTCTTAACGAACGAACACGAACAAGAAAATTTTGTTCGACTAATGTTCGTGTTCGTGTTCGTGTTCGCTTAAAAGTAAATGAACGAACACGAACATACCCTTGTTCGTGTTCGTTCGGTTCGTTTACAGGCCTAAATTACCACGGGTATGCAAAACAATTAATTAATAAAATCTTACGCGACTAGTTCAATAAAAGCTAAATCACAACAAAGATAACAAAACTAAAGGACTAAAAATAGATAAAGTGATAAACACAAAATAAATAAAACACGTGACCACGACTATCACTCCCATCATAATATTAACCATTAAAAAGTTACAAAAAAAGTAATTGAATTAATAAAAAGGTTGAACTTTTTTGGGTGTGCGATGGGGGTGGTGATAGTTACGGGAATTGAAACTGTACTTCGTGTCCTCAATTCTAATGGGTTACGTTGGTTCTATTTTTGATCAAGAACTAAATTTCACTACTTGTTCGGTATCAGATGGATAGACGGATACACAAAACAATTACATTTCTAAAGTACAACGTAAAGAAAACGAAAATAAAAAAATAACTATGCAACGACATTAAACACAAAAGTATCATAAAAAAGCAAATAAAAAATGTCATTGCAACAATATTTACAAAAGATAATAAAAAATCACCCACCACAAAAAACCTATTGAAAACACGTGTCCCTTAAATTAAAATAAAATAAATGAACAATGCATTAGAGAATGCGCAACAAAAAATGTATATGTAATAATAAAGACTAGTACAACATGCTAAATAATAGGTGTAAAGTTACTATTCTTCTTCTTATTATTATTTTTTTGAACGGCAAATTAATATTTACACTAAAATTTAGATAACTGACGAACACTGACTCACACGATCATCTCTATTTTCTTGAGTATATGCACATGATCTCGAAAATCATCCTCAGAATAAAACCTATTATATGTTACTAGTTTTTTATTCCCGTGTGTTACACGGGTGACTTTAAAAAAAACTATAAATACAATCATAATCTAAGACAATTATGTATTTTTATATCTTTAGTAATTAAATAATTGGTTATTAAATAATTTAGAAGGCAATAAATAAAAAGTTGGATATATATATATATATATATATATATATATATATATATATATATATATATATATATATCCAAAACTTTTCTTTTAATAGAAATAAGATTTTTTTTCATATAATTAATTAATTAGGATGTTGATTAATATAATTAATTAATTATATAATAAATATATTTTATTTTTTTACCATGGAAATACAAATAATTGGTTAATTAGGGTGGTGATTATTCATACAACAAATATTTTTATTTACTGTCATGGAAATACAAAAACTAAAAATAAAAAGGATGATTTGAGAGGAAAAATTATTGTGAGATAAAACGTGAGAATGACACGTTTTAAAAATCTTTTCTTTTATATAATAGTATGATGATATGAAGTATGATATGATGATGATGATATGATAGTTTAGTAGTAAGGATGGGGGGTATGGTTGCCTAAGGCAACCATTTGAATCCTGAATCTGACCAATCATGGGCTGCCAACAGTAGAGAGAAAATTGATGTAGAATTGATGTTTTGGTGGTGGGTATGGTTGCGTAAACCATGTTTTAGGCATACTTTTTTTTTCATTTCTTTAAACAAATTACATAAAATAAAATAAAAACATAAAATTCATTAATTTAAAGATAAAAATTACAAAGTCCTAAAATAAAATAAAAAATTACCAAATTCCTAAAAAAAAATAAAATAAACAACCACCATTTATTCTTCAAATTAAAAAAAAAACATACAAATCTAGGTTGGAGGATTTGCGTTTAGCTCTTCTTCCGTTAGCTCGACTTCCAAGTTTGCGGCGATGTGCTCCGTAATATCGAATCGTAGCTGAAAGTGTGTCTCGCTATCCCGTATCTCCATATAAACATCCTCATTGTCGGCCGGCTGGACTGGAGGATCACGAATGTGTACCGGTGATATAGCCGCGCCCTCGTCTTTCAGTGTCATGTTGTGAAGTATCATGCAAGCGTACATGATATTCTCCATCAAATCTGTGTCTGTTGGTCGTGCTTTTCGTTCGATTATGGCACACTTAGCTTTTAACCTACGAAACGCTCTTTCGACGTCTTTTCTTGCAACCCCCTGCACCTTCTTCCTTTTCTTCTCCTTGATTGCATATGGATGTGTATACGCTTTTACAAAAGTAGACCAAGTGGGATATATACCATCGGCAAGGTAGTAGCCCCGTTTGTATTCCCGACCATTAACCGTAAAAGGAGCTTTCGGAGCAATACCTTTCAACTCGTTCGTGAACAATGTTGACTGATTTAGCACGTTTATGTCATTGTTCGAACCTGCGACACCAAAGAAAGCATGCCAAAACCACATTTCTTGTGACGCAACTGCCTCTAGTATTATCGTTGGTTTTGGATGATCACCACGATGATACTGTCCTCTATATTTTGTTGGGCAGTTTCTCCATTCCCAGTGCATACAATCGCTGCTACCAATCATGCCAGGAAGGCCATGTCTTTCTAAATGGGCCTCATATAAAAGAGCAAGATCATTGCTAGTCGGTGAACGCAAAAATTCATCTTTATAAAGCTTAATTATAGCATCACAAAAGTAGTGTAAACATTCACGTGATGTTCTTTCGGACATTTTCAAAAATTCATCGTATTCGTCAGGCACGTTACCGGTTGCCAATTGACGAATAGCTACCGTACATTTCTGTAAAGCCGTGAAACTTGGACGCCCCCTCGCGTCGAAACGAAAAGTAAACCACTCGAAGTTACTTTCAACATCATTCAAAATACGATTAAACAAATTCTTAGACATTCGAAATCTATCTTTAAAAATACCTTCGTGAAAACGTGGCTCGTCGGCGAAATATAGCTCAATCAAGCGATCATGACTTGCCCTACGATTTCGAGAAATACTCGTCCTTGTATTCTTCTCTCGAGCTTCTTCGTCTAAAACAACGCGATAACAAAGATTCATGAACCCCATCGCGTCATTGTCCGAATCGCTCGAACTACTAGATGAAGTCATAAGCTCGGGGTGAGATTCTATACCATGGGCGAGCGCGATTCATGTTTTGAGAGAAAAAAAAGTAGAGGTTTTTTTTTATGAGATTGAATTGAAGTATAAAGGTATAAAATTTATGAGATATGGGAGAGTTATATATAGTGTTTCAAATTGATTAAAAAAAATAATTCAAACGGTCAAAAAAATGACCGTTCAACGGTCTCTACCTCTCGGTATCACTCGGCATTTAATTGCCGAAAAACCTTCAAACCTTGCCGATGCCGAAGACGTCGAGGAAGACGGTATACATGCCGATTTCGGCATCGCCTATGCCGCTGCCCATGCCTAACATACGGCGAGCATACCGCCCACCCTAGACATAACCTATCTATAGAGAGCAGTCTGAAAGTTACTAATGATGAAATTTAATGAGACCAATAAAAACTTGCTATTAGAAAAAAAAAAAATCAAAAGACGGGTATGCTTAGACCCATGGGCGGTTTTACGTTGGCCCAGTGAAAGCCCATTAGTTATGAGGAAACTTATGATTTTTGTTGCAGATGCTTATGAAATCTCAAACCCTAAATCCAACCACAATATTCGTTCCTGGCTTCGAGTTTTGCTCCTCAAATCGCATCTGCAATTTGAGATTCTGTCATATCTGTATCCCCTAAATCAGGTATATTTTTCTATCTGTTCAGACTGTATAAGTTATTATTTGGGTAAAATGAGGCTTTAGGTTTAGAAGTTGGAGCTCAATTTGATTCAAATTCTCCACCTTGCTTGCTGCCGTACATGAAACTTTAGTTTCCGAATTCGAAATACACATTGTTGATTTGTTGTTGTAGCAGTTTTACCTTTTAAGCCATTAGCAATTTTAACTTCTGAGTCATTAGCATGAAACTTAAGCTATATTTTGAGTATAAGTAGTAGCAATTCTCTATGTCCTTTTAAGCAACAGTTAACTTTATATCAATTAATAAGAACTAAAATATTACATAACATATTTGTTTCTTGTTGAAGGTGTATAGCATATTACTAGTTAGGGATGTTGATAGTGTTATGTAGAAGATGTTTTTTACAACGTAGTTTGTATGTTTTAATCTTGAGGGTTTAATGTTTTTTGACCCGAACTTTCTAACATGACACATTTTTGGCCCCGAAGAAAAATCCTCGATCTGCCACTCAACCTTTTGACTATATGTATTTATTTGTTGAGTAATCCTAACAGGCATAATGTGAGTATATCATTAAGCCTCATGCCCTCATAAAAAAAGAATAAGTATGTGAAAATGAGACCACCCCAATCATTGGCTCAGTTTTATCTAGGAGTCTATTTTTTATTTATTATAATTTATCGAATTGAACGTCCAGTATTTTAATTTTATATGAACGTATATAATCTGTACAAAGCATTACCTCTGATGTTTTGATTCCATTTAAACCAACCTTTTTCCACTATTACCCATCTTTAGAGGATACCATTTGTATTCGATCACATGTATTTTGTTTAGAAAGGCATTCTTTAAATAATGAAGATGGATGCACAACTAGAGAGTCTTGATCTGGGTCTTTGCGTTTTTTTGTTGCTTACAACATTAGACAGTACTTCCTAAGTCAATGGTGACATCATCTTTCTTCTTTGGTGAAATTTAGTGTTTTCAAAAGTCAAGACGCATCTGCTGCTGATCTATCTACAACAACTTATTTGAGAAGGTTATTGTTATTTGAGACGGTTATTGGCAAATTCTTAAAACTTCAGCAATGGGAAAGACAAGCTCACAGTTAGTGATTTTGCATGCTACAAGTTCAGTCTTTTAGAATACATCATGTTGTAAACTTCTTTCAGTTTGCACTTACTTAGTTTTTTATTTTTTTTTATTTTTTTTATTTTTTTTTATTTTAGAAAGGATGAAACTAAGCATGCTGACCGGAAATTTGAGAAGAAACTTGAGTTCTATTCAAGTAAGTGCTGCTTATAGTTCATTCTTCCATTGCGATAGCTAAAACAGACATAGTTTTGCTTGTGATTTAACTTTTAAAATTTGCATATCATTTATATGGAGACTCTAGTTAATGGTATCATAACTTAAATAATATATATTTTTTGAATTAATGATTTCTTCGTATTGTACATTGCTCTGGATTTTCGGGGGTTAGCTTTTGAAATAACTGATCATGTCAGCTGCAAACTTATATTTAAAATCTCAAGATCTCAAGCAACAACTCATATATATGTTTTTTTTAGCGCGGGTCTTTTGTTTTTACTCAGTAACATATTTGGAATGTGGCATCTATATTCTTCGTGGGGTAAACTGTCCAGCTGGCATTCATGCATTAGCTCTTCGAATTTAAACTGTGTTTTGTAAAAATTAATTGCAGAGGTTAGAGAAACAGTTGCTTTAGGTGCTCAAAAGGCAATCAAGAAGGTTAGCTTACTTGCTTATGATATGTTATTATATGTCTTGAGTTTAAAAGTTTAATTGTTTTTGCTTACTTTTCGACCTTTTTTTTGTGTACCTGAAGAAGAAGCTTAGAACCCGACAAAAGAAATTGAAAGCGTACAATCTCTCTTCCCTGGCCGAATTTCTACCCGACATAGAGTCTTCCAAGCAAGCAACTCCTGCTGATTTCAAAGTCACAAGTAAATCAAGGCAAAAACTTGTGTAAGTGCTTCATTCTGTTTCAATAACGTTTCATTAGTTTCATGTTTATTTTCTCTGATTAATTTGTCCTTTAATCAGAATGAAAGAGACGAACCAATTGAAAACAGTCCTTAACAATCCCACTTTCCAAGCCGATCCATTGGCAGCATTGCATCAACATTTACAAAACACGCAGCCTGTTTCAGATGAAAAACCACCACGAAAAAATGAAAAGGGAAAGAAAGCAAAGAAGAAGAACAAAAAGAAACGGTCTAAAGGTGCAACTGGATCTCAATCCATGGAAGAATGATTTACGAAACTGGTTAATCTGTTCCCTAATTTTGGTAGCTGTCTAGTTTTTTTTTGCAATATGATCATCAGTTGTTAGATATTATGCAAATATGCATTGGATTATATCAGACTAACTGTTTTAAAGTCTAGTAAATACTATAATGTTTTGAACAACTGATGCTAATATTGTGAAGCTTTTGTGTGTTCATGTTTGTTAGAAATCAGAACTAATGAATCTATGCTTTTGAAATCGTTTTCAGGGGTGTACATATTGCATCATCCTATACATTTGAATGGAGTTCCAAAAAATACAAAAAAAGTAAATCATAAAAATCAAACAAAACAAATAAGACATAGAATTTGCTTCGGTTAATTTTAGAAATACTGCAAACAAAAGGGCTGGTATGTGTTCAGCATTTACCGCGATGGTTTATTTAGTGGCGCCCATTCAGTTTGCGTATTAAACTGTAAAGTAGAATAAAAAATAGATTAGACGAGTAACAATAAGAAAACCCAAGTTTATTCGGGTTTTAAAAGTTTCTAATGGCCAATAAGTCATTTTGAACAGATATATGGATCGTAAATAAAACAAATTCTATTTTACTTAATACTCCATTTTTACACGAATTAGGTGGTTTGAACGTACTCTCTTATATATGTATCTTATACTTTTAAACTCTCTCTCTATATTTTTTTGACATTCTAATCTTAACGTCATATCATCATCTTTTATTTTCACATTTTACCTTTGTAATGTTCATTTTATAATATTCTTTTATCTTTTTAGTGATATAAATTACAAAGTTAGGAGAAAAGGGGGGTTGGAGTGTGAGGTTACGCCACTACGAAAGGCATAGGTGGTGGTGTAGTGGTGTTGCTACAGGGCTTGCACGTCATATCATCTTGGTCTTGGTCGTATCCTAGTACTTTACAACTAGTCTAAATAGATTCAGTTTAATTGCACGCTAAACATTCGGGATTGGCTATTTGATTTGGTTTTTTATTAAGTTCTACTTCAGGTTAAAATTTAATCTTATTTTGTAATTTATGTTAAAACCTTAAAGGTAAAGAGAAAAACACCAAGATGTGTTTCTTTTAAAGTGATAAAGTAAGAAAAATACTAAATGGTTTGTAGTCTAATGATATCCATAATGCATATAGTGATGTCCATCTTTTTAACATTAAAGGTTCAAATCCCGTGCTGAATAGTGATGTAGATTCAATAGTAGGATTAGATGAATGTGTGTTTATCATTTGAAAAAAATAAGAAAAAAAAAACATGTTTTAAACAAGTAACGTACGTGTGACCTAAGTATACTCGAGTCATATTCTGAGAATTTTCAGGTTTGCTAACCCATGTTCACAACATGTTTAAAACCCTAAATTTAATTACTATCTAAGCAACTATACACTTATTTGTTCTACACCACATCTAATTCTACTTCACAATCCATAACAAGACTCAAACTCTTTAGTATTTACTCATAGAGAAAGAGGCACCAGTAAACACCAATACCATTAAACTAAGTACCTTTTAGTTTCAAACAAATCTTTTGAAACCAACATTTCTTATAAAATAGCATAGCAATTTTAATAAAATCACAACCCAAATGCAGAATTCCAATTGAAGACACAAACCAAACACAACAAGAATACAAATCCTCAATTATTCCCCTCTAGCAGAGTCATCAATATAACCAAAATTGGGCTCCAAACCAATCCAGTTACCAACATTACAAGTCCAGGAAAACAAATTCCTCGACCGCGGGGATCTCCCCAATCCTTTTCAGAACAGACTTGCTTGGCTGCTCATCCACACCAATCGCCATAATAGCTTGCTTTCGTGGCGCAGTCCTTCCTACACTCATGAAACTCACATTCACATTCTCTTCACCAAGTATGCTTCCAACGGTTCCAATCATACCCGGCTGGTCAACCTGCCTGCACAGAATAATGTTGCCTTCTAGACTCACATCCACCTCAAAAGCTCCTACTTTGGTCAAATGTGGTAGTCCATCTTTCACCTTGCCTTCCACTGAGACCTTCCCTGACTCAGAGATCGCACTCGCAAACCTTGACTCCACATTGGCTATCTGGACCTGGATGGACTGAAGTGGTTTTTCGGGTGACCCATCTAAGATCACACGTTCTTCAGTGATACGGATCCCTCTTTGTTTGGCAGTGAAATCTGCGTTGACTAAGTTGACAAAAACGCTGGAAATGGGCTCGATTAGACCTTTGGTGACCATGGCCCGGAGTAGTCTTGTGTCCAGATCATCAGGTGCTCTGGCAGAAGTGTATGTGACCTTTACAGATTTCACTCCACTTCCACCGGCTACTAGTTGCACAGCCAACCTCCCTAGTTTTTCACCAAGTGTGACGTAAGGCTTCAGCTCTGTAAGAACCTGCAAGTAATATAAGTTTTAGAAGAAACCAAACTGTCTTTCTCATCGTTCAACAATGCTCATGCATATATAACATACTGAGCATGTATAGCGATCGGGAATGTGTGTTTTAGGTTTTAGGGGATAGTACCTCGGCAGGAACCATGGGAGCATTGACTGCAGTGGAAGCAAGCTCACCTCTTAGGGCTCCAACAACAGCTTCAGCAATTTCAATGGCTACTCCTTCCTGCATAAAGTTTGAATATTATAAAAAATACAAAATTATTAAAACCGAAACAAACATCAAACTGTTCTCAACCATTCACAAACCTGAGCTTCCATGGTACTAGCACCAAGATGAGGAGTAACAGTCACATTCTCATGCTGCACCAACTTGTTATCCTGCGGTGGTGGCTCCACAGTGAAAACATCAAGTGCTGCCTGAAATTGCAATATAATACAAATGAGAATATGAATACGTGAAAAGCTGATGAAAATTTGCAAACTTAACATGAAAATACAAAAATATAATACCTGTGCTACAATGCCAGCATCAAGTGCCCTGACTAATGCATCTTCATCTATCACACCTCCACGCGCAACGTTGACTATTCGAACTCCTTTTTTCATTTTTGAAAAGTTCTCATCATTCAATATTTTTGATGTAGCAGGGGTGAGGGGCATGTGAAGTGACAGAAAGTCGGCTGTTGAAATGGCTTCATCAAAACTGACCAAATCAACTCCTATAGCGTGAGCACGGTCAGCTGGTGCATAAGGGTCATGTGCACACTACTAGAAACAGGGCCTTTCTTGACGCGCGAACGATGACACACGCTTTTTAATGACGCGCAAAAACGCATGTCATAAAAAAACTGTCAAGAATTGCAAAATCTTTAGGCTAAATGACGCGCAATTCCACGTGTCATAAATTTATGTCATAATTTTTTTTAAAAAAAAACACGGAGTACACATTAAGACGCCCGTCATCTTCACACTGTCGTTTTATGTTTTTCATTTTCCCGCCCCTCTAAAAATTTTACCCTAAAATTCCATTCCCGCTCTATCTTTCCTCCATCTACCTTCACATCTTGCTGAAAATTTCATTCACGCCGACTACAAACCCGTTTCAAAACAAACCCTAATCTCCCTACCGGATTCCTCTTTATCTCCTCTAATCTCCTTATCCCTCTAATCCGGGGGTGAAAAAGGAGTCGGGGTCGATTATCCCTTGCCCTCATTCAAAATCAACCCTAACCGAGGGTGAAAAAAGAAGTCGGCGTCGAGATTTCTGTTCAGCGCTCAAAGAATTTCACCCAATCGATCCTTGTTCCACGCTTCATCGAAGAATTTCACCCAATCGATCCTTGCGCTAAAAGGACATCAGAGATGATTGAATGATTTTACACCTTCGATTGGGTTACGCTGAATTCAGGTATACGAACTTGAATTTTTAGGGTTCTGATTATATATATACTTGAAATGAATCTTATGTATTTTGATGTTTTTGTTGTGTGCGTTCCACGTGTTCGATGAAATGCCTGAAAGAAGTCTGCTTAGACTTGTGTAATAGAGATGTGTTTCTTTTGAGGTTGAAATGTTCAATCGTATTTTCTCATTCTATAGCAAAAAGAAGAGCTGTATTTTGGTTGTTACTGTGAAATGGAGAATAAGTTATACTCAGGTTGCGAAATAGACATGATTTTACCAGCAGTTTTGGTATATTATTAGTGTAGAATGAGTTATACTTTAATTAGTGATTTCAAATTGAAAGACCTGACCTTTTTATTCAAAGTTATTTGAAACAAGTTCCATATATTGGCCTCTGATATGCAATTTAGCACGAGCAATTTTGATGGCTGATAATAGAAAAAGACTTTATGGTAAGTACTAAACTACTATACAAGAAACAAAGTACTTTGATTCGACAGGTAGGCTAAAAGTATCAACTCCTGTATATATTCTCTCTTAATTGGTGATCATTTGAAGTTAAAAGATTGTTTGGAATTGATTTTTGAATTTGACATGCTAATTATCCGGTCTAGTGATTATGATTGTGTGATTACTTGTGGTTAGAACAATCAGATTAATTATAGCCCCAAGAAAATGGATTTTGAGTTACTTGATTTTTGAATGTGCCAAACACTCAAACAATTGAATGATGTAATTATCAATGGAAATGGCCTTCTGATCTAGTGCAACAGCTTCCATAGGTTTTTACAGGTTTTTATTCCACAATCAACAAAATCCCATATTTGGTCTAGAACTATCAGATTAATTATATCTACATGTATATTACCTGCTAGAGCTTGTTATCGGTTCCATAGCTTACTTGTTTAGGGATTGTTTTGAAGTGTGTAGTCAGCCAGCTTTGACCTTTTGATTGGAATCATATGATTTACAGTCTATAACTCATACTTATGGTCTCCTCAAAATGGCAACAGAATTTACTTCTATTTTATGGTTTCATATGAAATCTACAGAGCTTTGTTGGCATTTTTTTTAATCTTATGTTACGTGTTTTCCATGGGCATTTTCTTAGTGGTATGATTGGGTTGCAAAGGAGGGGTTTTGTAAGTAACTAATTCTAATTTTTTTTTGGAACTGCAAGTGATTCTCAAAGAAAAAAGATAAAGTTTTTTTTGGCAGCTCTGGTGGTAAAGTTTTGTATAGACCTGGTGATGGGAAACTGAGATACGTAGGAGGTGAGACATACTTTTTCAATACAGAAAAGTACGTCGTTTGATGATTTTTTAAGCTAGCAGGTGACTATTGCAATCGCTACATACGATCAAGTACCAGCTACTCAAAATTACACTTCTGGATCAGAGGTAAGTAATTACTACATAATAGAAACACATATAATAACAGCAACTTATCTGATCTCTGATGTTCTTAAACATGAAGATTTGAAGGAAAATGGCTACACTAACCGATATCGGGCTTTCAGTAGCCATTAATCATCACAACTTTCATTTTCCTGATAGCTTTTGCTATCCTAAGCTTTCAACCTTTTAATGACATAGTATATTTTCCAAAATGGTATCTTAATGGTTTAAGGTCAAACAATTCAAACGGGACAACATGTCAACTTTTACTAAGTTCTTAGTATGTCATATTATAATTAGTCTTATAGTTTGGTTATACTTTACTTATAAGAAATTAATCCATTATTGTAACAATCATTTTTATTGCTCATTAAACTTTTATCTAAGTTGCAATTGAATAGATGGCCCCAAACTGCAGTGTCATAACAATCATTATTACATCTGGACGTCACACGATATTAACGACTATCACAAGATATCTTCACTTTCTGGATATACATGAGTTTTGCGTATGTGTTATGCTTAAGAGGTTACAGTATGGTTTATATTTGAGTTCACATAATAAAGCTCAACTTTCTTGATTTGTAATTACTTAGGCTTCCTTGAATCGTAGTGAATGGTTGTTTCACTGTATGTGATCTTCAAGGTACTCTCTTAAATTGATTTGATTGATTCAATAAGGACCGCGTTGATTTAATCTCCTCCCTCAATGCAACGTCCTTGGTTTCAGCGTAGAGGTATTTTTCCGTTCAACTTCTCTGTTTTTTTTCTTTTGTGATGTGTGCATCAATGTTTTAAAACCCGGGTCGAACCGGCCGGTTCAACCGGTTCGACCGGGGACCGGCCACTTTTCCGGTTCTTTAATGCCCGGTTTTTTGGGTTGAACCGACCCGCTTCGAACCGGCCGGTTTTCCGGTTTTTTCCGGTTCAACCGGTTTTTTCCGGTTCAACCGGTCCGGTTCAACCGGTTTTTTCCGGTTCGACCGGTTTTCTGGATTTTTTTTTTTATTTTTTTTAACTTTTTTTTTTATTTTTTATTTTTTACCAAGTTTAAAACTTATATTTTCTTATGAAATACATATTTGATATTATTTTTGAGTGGATTATAATTGTATTTTAACTACTTTTGTTGGGGTGTACAAGTTTATTAGCATTTTTATAAAAAAATATATATAAATCCCCTAACCGGTTCAACCAGCCGGTCTAACCGGTCCGACCGGTCGAACCAGTCCCGGAAGGTTTTCCGGTTCAACTAAAAAACCGGTTTTTAAAACATTGGTGTGCATTTGAAAACATGAACTGCCCCTGTATGTTATATTCAGTGTCTTGATTTCTGACTTGCATGAAAAATTAGTGGGCCCATACTGAATTATATGATTGCTTTACTACAACAAAATTCTATTTTTTAACAGGATTCTCAAACTAGAAATTTCTCAAGCCCACCATTATCAAAAATATCATATTCCTTATCCAAGCCTGTTTAAAAAATTTGATTATATCTTATAGGAACTTTTTCCTTCAATTTTATTTTACTAATACCTTGATATATAGGGTAGGGTTATATTAAAAAATTAAATTTATTAATATGCAATTGACAGATTTGTTTATGAATGTGCATATGCATCGGACTATGATTTGTGTTAACAATTTGACATTATTGCATCAATTTGGAGGAGATTTGTTGCTTAAATGTGTCGGTTTACTGCTAATTATTGATGCAAATTGTCGGCACGTCATATGCGAACTTGAATTGATAATCACAGTGAATGATTGTTGTGTTTGATATGTAAACAAAAGAAGTAGAGGGATGGGTGGATAACTAGCCTGGACAGCAGATAGAACAACTACTGCATATGACGATAGTACGATAATTGCTATAGTAGCAAAGGGGGCGCGACAACGTGCACCTTAGCTACATCTAGTACATACATAAACATATATGTATATGTGTGTGTATCGTTCTTCTTTCAAGTTACTGTTTTTAATTCATTTTTCAATTCATAAAGATTTATTGATTGTAGGTTTTATACGCATGTACTTTCAAGTTACTGTTTTTAATTCATTTTTCAATTCATAAAGATTTATTGATTGTAGGTTTTATACGCATGTAGCAATGGTGGCGAGGCTATGGAGTAGAACCGTTACTGTTTTTTAGTTTATTGCTGTTACATTTTGGACACGCTTTGCTTTGAAGGAATATGAGAGGGTTGCAAATACAAAAGATCTATGAAACCGGTTTTTTACATACTTTTTTTATAACACTAAAGATCTATGAAACCGGTTTTTTTTTTATAACACTAAACATCATTTGCATACTTTTTTTATAACACTAAAGATCTATGAAACCGGTTTTTTACAGGTTCTTATATAGAATGTTCCACCAGATGCTGATGCATCTGTCAGTGAGGCAATGGAATAAAAATTTGAGTGTTTTTTACAAGAACTTGTAAAAAACCTATAAATTAATTTTATCACCAACGTGGTTTTTTACTGGTTACCTAATTGTGTCAGTGTATGTGCAAGCAAAGTAGGTTATTTGAAATAAAAATGACCATTTTTGTTACTTTTTATGCAACTAATTAACTGTACCATGAAACCGACCCGAATACAAGTTACGAACCTGCTGCGCAGAAACAGGTTTAGTACCATTCAAAGCAGCATTTTCACGCATTTTATAAGCAGATTTGGGATCCTTATAGCCCTGCAACCTGTCAAAAACACTAACCTGATTGTTGGCTGGGATTTTGTTGATTGTGCTTGTTTCTTTAGATGTATAAACATAAACATCAAAGCACTTAAGTTTTGGAGAACATCTATTTATCACATCCACATTTGGTCTTTTAGCTAATTCAAAAAATTTGCTGTTGTGGTTGCAGATCAGTGAACAAAGCAAAACAAGAGGGATTCTTGGTGCATACTGATAGAGAGATAAATGTTGGTAGGTTATTATAGAGAGATAAATGTTGGTACCATACGGATCCATTTGTAAACTCATGTTAACTTTGTAATGTTTGCTATATAAATAAAATGTATTATTTTGCTATAAGTGTATTTTTATTTTGTATTATCATCTTAATTGTCATTTAATGTAGAAATTAGTGGGTCTATTAAAAAATATTTTTTTTTAAATCCATGACGCGCAAAAATGTGTGTCATAAGCAGATTTATGACAGGGGTTTCCTTGAAGCGCATTTTATGACGGGCATTGCGCGTCATAAAATGCGCGTCATCGTTTGCACGTCAAGAACAGGATGACACGCATTTTGCGCGTCAAGAAGCTTCTTGACATGGCCTTCCTTGACGCGCAAATGCGCGTCATCTGACCCCTTTCTTGACACGCATTGCGCGTCAAGAAAGGCATTTTTTGTAGTAGTGGCAATAACATGCATACCGAGCCCCTTAGCACGCCTCGCAACTTCTGTTCCAACCTTTCCGAAACCCATAACTGCAAGAGTCTTGCCAACAAGTGACACCCCAACATATTTGTTCCTTAGCCATTTCCCTGAATTAATCACATTGTATAGAAAACTTATAACATAAAATAGAAACAATAATCTTTCCTTATCAAGAAAATCAGTGTAAAGAAACTTATAATATGGAATCAAACAAACATACACAACAAAATACTCAATGGTAGGGTCTGGGACTTTGGGGAGGGTAATATGAAGGCACACCTTACCTCTATCACAAAGGATAGAGATGTTGGTCCCAGTGAGATCCCCGTCTCCTCCGAGAAATCAACTTTCTTTAGAAAACAATAAAACATACAAGATAGCATACAACGAGACAAAAAGAAATTAATCAAGACAGCAAAGACGTTAACTTCAAAGCAAATTTAACTAAAGGGATACCTTCATACCTTTGACTTAAGACTCCAAAGGTACAAACGAGCCTAGAGAGAACTTATCCTCTACCCCTGTGACTAAGGCTACCTACTAAGGCCAACTAAAGGCATACCTTTGACTCAAGGCCACCTCTCTCTGTATTTCTCCATCAACCTGCTCAGAACGTGTATCGCTCCCAACCGGTTCACCGTAACCTGAGTTTCTCGTCTCAACCTAGCCTCGAACTCGATCACTCTCCCATAGTTTCATGATATGGCTCAGAAACTCATGGGACTCTCCCAAAACCCTGATGGTAAAACCCTGGTAGGAGCCTTTAAGGGTGTTAAAGGTAGAACACAAGCGAAGCAAGTAGCACGTTCTTATGAACACAGATGATGAAACTCCAAAGCGAAAAAAATCAACGAACTTTTTGGGCAAGAAAAAATAACATTTTGAAAGTAAGAATTTGAGTGTTTACAACTCCCAAGTCCCAAGACTTAACATCCTAGAAGATGCCAAAAGTATTCACACTCATCCCAATTTTGGGAAAATCCCTAATTTTCTGATTTCTCTATTAAGTGTTTCTAACTCCCAAGTCCTAAAAGATGCCAAAAGTACACCTTTAAAATACATAAATTCCACATTTTCATCACTAAAAATCGAAAGCTGAAAGCATAAAAGCTAGATCCAAATAAAAAACAGCAAGAATATATGCAACATAGGTATTCGATGAAATGCCAGAAAGAACAATTAACCATTTAATCATTCAATAACCAAAATTCAACCGGCAAACGTATAATAATTGAACTGAATACAAACCCGCTTTAATCGACGCATCAGCCTGAGCAACATTCCTCGCCATCGCAGTAAGCAGCGCGATCCCATGCTCAGCAGCCGCCACGGTATTAGCCGTCGGCGCATTAACAACAAGGCAACCATGCTCCGTCGCGGCTCCCAGATCTACGTTATCAATCCCAACGCCGGCGCGTCCAACAACCTTAAGCCTACCACCGGACGATTCAAACACCTCACGGCTCACTTTAGTCGCACTCCGCACGATCAAAGCGTCACAAAGCGAGATCTTGGTACAGAGCTCCTCAGGACTCAAGTTATACGAACAATCAACATTAGCAAAATCCTTCAAAAGATCAAGTCCAGCTTGCCCTAGCTTTTCAGCGACGAGGACTGTAGGTTTGGCGTCCATGGACATAACCACGAACACCGGAGATGCACGGCGGCATTGGTGGCGGGGGAGAGAGTGAAACAGGGAGCTTCCATCTGAGGGAAGAGATGTTGATCGGCGATCGAGATGAAAGGAGACTGGATGAAGGTGAAGCCGCCATGGTATGGTGGTTTTTTCTTGTTGAAGCGCTTTCTGTCTCCTTTTTCTGCTAATGTACGCCGTTTGTTAGGCGGGGGGAATTGCACTACTTGTATACTGAATGTTGAGTGTGAGTATACGCGCGTCGGCGCGTGCGCCGAATCGGATTTACTAAAAGGTTAGTGTTGGTGATAATTTAATTAATTAATACAGAAAGATATTTGTTGACTAGTGCTATTATTAAAGAGTCCTTATATAGACACCCAAGGTTTTACTAAATTCACCATTTCTCTACGGTCGTTTCGCTCCAAACAGTCGTTTCAAGGTCGTTTCATCTAAAACGGCCGCCACGTGTCGCAACGACGAAACCTTAAAATTCAGGGGGCCCCCCTTTTTATCGGCCGTTTCATCCGAAACGATCGCCGAACGATCGTTTCATCCGAAACGACCGTAGGGTTTTGGTGGATTTAGTAAAAGGTCACGGTGGATATAGCCCATGCCTTATTAAAATAAACCTCGTGATTCGATATGTTTATTTACTTGTTTACAATAAATTAGATTTCGTGGAATAATACGGATCTATAAAAAGTTGTATTGTATATGTAACGAATTGGTATATTTATGAAGTTCATATAATTATCCCTTAATAGTTAAGTATAATATTCAAATATAAAGATGATGTAGGAGAAAAAGTAGACATTTCTTATATTTTCTTTAAAATTTATGGATAGGTAAAAAAAGCTCATGTGAATGCTCTAAAAGCACTCACAACCCATTTGGTATATTTATGTGAGTGTAATCTGTAAAATTTAAGGTGTGGTTGTAAATGGTTGTGAGTGAAGAAGAGAGAGAAAATTAAGAAAACTGGTAAATTTGGTGATACACTGTTCACTCCTTAAAAGTATTTTAATATATTTTAAATGGTTGTGAGTGGATGAGAGAGAAAAAAATAATGATAAAGATATATAAATGTATTATTTAATTGAAAATAAGAGAGAAAGTGTAGTGTTTTTAGTGAAATTATAAGGATAAGGATAAAAATCCGGATGTGAATACTCTAAGAATTTTAAAATACGACATAGATCGAGAATGTTTTACAATAAACATACGATGATCCCATCGTAACATGTGAGGATCATACTACTGGTTCTAATAACAAACAAAGTGTTTTAAGATGAAAAAAAATGTATGTTTGTTTGTTTTTATTTTTGAACGACGCCATTGACCTTCAACAAAGTCGTTTGGGGGTGAACATCTGGCATAACGGTGTTACCCACGATACGCTACGAGCACAGACCGTGCGGATAACCCAGATCATCAGTCGGGTCCATTCCAGAAAAAATCCACCTCCGCGAACAGTCGAGTGGTAAACTTGTGGCTCAAGAATCGAACTAGTGACCTTTAAATCAACTAGTCTTCCATTATCACCAATAGCACTAGAACAAGTCAGTCGGTTATATCTTCGTTTGGTACGTAGCCTCTTTGGGTTTGATTGCATGTGATAGTATTAGTGGGTAGTGCTGGTGGGGTTGCTAGTGGGAAATTACGTTTAGCAATGATTGGTATCGCTTGTTGCGGGAGATAATGATGTAGACAACAGACAAGTGTTAGTAGTTAATAATAACGAGTGGATACTCACTGACCGTTGTGCCGGATCATTATCTATTTTCTAACGTATAAACCTATATTATAGGGGTGAACAAGCGAACCCGACTTGTTGTGTTAAAGTTCATGTTTAGCATCGGGGGCAAACCGATTTTTAAAAAAGCTCAGACAAAAACTTAAACCAATATGCATACCCTGACAAAACGAAAAATAAATGTTAGTAGAAAATATTTATTGCTTATACAAAATAAAGATGGTTTGTAAAAGAATAAAGAAACATTTACGGAGTTTTTGTCAAAGTGGGTACTCACTGCTCGGCGTTACGCATGAACATGTACTATAGAGTTGATCATGCGAAACCAAGTTGTTGTGTTAACATACGTGTTTCGCGTCCCGGGGGGGGGGGGGGGGAGGGGGATTTATAGAAAAGCTTAGATGAAAACTCAACCGATATGTATACGCCGACGAAACAAAAATATAAATTTAGTGGATTATACAAAACAAAGATGTTTAGTAAAAGGTAAATTGGATTTTAATAATCCAAACTATGACCTATTGGCCGATAATAATCCAAACTATCAGTTTGACAGCAGCAGTCCCAACTTTCATTTTCGTTATCAGGAGCAGTCTTAATATCGAAACATCATACATTTACACATGATTTACACTTGTTTTCCGTTTGTTTTTACTTTTATGTTTCCTTATTTTGTTCAGAGTCATCATTACGAGCCAAAAATCAAGTGTAAATGTACTATGATTATGCTACTGGGATTACTCTTGATAACGAAAATGAATGTCAGGACTGCTACGGGCCAAAATGATACTTTGGATTATTATCGGCCAATGAGTCAGAGTTTAGATTATTAAAATTCAATTTGCCTTAGTAAAATAAGAAAAAAAAACATTTACCACCAAACAACTGCAACATACTGAACCCCCACCAAAATCAACCGTTTATAAGGCTGTTAAAACCGTTACAAAATTAGCAAATGCATCATGAGTGGCTGTTAGGGGGCAGAGTGGAAGCACGGCTTCCTCGGCTAATTTACTTTGCCGCCGGCTACACCACCATCACATACGAGGCTTCCATCGGCTTTATTTTTGAAGATCTGTGGCTACATGTAGAATGAGGGGCTACTTGTGTGTTGTGTGTGTTTTTGTGGGCCCCATCCCCACTTTTACCTCTACCACTTAGATCCTACTACTCCCCCATAAAATCCTTCAAAATTTTACTTGAATTCTACTTCTGCTATAAAATTCTACCACTCTTCCAATCCTTAACGTTTGCAATTATAGGCAAGCATATAAGAAAATATTATCCAAAAAGTTGCAGTGATTTATAAAAGTGGTGTCATAAGTAGATGACCTAAAGAAACTAAATACAATGACATTATAAAGCCTTTATTTATGGAAAATTGGCTCATATTAATCTCAGTTATCACAGTTTGCCCGATAATAATCTCAGTTTTGGTTTTTCCCCATAATAATCCCAATTATTAACTTATTGGCCTACATTGAACCACCGTTAACTATACACTAACTCAGTTAGTGTGAGGGACTATTTTTATAATTTCTTAAATTAGAGGGACCTTTGATAAACATACAACAAATGTGCTATCTATGTGTCTGTGAAGAAGACACCGGAGCTTCAATCGGTCGACCCCATAATCCCATCGGTGACACCGACGGAACCACAGGAGGGTCCGGGGGATCCGTTGAAGTTTTCTTTACAAGGATATGTGTCATACGTTGAATCTTTCTAATTTGACCCTCGAGATTTTTAGCCAGCGAGTAGTTGATGTAAATCGAGAAAGTTAAAAAAGGATCTCATCGGAATGTTTTTTTCTGACGGAGATGAAGTAAAACCAGGGGAAGAAGATGACACATTTATTTTATTTTGTCGTTTCCGAATAAAGTGGGCCAATTAGAAAAATACATGTCATAAAACATAGGTAATCAAGACTGTGTATTAATCCAAACTTTGTTTTTTAATTAATCCATTTTTGGTTGTTTAGAAAAAGCTTTTTGTTTAGTTGTGTTACGATTTTTTTTATTGTTTATGTTTAGGTTATTTATTGGAAAATTGGATTTTAATAATACAAGTTTTACCCAGTTGGCGGATATTAATACGAGTTTCAAAATTTCATCACAATAATACCAATTTTATAGATATTGGATTATAACGATACACCGTTAGTTTTTTACTAACGGTGTTAGTTCTTTGGTGACGTGGCAAACTATGTTCTTTTTTAACAAAGTTATTAAAGTGTAGGGGTTGATATTGTGATTACTATAACATGGGTTAAAAGAAAGAAAATGACAAAAACCCTAATCGTGGTCAGAAGAGAAGGAAGAGAGAGCCGTTGGCTCTCCGGCGACCCATTTCCCGCCGGCTCTCCGGCAACAGCCGTGAGTGCATTTCATCTCCTCCGACCACCGGCGTCCGCCATCATCTCCTTCGGCGTCCACCCCATCTCACTGTCTCCTCTCACCATCCACTCTCCGATCTTTGATTTCAAACTCCTCCTCCGGCGACCTCTCTCTATCTCTGTCTTCTCCGGCGAAGGCGAGCAAGGCCAGAAGCCGGAGCCCTCTCTCTCTCTGTCTTCTCCGGCGAGATGGTGGTTATGGGATGAGACAGAGATGGTGGTGGAATGAGGCGGTGGTGAGGTGCGACAGAGAGAGAATGAAGGAAGAGGAAGGAGAACGCCGGAGAGGTGAGCTCCGCTGTAACCATCTCTGCCGCTACTGGGTTTAGGGATGTCGGAGTGGTTGGAGGCTGCTGGTTGTCGTCGCCTGAAGATCGGAGGTTGACGGCAGGAGCCGCTGTGAAATCGAACAGAGGGGGGAAGGGGGTTGTTCGTCGCCTGCTGGTTGCTCTCTTTTTCTTTTATTTTGTTTTTATAGAAATTACAAATAAGTCCCTCCATTTTAAATATTACAAAAACAGTCCCTTAACATATGCCACGTCAGCAACCACTAACCCCGTCAGTATATGCCTAACGGCATTTCATTATAAACACCTACCTCGTTAATTGGTATTATTGTGAGCAATTTTTGAAACTCATATTATTATCAGCCAATGACATAAAACTTGTATTATTAAAATCCAATTTTCCTTATTTATTCTCTTAAAATTTTATTTTCTTGGAATGACAACAAATCTATTTGTGAGTTCACATAGATACCACATTTGTTGTATGTTTATCAAAGGTCCCTCCATTTTAAAAATTATAAAAATCGTCCCTCACACCTGAGTTAGTGTATAGTTAACGACGTTTTAATATAGGCCAATGAGTTAATAATTGGGATTATTGTGGGGAAAATCAAAACTGAAATTATTATCAGCCAAACTGTGATAACTAGGATTAATATGAGTCAATTTTCCCTTTATTTATTAAGCAAGGGATCATAAAACTATGGTAAATCATAAGCGGTAGAGTTGAAAGATGTTTTCTTTGATTAAAATGAAGTATCTCAAAGGATAAACATAATATCGAATATGAAAATTTTGCGTTTGAGAAGGTCACATGGCATCAGGGGCGGATCCAGGATTTTTATCACATGGGTTCACTTATTTTCGGGGTCGGAATTCTAAACACTAAATGTCAAAATTTTCGGGTTGGTCGTGTCACACCCTGATCAACGGATTGGGTGTGAGCGAGACGGAATCATAGTCGCAGATATACAGAACAACTTCTACTAAATTCAAACGTCATTTAAAACATAATACCATTCATGTTGCAGCGGAAAGTTGTGGTGAAATGATATTGTCTTACATTTGAATAAAAGTCTTAGTTTGATATTGAAATCATAAATCAGTTTATTTAAGATAGGTCGGGACTACGACTCCTGTAAAGCAGGATCGAAAGTTACAGTGAAGCCCCATTTGCACGTCTTCCATAATAAGCTTGGATACATGAGAAATCATGAGTTTAAATGGTCAACATAAAGTTGGTGAGATTCACAGGTTTATGACTCTGTGATAAGTTTGTAAAAACAGTTACCAGTATGTTGGTAAAGCAGTTTACAGTATGTGGGTAAAACAGTTTACGGTATACTTTGATGTTACGTTGGTTTACTGTTGTGGTTGTAAGATCTCACATGAACCTCAAATTCGAATACTAAAGGATTACCCACTCATGGCATTCTATCCCAAGAATACCGAACAGGCTAGAATAACTGACGTGTATCCCAGACAGTTACCGGTGTCAGGATTGGAGCGACCAAACAGGACAGGGTTGTCAACCCAAATAGATCTATTCACTAGTTATCGTTTCGAGCAGAACTAATCGAATTCAATTAATAGTGGGATTCAGTTGTACTAACGTTGATAACGATAAAGTACCAGTTGTTTGGGATACAGAATGGAACATGTAGTCATACGGCTAACAGGTAAACCATAACATTAAGTAAAAAAACATTTTATCAGTTCATGATTTATCCCCCATAAGTGTAAAACAGTTGTAAAGAAAAGGGGCCGTGAAACTCACATGATTCAGTGATGATGATGGATTACCGAGTGGCAACTAGCAAGTAAAGTCCTAATAAAACATAAGACAATATGCATAAGGGTCCACATAATCATTTGAGTAACGAACGTTACCCAAATGATACCGGTCAAGTCTTGACGTATAATCCCGTTTGTAGCGTTTTGAAAACCCGTTAGTTAATCAGCTTAAAATCAGTAAATGTCAATGTTCACGTATGAAGGCATTTATGTAAATTGAATATAAGTAATGGGCATGTGATCACGTATCATGAAGGCCAGTTCAATCAAGTATTAAACATCGTTTTAAATAATAATATTTATTATTATTTTTATGTTCGCTCGATCGATCGGATAATTAATCACGTTAAGTTATAATATATATAACTAGGGTTCACAATTACTATCGAATAATTATTCTAACTTGTCGGTAAAATTTATCAAATTGTAACAAGTTAACGATTTAATAATTAAACACAAGTTTAGCAAACATTAAAGTTTATTTAATATTTAAACTTATGTTAGGAAAAATTAGGGTTTCCATGTTAATATAATTATAATTATTATTAGAATAATTAATATTAACAATCATGATGAGTTTAACTCAAATTAGGGTTTCTAAACTCATACGGATAATTATTTGTCGAAAATAATTATTTATATTTACGTTTCGTTACGACGTAAAACGTCTTTAAAACGTTTTAAAGATTTCGTTTCAATTTCAAACGTTCAAAAATAAACATTTGATCCGGTTAAAATTTTTTGATTATTTTGATTCATTTGAAATAATCAAAAATGTTTAAAACATGATTTTCATAATTTCTATAAGTCTTTTGATTTTATTTTTATAAAATAATTTTTAAATAACTTTATTTATCAAATAAAGTTAAGGTTTTAAATTGAAGACTTTTTATAGAAAATTTCCAACATAAAACATTTTTCACTTTTTGTATAAAATCCAAGATTTATACTTTTTGATAATTGTTCAAAAATATGATATCTTATCATTTTTGAACATAAAATATATCTATATATATTTTATCCATTTTATTTATAAAATCTAAACAAGTCATTTAAGTCTTGTATTTTAGAAATTATATATTTTATAAAATGTGACCATTTTATATGATAAATTTCATGTTGACATTTTGTGGTTTAAATTATCCAAGAAATTTTTATAAATTATGAAATTGATATTTTACCATAATAAATTCATTTAAATGATTTAATCCATGATTTTATGTTCAAAAATTTCAAGTTAACACATCTAAAGTTCATATTAATCACATGTATGTCACTAACCGTTATTTGTTCATGTTACTTGTCATTAGCAACATATTAGCTTATAAACGAGATGATTAACAATTAGAATCACGATTAACAATTTCAACAGTTTATAATTTACTAAGTCACGATAATAACAATTATTAATCATGCAAAATATGTAAATTATCATAAAATCATCAAACGATCGATTTAAATCATTAACTAGTAAGTTTAATCTTGTGTTTTTATTCTAAATAAAAGCACAACACATTAGTGTTAGGAAAATATAAGATGATCAAATTTATTAGTAAGTTATAAACTTAAGTTTTATATATTTTTCATGGGTAAAACACCTCATTATTAAACCTTACAACTTTAAGGTTTAAGAATAATAAAGAAAATAGTTTAGGTGTTTTTGATCGTTAGAAAAACTCGGATTTTAACGGTTCGATTTTCAAGACTCGGGGGATCGTTTGTGAACGTTATTAACGTATTAAAACATAAACGATATCGGTTTAAAAGACTCACAACGAGGTGTAAATGAAAACCGAGAGAAACAGAGAAAGGTGGCGGTGCGGGTGGCGGTTCGTGGTGGAGAACAGCAGCAGCTCCGGTGGCAAGGGGCTGCACAGCAGCGGCATTGGCGGCCAGCAGCAGTAGCGGAGTTGGTGGCTGAGGTGGTTGTTCGTACGACCGGAAAAAGGGAAAGGAGAGGGTGGTGATGGGGGTGGATCACGACAGGCACAGCAGCGGCAGCAGGAATAATGGAACAGCAGCAGCAGCTCCGATCACAGCAGCAGCAGGTGGCTGATCGCAGCAGCAACTCAGGCAGTTTGCGGTGGTGGTGATGGCAGCTGCTAGCGGCGGTGGTGGGGGCTGTCTGGACGAAAAAAGAAAGGAGAAAGGAAGGTGCAAGGTGGTTGTTGTTCCTCGAGCAGTAGTAAGGAGGTGATGGCAGCAGTTAGCGGTGGTGAAAGTGGTACCGCAGCTCGACGGCAGTGGTGGCTGGGGCTGCTTTTCCGACAGAAAGATAGAGAAGAGAGGGTGGCTCACGGCTGGTGGTGGTGGCTGTAGGGTTGCTGAGAGGGGGAAGGAAGAGGAAGGTGGGTGGCGATGGAGGTTCTTTGGTGGTGGTGGTGTATACCCGTGAAAAAGGGGAGGAGCAACAAGATGGTGGTGATGGTTGTTGTACATCGAGAAGAAGAAAAGAGTTGGGGTGTTTGCTTTGTTGGGTCATCGGAAAAAAGAAAAGAATTGAAGAAAGGATGGAGGTGATGGTATGTGCTTGTTGTTGATTAGTGAAAAAGAAAGAAGAAAAAGAATGAATGGATGGTGGAGGAGTTGTCTACGTGAAAGAAGAAAGAAAGGAGAAGAATGGGGAGGGTAGGTGGAACATGTGGTGTGATGGTAAGTTGTGTCATGCAATACTATTGCATCATGAGGAGCTAGAGGTTAGGTTATATCACACCCCGGGCAACGGATTCGGGTGTGAGCGAGATGGAATCATAGTCACAGAAATACAGAACAACTACTATTAAATTCAATATAATATCATAAGATTTGTTGCAGCGGAAAGAGTGGTAAATGATATAGTCTTACAATTGAACTTAAAAAGTTTATTCAATTATTGAAAAACATGAAGTAGTTATTTAAGATAGGTGGGGACTAAGACTCCAACGAAGCAGGTCCGAATATAATGGCGAAGTCCCATTTGCACGTCTTCCATGTTCAGCTTTGGTTACCTGAGAAATCATGAGTTTAAAAGGTCAACATAAAGTTGGTGAGAGTCACAGGTTTAAGACTCGATAATATGATAGTAAAACAGTTTATGGCATACTTAAATGTTATCTGGTTTACTGCCTTTGTTGAATGAACTCCCATGAACCTCAAATTCGAAACTAACGTTTTACCCACTCATGGGATGCTATCCCAAGGATACCGAACAGGCAGGAATAACTGACGTGTACCCCAAGAACGATGGCAAGAGTCTTGGATTGGAGCTACCAATCGAGGCAGGGTGGTCAACCCAAATAGATCTATTCACTAGTTATCGTTTCAGGCAGAATTAATCGAATTCAATTAATAGTGGGATTTTAGTGGTACAAACGTTTATAACGATGAAGTACCAACGGCTGGGATAATGAACGGAATATGTAGTCAATCGGCTAACAGATAAACCATAACATTAAGTAAAAAGTGTTTGATCAGTTCATGATTTCTCCCCCATAAGTATAAAACAGTTGTAAGGAAAAGGGGCCGTGAAACTCACTTGTTTGATGATGTTTGACAGTTACGAATGACTGAACTTAGCCTGGCAAACGTCTACAAAATAATGTTGTGACGTATTAGGTTCTGGCTAATTGGGTTCGTGAATACGTCACCCAATGTTCATGGTTAAGTCTCGACTGTTATTACCCGATGACAGTGATGGAAATCTTAGGATATTATTTATTGAATAATAAATAATATTAAAGTTGATGAAATTTATCATTTAGTTTAATTAAATAAATAATAATTAAATCTTTATGTTTGAAAAAGTAATTATTGAATAATATGAATTAATGATTCCAAAATATAAGAATTTATATTTTGTAAGATTTGAACGTCGGTTCGTTCGGTAGTTAGTTGGTTTCACCGGTTTGACCGATTTGGCTTGTTTTATGACTTGTTAAGTTTCTTTTACACTTAGGATTTGTTTATGGACCTGTTTTCAAGTGGTTTAAGGTCTTAAGTTGCCAAGTGTGTCAGTGAAAGTTTAACTTGTGATAATTGGAATTTTTGGGTTACCGAAAGTTACAGTTTTGGTCCGGTTTGTTTCTAAAAGATGTTTTTCCACTTTTGAACTTTAGAAAACATTTTTATATGTTAAAACAAGCATGTTTTATGTTCTGGACCAAGATTAATTCTTGTTCAAAAATAAGTTATATTTTTCGTCAAAAAGACGTTTTACGGTATCCGATTTATCCGTTTTTAAGTGTTTAACTTCTCGAATCACTTTGGAAGTTGAAAATATATTCATGGCAGTACTAAATCATCCTAAGATAAACTTGTTTGTAGATTCTAAGTCAAAATCATAAGGTTTGTTTATAATGACAAAAATATATATATATGAAGGTGATATTATTTTTATGACACCTATGTGTGTGTCTTTTTCAAATAAAATATATATTTTTCTTTAAAACTTGATTCCAAATGTTTAGTTTCTGTATTTTTCACCAATTCCTCATATTAAATTAATTAAAGTTTATAATATGTTATGATTCATGGATTTTATTACTTAGTATGGATGTTTTTCATATAAATACATGTTATGTATATTTTTCTATGTAACTTGTTAAAGTATGTTTTAGTTTCCATCAAAGGCGTATAATATTACTAACATAAAAGGTTGTTAGTAATCCATCAAACAATACAATCAAGACTTAAATCAAGAACATGAATATGTGACATGATATGATAAGAAAATATAGGAATAATAAAGCAAATAAGGTTTTGCTTACAAAATCGTAATCCGGATCGGTAAATGACTTAATGGGTTGTTGAATAAGCTTCCGATTTAGCTCCTAACCCAATCTTGATCTATGATTTGGATGATGATGATGATGAACGATAGTAACATCGTGGAATTTGTCAAGAAAAACAAGGATTAGGAAGGTTGTTCATGAAGGAATATAAGAAGGAAAATGATGAATATTCATGAACTAGATGTTAGAAACAATTTACCTTGATCAAAGATGATGCTAGAGACTTGAAATAAGTTCTAGATAGTTGAGCAAAAGTGAGGATGAGAATGCTTGAAGTAGGCCGAAAATTGAGAGAGAATGGAGAGTTTGTGTGTGTGTTTTTGCTTGAATTCAAAATTGCTATTTATAGCATGATAAAAGCAAGTTCAAGGATTTAAAGAATGGTGTAGTAGGTCTTAGTGGCTGCATTTTTAAGTGGTAATGGAGCACTAATGGAAGGAAACATGGAATGGGTTTGGTGGTTGAAGAAAAACTTGAGTTTTAAAACAAATTTGATGGTAAAAGATAAAGAAAAAAAAAGAAAAGTATATATGGGTGGGGGTGTTCGGCCGAACCCTATGGGGGGTGGGGGGTGGGGGGGTGGGGTGTGTGTGGTGGGTTGGGCTTTGTCAAATGGGTTGAAGATGTTTGGGCCAATTGATTTGTTTTGGGCTTGAAATGTTTTTGGGCCAAAAAGAAAAAGAAAGAATAAGGAATTGGGCCGGTAGGCCCAATGGGCCTAGTGGGCTGAGTTGGGCCTCGTGTCGGGTCGGGTTGAGTCCGGTTCGATCTCACGAGTCTAACGACACTTTGTTTGAGTCGAAACGATAATCGGATAAAAAGTCAGTTTTTGGCTTGTAACGGACGGTTTATATTGATATAAAAATCAAATAATAAAAAAATATAAATGATCAAGGTTTGTGTTTGGACTTTGAATGATTGGAAATGTCACATGTCTTGATTGTTTTGATGATTTGTGAATGTTACTTTGATATTTTGAATTGATTATACGATTTGTTTTTACACAAACGTAAATTATTGTGAATTTTGACGTTTTATATCTAAACGAACATTTAGATTGTTTTTGTCAAAAAGACTAATGTTTTGAATAAGATGGCTAAGTTTTATGAATATAAAACCTTGTTAATGAACTTGTCGTTTGAATAAATGACTCGGTTTGAACATGTTACGACGTAACGTATTGTTATGAAAATATAAAATGAATACTTTATATTTATTGAAGAGTAAATTACATATTTTGTCCTTTAACTTTACCTGTTTTGCAACTTTTGTCCTTTATCTTTTTTTGTTACACTCTCTGTCCTTTAACATTTTTATTCTTTCACCTTTTGTCCTTTTTAACGGTTTCCGTTAAAATCCACCGTTAAGTCAAGGGTATTTTTGTCTTTTTACTTTTTAGGGTAGAAAACATTACATATTTTGTCCTTTAACTTTGTCTGCTTTACAATTCTTATCCTTTATCTTTTTTTTGTTACATTCTCTATCCTTTAACTTTTTTATTCTTTCATCTTTTGTCTTTTTTAACAGATTCTATTAAAATTTATCGTTAAGTCAAGGGTATTATTGTCTTTTTACTTTTAAAGGGTATTTATTATACTTAAATAAAGATTGAATGGTGTGTTATGTAAATCTGTAAATTTTTTTCCTTTATCACCCCACCCCACCCTAACCTTAAACCATCACCGGTGAAAACCTCACCCCCACTGTCGGTCGGCCGACGACCTCCCATCGAACACTGTCGACGACCCTCCGGCGACCTTCCATCGACTTGACATCAAGTTTGTTAAGGGTGGTCGTCGATGAAGCAGGTAAACTGGTGACCGCCGACGTTTGGCGAGGAGACGGTGGAGGGTCGTCGGAGGTTTAGTCGGAGCAGCGAGGGCTCGGAGATGCGCTGAAAATTCGACCGGAAAAGAGGAGAGGGGGAGGGGGATCGAGGCTGCCTTCTCTCAGAAACGAAAGTGGGGGTGGGTTGGGGTGGGGTGATAAAGGGAAAAAATATAGATTTACATAACACACCCTCCCTTTTTATTTAAGTACAATAAATACCCCTAAAAAGTAAAAAGAAAAAAAAAATACTCTTGACTTAACGGTGGATTTTAACGGAATCTGTTAAAAAAGATAAAATGTGAAAGAATAAAAAAGTTAAAGGATAGAGAATATAACAAAAAAGATAAAGGATAAAAATTGCAAAACAGGCAAAGTTAAAGGACAAAATATGTAATTTTTTCTACCCTAAAAAGTAAAAAGACAAAAATACCCTTGACTTAACGGTGGATTTTAACGGAATCTGTTAAAAAGGACAAAAGATGAAAGAATAAAAAAGTTAAAGGACAGGGAGTGTAACAAAAAAAAATAAAGGACAAAAGTTGCAAAACGGGTAAAGTTAAAGGACAAAATATATAATTTACTCTTTATTGAAATTCCATTCTTGAATCGAAACGGAATATTAAGTTGACTTTTACTACGGGTAATTGTTGTTGGATAGTTGTCTATGTTCGCACGTAAAGTTTCCTAATTTGAATAAATTAAGTCTAATGCACATAGAAATACAGTTAATTGTACGTATTTATACTATTACCGTATACCTGAAATGTACGGGTTGTCACATTCTCCCCCAGTTAGAAGAATTTCATCCCGAAATTTAGTTCTCGATCACTGATCAACTGCGACGTTTTCGAAAAGACGTGGATACTTTTAACGCATTTGATCCTCACGTTCCCAAGTGTACTCTGGACCTCGTCGAGAATTCCATCGTACTTTGACAATGGGAATGCGGCTATGTTTCAATCTCTTAAGTTCTCGGTCAAGTATCTCGATCGGTTCTTCAATGAAGTGGAGTGTTTCGTCAACTTGAATCTCATCAAGTGGGACGACAAGTGTTTCATCTGACAAGCATTTCTTCAGATTACTAACGTGAAAGACATTATGTACACTGCTTAGCTCTGCGGGTAGACGTAGACGGTAAGCTACCGGTCCGATTGTCTCAGTGATTTCAAATGGGCCAATGTAACGAGGGTTTAGCTTTCCTCGTTTTCCAAATCGGATGACGCCTTTCCAAGGTGATACTTTCAACATGACGCGGTCACCCTTTTTAAAGGACAAAGGTTTACGACGTTTATCGGCATAGCTCTTTTGTCTATCCCTAGCAGCTTTCAGTCGGTTACGGACTTGGAATACTTTCTCAGTTGTTTCAAAGATCAGATCGGGACCAGTTAATTGACTGTCACCGATCTCAGTCCAGCAGAGTGGAGATCTACATTTTCTTCCGTATAGTGCTTCGAACGGGGCGACTTAGATGCTAGTGTGATAACTGTTGTTATAAGAGAATTCGGCAAGTGGGAGGTGTTCATCCCAATTAGGTCCGAAATCGATCACACACGCTCGTAGCATGTCTTCAAGTGTTTGGATCCTTCGCTCGCTTTGTCCGTCGGTTTGGGGATGGTACGCGGTACTCATGTCAAGGCGAGTACCCAATGATTTCTGGAGGGATTTCCAGAAGTTCGCAGGGAAACGGCTATCGCGATCGGATATGATAGATATAGGTACACCGTGTCGAGAGATGATTTCTTTCGTGTAAATCTTTGCCCGTCTGTCCATGCTATCGTTTTTCTTAATTGGCAGAAAATGAGAGGATTTCGTCAGTCGATCCACTATTACCCAGATTGCATCATAACCTGATCTAGATTTTGGCAGCTTGGTGATAAAATCCATAGATATTTCTTCCCATTTCCATTGCGGAATTACCGGTTATGTCAGCAGTCCGGACGGTTTCTGATATTCAGCTTTGACCTTCGAACAGGTCAAGCGTTTACCGACGTAGATAGCTACTTCGGCTTTCATGTTTGGCCACCAGAAGTGATCTCGCAGACCATGATACATCTTGTCTGATCCTGGGTGGATGGAATATCTGGACTTATGGGCTTCATCGAACACCAGCTTTCTCAGACCTCCAAAGCTAGGTACCCATAGTCTATCCATAAAGTTCATGGTTCCATCAGGCTTCTCAACCAGTTGTTTCTCCATACCTCGCAGGCATTCGTTCTTCAGGTTCTCAGGTTTAAGGGCTTCAATTTGAGCAGCACGAACTTGTGACGTGAGATTTGAGCGTATGGTCATACTTAATGCTCGAGCATGACGCGGTTTGGCATGTTCTTTCCTGCTTAAGGCATCAGCTACCACGTTAGCTTTGCCCGGATGATAACGAATTTCACATTCGTAGTCGTTAAGTAGTTCAACCCATCGTCGTTGCCTCATGTTTAGCTCCTTCTGATTAAAGATGTGCTGGAGGCTTTTGTGATCGGTGAATATGATGCATTGAGTTCCATAGAGGTAGTGCCTCCAGATTTTGAGGGCAAAGACGACGGCTCCAAGTTCTAAGTCATGTGTTGTGTAATTCTTCTCATGGATCTTCAGTTGTCGAGAGGCATAAGCGATGACTTTCTCCCGTTGCATCAGTACACAACCCAAGCCTTGATGTGAAGCATCGCAGTATACAACGAAATCATCGATTCCTTTAGGTAAGGATAGGATTGGGGCGTCGCAAAGCTTTTGCTTCAATAACTGGAAAGCAGCTTCGGTTTTATCGTCCTAGATGTACTTCTTATCTTTCTGGGTTAGGGCGGTGAGAGGCTGGGCTATTTTGGAAAAGTTTTCAATGAATCGGCGATAATAGCCAGCAAGACCTAAGAATTGTCGAATATCGGTTGGAGTTGTGGGAGTACCCCAATATTTGATTGCTTCAATCTTAGCTGGATCAACGTGAATGCCTCGGTCGTTGATCACATGACCCAAAAATTGTACTTCGCGAATCCAAAAGTCACATTTGGAAAACTTCGCGTAAAGCTCTTCTTTCTTCAGTAGTTCTAAGATGAGCCTCAAATGTTCTTCGTGTTCTTCCTTATTACGCGAGTAGATAAGGATATCGTCGATGAACACGATAACAAATTTATCCAAGTATGGTTTGCACACACGATTCATTAAATCCATGAATACGGCCGGTGCGTTAGTCAAACCAAATGGCATAACGAGAAACTCGTAATGACCATAGCGCGTCCTAAAGGCTGTCTTCGAGACATCTTCATCTCTAACTCGGAGTTGATGGTACCCCGACCTCAGATCGATTTTGGAATAGACACATGATCCTTGAAGTTGATCAAATAAATCATCAATCCTTGGAAGCGGGTAACGGTTCTTTACAGTCAGTTTGTTTAGTTCTCGGTAATCGATACACATCCTGAACGTTCCATCTTTCTTCTTCACGAACAACAAGGGAGCACCCCACGGGGAGTGGCTTGGACGAATAAGGCCTTTATCTAGCAATTCTTGTAGTTGGCTAGACAATTCTTGCATTTCAGACGGTGCCAGTCGGTAAGGGGACCTGGCAACAGGGGCGGCTCCGGGTGTTAGGTCGATGCGAAACTCTACCTGTCTTGTCGAAGGTAGGCCTGGTAAGTCTTCTGGAAATACTTCCGGGTATTCGCGGACAACAGGAACATCTTCAATACGCTTCTCCTTTGGTTTCTTCTCGGTGACATGAGCTAGAATGGCCTGGCATCCTTTGCGGAGGAATTTTCGTGCCTTCATAGATGATATGATATTCATTTTGGTTCCACTCTTCTCGCCTTGTACGTTTAGGGTGTTACCATCTGCCAGTGGCACTCTAACAGTCTTCTCGTGACATACTATTTCCGCATGGTTCTTTGCTAACCAATCCATTCCAATGATTACATCGAAACTACCTAGGTCAACAGGCATCAAGTCGATACAGAAAGAATGGTCGGAGAGTTCTAACGGGCAGTTTGGGTAGATGATTCCAGTTTCTATCAATTCACCATTTGCTAACTCTACTGTGAACTTAGTGTCTAAGGCGACAAGGTTGATTTCAAGCAATTGACTAAAATCAGTAGACACGAAGCTTCTATCGGCACCAGTATCGAATAAAACAGAAGCATAATGGTTGTTTAGTGGAAACGTACCCGTCACTGTGTTGGGGTCACGACGGGCTTCTCCGGCATTGATAACGAAAGCTCTTCCTCTAGCCTGGTTGGGGTCTTGATTCTTTGTCTTCGGGCATTCACTTTTGTAGTGCCCAACAGCTCTGCAACCATAGCAAGTGCGTTTCGGGCAGTCACGTGCTATATGCCCCTTAACCTTACAGGTATTGCAGTAGATATTTCCACAATCCAAGGTGTGGTGAAGGTTGTATTTGGAGCATAGGGGAGCAGTACCGGTGTAGTTATTTTTGCGAGCAGGGTAGGAGGGAGGAGTGGCAGCATAGACCTTTGCAGGTACGATTTCCCTAGCTGGGGCTTGATCACGATTCATCCAAGGTGCGCGTTTCCTCTTGTTATCCGGTCTCTGGCTTGAGGAGGAGGTGGCACCAACTTCGTTGGGTTTGTTCTCAAATGTTTTCCTACCAAAGTTCACGCCTTGACGTTTTTCTTGGTAGACGAGATTGTGTGCCATGCGCACAGCTTCTTGAAATGTCTGGGGGTTTGAGGAAAGAACATTTCCTTGTATGTGAGGCGCAAGTCCCCAGATGTATCTTTCAATCTTTTTGTATAGGGGAGTGACCATTGTGGTACAGAGGTGAGCAAGTTCTCGAAACCTCTTTGTGTACCCAGCAATGTCATCCCCAATCATGGTTAGGTTCCAGAATTCGGCTTCAAGTTTCTGTAATTCTTCCCTGGGGCAGTATTCATCGAGCATTAGTTGTTTAAGTTCATCCCAGGTCATCTCATAGGCCAGTTCAGTTCCTATGGTGTCAGCATGTGAATTCCACCATGTCAGTGCACTATCAGTAAAAGTGCAGGTGGAGTATTTTACCATGTATTGTTCGGGACAGTTGCTGATGCGGAAAACTGATTCTAGTTTTTCAAACTAGCGGATCAGTCCGACAGCGCCTTCAGAACCCTTGAAGTGAGAGGGTTTACAGTTCATGAAGTCCTTGTAGGAGCATTCACGGGGACCTCGGGCTTCTGCGTCCACTTGACGTTGGGTAGCGGCAACGGCAACGGCTTCAGCGACCCGTTGAGTAATCATCTCTTCGATGTCAGCATTACTCATGGCTGACGCGGGTGATGCGTTCCTGGTGGATTGGCGTCTAGGAGGCATGTTCTTGCTTAAAGTTACCAATGGCAACATGCAAGAGAAGTTTAGATTATATGTAAGTGGGGTAATTGCATGCGCGAGAATAACAGCCACGATATATATATATATATATATATATATATATATATATATATATATATATATATATATATATATATATATATGGGGAAGGATCCTGCGAAAACACCCCTTTTTTATGAGAACTGCGTAAACAAATCTTAAAACCTACATAACTTTTTCATACGTTAATATTTTTTGAAAAAATTTGCACCAAAAGTCTTAAAATTATGTTATCTTTAATCCTATAAAAATTAAAAAAAAATTAACGCTTTTTTTATTTTTTTTATTTTTTTGTGTGTGGTGCACATGTGCATCACAAAAAAAGCTCATAGTTTTAGTATGAGTTAATATTTTTTTTGCCTTAGTCGCACCATATGTGATATATTTCCATTAATTTTTTTGCGTTTTTATTGAATGGTGCACATGTGCATCACAACAAAAAAACCTCATACATGTGGTATACATTAATAGGTATAAAAAGAAATTGCACCCTAAATCTTATAGTTGTGTTATCTTTAGATTTAAAGAAAAAAATAACATTTTACAACTTTTTTAAATTATATGATGCACATGTGCATCACGCGAAAAAAAATGTTAACTTTTTTTAAAAAAAAATTGCTCCAGAATTAAAGATAACGTAATTCTAAGACTTTTGGCGTAAATTTTATGAAAAACCGTTAACGTATGAAAAAGTTACATGGGTTTTAATATGTGTTTTCGCAGTTTTCACAAAAAAATGTGTTTTCGCAGGATCCTAACCCTATATATATATATATATATATATATATATATATATATACAGTACTATGATATGACAAGCATAACTAGTAAAAATGAAATGGCAAGAAGTATTGTTCGCTAGTGAACAACACGACATAATGATAATAATAATAGGAATAATGGCTCATGTATATATAAAGCATATGTTAATGTAATCAGTCAGTAAGGAAGTAGTCTTGCGTGCAAACGGAAGCTTCGGAGCCGGTCATAGTCCAGGTTTGGTTTTAGTTAAAATGTTTAACCTGGTTCGCTATAACTGCGGCTCTGATACCAATCTGTCACACCCCGGGCAACGGATTCGGGTGTGAGCGAGATGGAATCATAGTCACAGAAATACAGAACAACTACTATTAAATTCAATATAATATCATAAAATTTGTTGCAGCGGAAAGAGTGGTAAATGATATAGTCTTACAATTGAACTTAAAAAGTTTATTCAATTATTGAAAAACATGAAGTAGTTATTTAAGATAGGTGGGGACTAAGACTCCAACGAAGCAGGTCCGAATATAATGGCGAAGTCCCATTTGCACGTCTTCCATGTTCAGCTTTGGTTACCTGAGAAATCATGAGTTTAAAAGGTCAACATAAAGTTGGTGAGAGTCACAGGTTTAAGACTCGATAATATGATAGTAAAACAGTTTATGGCATACTTAAATGTTATCTGGTTTACTGCCTTTGTTGAATGAACTCCCATGAACCTCAAATTCGAAACTAACGTTTTACCCACTCATGGGATGCTATCCCAAGGATACCGAACAGGCAGGAATAACTGACGTGTACCCCAAGAACGATGGCAAGAGTCTTGGATTGGAGCTACCAATCGAGGCAGGGTGGTCAACCCAAATAGATCTATTCACTAGTTATCGTTTCAGGCAGAATTAATCGAATTCAATTAATAGTGGGATTTTAGTGGTACAAACGTTTATAACGATGAAGTACCAACGGCTGGGATAATGAACGGAATATGTAGTCAATCGGCTAACAGATAAACCATAACATTAAGTAAAAAGTGTTTGATCAGTTCATGATTTCTCCCCCATAAGTATAAAACAGTTGTAAGGAAAAGGGGCCGTGAAACTCACTTGTTTGATGATGTTTGACAGTTACGAATGACTGAACTTAGCCTGGCAAACGTCTACAAAATAATGTTGTGACGTATTAGGTTCTGGCTAATTGGGTTCGTGAATACGTCACCCAATGTTCATGGTTAAGTCTCGACTGTTATTACCCGATGACAGTGATGGAAATCTTAGGATATTATTTATTGAATAATAAATAATATTAAAGTTGATGAAATTTATCATTTAGTTTAATTAAATAAATAATAATTAAATCTTTATGTTTGAAAAAGTAATTATTGAATAATATGAATTAATGATTCCAAAATATAAGAATTTATATTTTGTAAGATTTGGACGTCGGTTCGTTCGGTAGTTAGTTGGTTTCACCGGTTTGACCGATTTGGCTTGTTTTATGACTTGTTAAGTTTCTTTTACACTTAGGATTTGTTTATGGACCTGTTTTCAAGTGGTTTAAGGTCTTAAGTTGCCAAGTGTGTCAGTGAAAGTTTAACTTGTGATAATTGGAATTTTTGGGTTACCGAAAGTTACAGTTTTGGTCCGGTTTGTTTCTAAAAGATGTTTTTCCACTTTTGAACTTTAGAAAACATTTTTATATGTTAAAACAAGCATGTTTTATGTTCTGGACCAAGATGAACTCTTGTTCAAAAATAAGTTATATTTTTCGTCAAAAAGACGTTTTACGGTATCCGATTTATCCGTTTTTAAGTGTTTAACTTCTCGAATCACTTTGGAAGTTGAAAATATATTCATGGCAGTACTAAATCATCCTAAGATAAACTTGTTTGTAGATTCTAAGTCAAAATCATAAGGTTTGTTTATAATGACAAAAATATATATATATGAAGGTGATATTATTTTTATGACACCTATGTGTGTGTCTTTTTCAAATAAAATATATATTTTTCTTTAAAACTTGATTCCAAATGTTTAGTTTCTGTATTTTTCACCAATTCCTCATATTAAATTAATTAAAGTTTATAATATGTTATGATTCATGGATTTTATTACTTAGTATGGATGTTTTTCATATAAATACATGTTATGTATATTTTTCTATGTAACTTGTTAAAGTATGTTTTAGTTTCCATCAAAGGCGTATAATATTACTAACATAAAAGGTTGTTAGTAATCCATCAAACAATACAATCAAGACTTAAATCAAGAACATGAATATGTGACATGATATGATAAGAAAATATAGGAATAATAAAGCAAATAAGGTTTTGCTTACAAAATCGTAATCCGGATCGGTAAATGACTTAATGGGTTGTTGAATAAGCTTCCGATTTAGCTCCTAACCCAATCTTGATCTATGATTTGGATGATGATGATGATGAACGATAGTAACATCGTGGAATTTGTCAAGAAAAACAAGGATTAGGAAGGTTGTTCATGAAGGAATATAAGAAGGAAAATGATGAATATTCATGAACTAGATGTTAGAAACAATTTACCTTGATCAAAGATGATGCTAGAGACTTGAAATAAGTGCTAGATAGTTGAGCAAAAGTGAGGATGAGAATGCTTGAAGTAGGCCGAAAATTGAGAGAGAATGGAGAGTTTGTGTGTGTGTTTTTGCTTGAATTCAAAATTGCTATTTATAGCATGATAAAAGCAAGTTCAAGGATTTAAAGAATGGTGTAGTAGGTCTTAGTGGCTGCATTTTTAAGTGGTAATGGAGCACTAATGGAAGGAAACATGGAATGGGTTTGGTGGTTGAAGAAAAACTTGAGTTTTAAAACAAATTTGATGGTAAAAGATAAAGAAAAAAAAAGAAAAGTATATATGGGTGGGGGTGTTCGGCCGAACCCTATGGGGGGTGGGGGGTGGGGGGGTGGGGTGTGTGTGGTGGGTTGGGCTTTGTCAAATGGGTTGAAGATGTTTGGGCCAATTGATTTGTTTTGGGCTTGAAATGTTTTTGGGCCAAAAAGAAAAAGAAAGAATAAGGAATTGGGCCGGTAGGCCCAATGGGCCTAGTGGGCTGAGTTGGGCCTCGTGTCGGGTCGGGTTGAGTCCGGTTCGATCTCACGAGTCTAACGACACTTTGTTTGAGTCGAAACGATAATCGGATAAAAAGTCAGTTTTTGGCTTGTAACGGACGGTTTATATTGATATAAAAATCAAATAATAAAAAAATATAAATGATCAAGGTTTGTGTTTGGACTTTGAATGATTGGAAATGTCACATGTCTTGATTGTTTTGATGATTTGTGAATGTTACTTTGATATTTTGAATTGATTATACGATTTGTTTTTACACAAACGTAAATTATTGTGAATTTTGACGTTTTATATCTAAACGAACATTTAGATTGTTTTTGTCAAAAAGACTAATGTTTTGAATAAGATGGCTAAGTTTTATGAATATAAAACCTTGTTAATGAACTTGTCGTTTGAATAAATGACTCGGTTTGAACATGTTACGACGTAACGTATTGTTATGAAAATATAAAATGAATACTTTATATTTATTGAAATTCCATTCTTGAATCGAAACGGAATATTAAGTTGACTTTTACTACGGGTAATTGTTGTTGGATAGTTGTCTATGTTCGCACGTAAAGTTTCCTAATTTGAATAAATTAAGTCTAATGCACATAGAAATACAGTTAATTGTACGTATTTATACTATTACCGTATACCTGAAATGTACGGGTTGTCACATTCTCCCCCAGTTAGAAGAATTTCATCCCGAAATTTAGTTCTCGATCACTGATCAACTGCGACGTTTTCGAAAAGACGTGGATACTTTTAACGCATTTGATCCTCACGTTCCCAAGTGTACTCTGGACCTCGTCGAGAATTCCATCGTACTTTGACAATGGGAATGCGGCTATGTTTCAATCTCTTAAGTTCTCGGTCAAGTATCTCGATCGGTTCTTCAATGAAGTGGAGTGTTTCGTCAACTTGAATCTCATCAAGTGGGACGACAAGTGTTTCATCTGACAAGCATTTCTTCAGATTACTAACGTGAAAGACATTATGTACACTGCTTAGCTCTGCGGGTAGACGTAGACGGTAAGCTACCGGTCCGATTGTCTCAGTGATTTCAAATGGGCCAATGTAACGAGGGTTTAGCTTTCCTCGTTTTCCAAATCGGATGACGCCTTTCCAAGGTGATACTTTCAACATGACGCGGTCACCCTTTTTAAAGGACAAAGGTTTACGACGTTTATCGGCATAGCTCTTTTGTCTATCCCTAGCAGCTTTCAGTCGGTTACGGACTTGGAATACTTTCTCAGTTGTTTCAAAGATCAGATCGGGACCAGTTAATTGACTGTCACCGATCTCAGTCCAGCAGAGTGGAGATCTACATTTTCTTCCGTATAGTGCTTCGAACGGGGCGACTTAGATGCTAGTGTGATAACTGTTGTTATAAGAGAATTCGGCAAGTGGGAGGTGTTCATCCCAATTAGGTCCGAAATCGATCACACACGCTCGTAGCATGTCTTCAAGTGTTTGGATCCTTCGCTCGCTTTGTCCGTCGGTTTGGGGATGGTACGCGGTACTCATGTCAAGGCGAGTACCCAATGATTTCTGGAGGGATTTCCAGAAGTTCGCAGGGAAACGGCTATCGCGATCGGATATGATAGATATAGGTACACCGTGTCGAGAGATGATTTCTTTCGTGTAAATCTTTGCCCGTCTGTCCATGCTATCGTTTTCCTTAATTGGCAGAAAATGAGAGGATTTCGTCAGTCGATCCACTATTACCCAGATTGCATCATAACCTGATCTAGATTTTGGCAGCTTGGTGATAAAATCCATAGATATTTCTTCCCATTTCCATTGCGGAATTACCGGTTATGTCAGCAGTCCGGACGGTTTCTGATATTCAGCTTTGACCTTCGAACAGGTCAAGCGTTTACCGACGTAGATAGCTACTTCGGCTTTCATGTTTGGCCACCAGAAGTGATCTCGCAGACCATGATACATCTTGTCTGATCCTGGGTGGATGGAATATCTGGACTTATGGGCTTCATCGAACACCAGCTTTCTCAGACCTCCAAAGCTAGGTACCCATAGTCTATCCATAAAGTTCATGGTTCCATCAGGCTTCTCAACCAGTTGTTTCTCCATACCTCGCAGGCATTCGTTCTTCAGGTTCTCAGGTTTAAGGGCTTCAATTTGAGCAGCACGAACTTGTGACGTGAGATTTGAGCGTATGGTCATACTTAATGCTCGAGCATGACGCGGTTTGGCATGTTCTTTCCTGCTTAAGGCATCAGCTACCACGTTAGCTTTGCCCGGATGATAACGAATTTCACATTCGTAGTCGTTAAGTAGTTCAACCCATCGTCGTTGCCTCATGTTTAGCTCCTTCTGATTAAAGATGTGCTGGAGGCTTTTGTGATCGGTGAATATGATGCATTGAGTTCCATAGAGGTAGTGCCTCCAGATTTTGAGGGCAAAGACGACGGCTCCAAGTTCTAAGTCATGTGTTGTGTAATTCTTCTCATGGATCTTCAGTTGTCGAGAGGCATAAGCGATGACTTTCTCCCGTTGCATCAGTACACAACCCAAGCCTTGATGTGAAGCATCGCAGTATACAACGAAATCATCGATTCCTTTAGGTAAGGATAGGATTGGGGCGTCGCAAAGCTTTTGCTTCAATAACTGGAAAGCAGCTTCGGTTTTATCGTCCTAGATGTACTTCTTATCTTTCTGGGTTAGGGCGGTGAGAGGCTGGGCTATTTTGGAAAAGTTTTCAATGAATCGGCGATAATAGCCAGCAAGACCTAAGAATTGTCGAATATCGGTTGGAGTTGTGGGAGTACCCCAATATTTGATTGCTTCAATCTTAGCTGGATCAACGTGAATGCCTCGGTCGTTGATCACATGACCCAAAAATTGTACTTCGCGAATCCAAAAGTCACATTTGGAAAACTTCGCGTAAAGCTCTTCTTTCTTCAGTAGTTCTAAGATGAGCCTCAAATGTTCTTCGTGTTCTTCCTTATTACGCGAGTAGATAAGGATATCGTCGATGAACACGATAACAAATTTATCCAAGTATGGTTTGCACACACGATTCATTAAATCCATGAATACGGCCGGTGCGTTAGTCAAACCAAATGGCATAACGAGAAACTCGTAATGACCATAGCGCGTCCTAAAGGCTGTCTTCGAGACATCTTCATCTCTAACTCGGAGTTGATGGTACCCCGACCTCAGATCGATTTTGGAATAGACACATGATCCTTGAAGTTGATCAAATAAATCATCAATCCTTGGAAGCGGGTAACGGTTCTTTACAGTCAGTTTGTTTAGTTCTCGGTAATCGATACACATCCTGAACGTTCCATCTTTCTTCTTCACGAACAACAAGGGAGCACCCCACGGGGAGTGGCTTGGACGAATAAGGCCTTTATCTAGCAATTCTTGTAGTTGGCTAGACAATTCTTGCATTTCAGACGGTGCCAGTCGGTAAGGGGACCTGGCAACAGGGGCGGCTCCGGGTGTTAGGTCGATGCGAAACTCTACCTGTCTTGTCGAAGGTAGGCCTGGTAAGTCTTCTGGAAATACTTCCGGGTATTCGCGGACAACAGGAACATCTTCAATACGCTTCTCCTTTGGTTTCTTCTCGGTGACATGAGCTAGAATGGCCTGGCATCCTTTGCGGAGGAATTTTCGTGCCTTCATAGATGATATGATATTCATTTTGGTTCCACTCTTCTCGCCTTGTACGTTTAGGGTGTTACCATCTGCCAGTGGCACTCTAACAGTCTTCTCGTGACATACTATTTCCGCATGGTTCTTTGCTAACCAATCCATTCCAATGATTACATCGAAACTACCTAGGTCAACAGGCATCAAGTCGATACAGAAAGAATGGTCGGAGAGTTCTAACGGGCAGTTTGGGTAGATGATTCCAGTTTCTATCAATTCACCATTTGCTAACTCTACTGTGAACTTAGTGTCTAAGGCGACAAGGTTGATTTCAAGCAATTGACTAAAATCAGTAGACACGAAGCTTCTATCGGCACCAGTATCGAATAAAACAGAAGCATAATGGTTGTTTAGTGGAAACGTACCCGTCACTGTGTTGGGGTCACGACGGGCTTCTCCGGCATTGATAACGAAAGCTCTTCCTCTAGCCTGGTTGGGGTCTTGATTCTTTGTCTTCGGGCATTCACTTTTGTAGTGCCCAACAGCTCTGCAACCATAGCAAGTGCGTTTCGGGCAGTCACGTGCTATATGCCCCTTAACCTTACAGGTATTGCAGTAGATATTTCCACAATCCAAGGTGTGGTGAAGGTTGTATTTGGAGCATAGGGGAGCAGTACCGGTGTAGTTATTTTTGCGAGCAGGGTAGGAGGGAGGAGTGGCAGCATAGACCTTTGCAGGTACGATTTCCCTAGCTGGGGCTTGATCACGATTCATCCAAGGTGCGCGTTTCCTCTTGTTATCCGGTCTCTGGCTTGAGGAGGAGGTGGCACCAACTTCGTTGGGTTTGTTCTCAAATGTTTTCCTACCAAAGTTCACGCCTTGACGTTTTTCTTGGTAGACGAGATTGTGTGCCATGCGCACAGCTTCTTGAAATGTCTGGGGGTTTGAGGAAAGAACATTTCCTTGTATGTGAGGCGCAAGTCCCCAGATGTATCTTTCAATCTTTTTGTATAGGGGAGTGACCATTGTGGTACAGAGGTGAGCAAGTTCTCGAAACCTCTTTGTGTACCCAGCAATGTCATCCCCAATCATGGTTAGGTTCCAGAATTCGGCTTCAAGTTTCTGTAATTCTTCCCTGGGGCAGTATTCATCGAGCATTAGTTGTTTAAGTTCATCCCAGGTCATCTCATAGGCCAGTTCAGTTCCTATGGTGTCAGCATGTGAATTCCACCATGTCAGTGCACTATCAGTAAAAGTGCAGGTGGAGTATTTTACCATGTATTGTTCGGGACAGTTGCTGATGCGGAAAACTGATTCTAGTTTTTCAAACTAGCGGATCAGTCCGACAGCGCCTTCAGAACCCTTGAAGTGAGAGGGTTTACAGTTCATGAAGTCCTTGTAGGAGCATTCACGGGGACCTCGGGCTTCTGCGTCCACTTGACGTTGGGTAGCGGCAACGGCAACGGCTTCAGCGACCCGTTGAGTAATCATCTCTTCGATGTCAGCATTACTCATGGCTGACGCGGGTGATGCGTTCCTGGTGGATTGGCGTCTAGGAGGCATGTTCTTGCTTAAAGTTACCAATGGCAACATGCAAGAGAAGTTTAGATTATATGTAAGTGGGGTAATTGCATGCGCGAGAATAACAGCCACGATATATATATATATATATATATATATATATATATATATATATATATATATATATATATATATATAGGGGAAGGATCCTGCGAAAACACCCCTTTTTTATGAGAACTGCGTAAACAAATCTTAAAACCTACATAACTTTTTCATACGTTAATATTTTTTGAAAAAATTTGCACCAAAAGTCTTAAAATTATGTTATCTTTAATCCTATAAAAATTAAAAAAAAATTAACGCTTTTTTTATTTTTTTTATTTTTTTGTGTGTGGTGCACATGTGCATCACAAAAAAAGCTCATAGTTTTAGTATGAGTTAATATTTTTTTTGCCTTAGTCGCACCATATGTGATATATTTCCATTAATTTTTTTGCGTTTTTATTGAATGGTGCACATGTGCATCACAACAAAAAAACCTCATACATGTGGTATACATTAATAGGTATAAAAAGAAATTGCACCCTAAATCTTATAGTTGTGTTATCTTTAGATTTAAAGAAAAAAATAACATTTTACAACTTTTTTAAATTATATGATGCACATGTGCATCACGCGAAAAAAAATGTTAACTTTTTTTAAAAAAAAATTGCTCCAGAATTAAAGATAACGTAATTCTAAGACTTTTGGCGTAAATTTTATGAAAAACCGTTAACGTATGAAAAAGTTACATGGGTTTTAATATGTGTTTTCGCAGTTTTCACAAAAAAATATGTTTTCGCAGGATCCTAACCCTATATATATATATATATATATATATATATATATATATATATATATATATATATACAGTACTATGATATGACAAGCATAACTAGTAAAAATGAAATGGCAAGAAGTATTGTTCGCTAGTGAACAACACGACATAATGATAATAATAATAGGAATAATGGCTCATGTATATATAAAGCATATGTTAATGTAATCAGTCAGTAAGGAAGTAGTCTTGCGTGCAAACGGAAGCTTCGGAGCCGGTCATAGTCCAGGTTTGGTTTTAGTTAAAATGTTTAACCTGGTTCGCTATAACTGCGGCTCTGATACCAATCTGTCACACCCCGGGCAACGGATTCGGGTGTGAGCGAGATGGAATCATAGTCACAGAAATACAGAACAACTACTATTAAATTCAATATAATATCATAAAATTTGTTGCAGCGGAAAGAGTGGTAAATGATATAGTCTTACAATTGAACTTAAAAAGTTTATTCAATTATTGAAAAACATGAAGTAGTTATTTAAGATAGGTGGGGACTAAGACTCCAACGAAGCAGGTCCGAATATAATGGCGAAGTCCCATTTGCACGTCTTCCATGTTCAGCTTTGGTTACCTGAGAAATCATGAGTTTAAAAGGTCAACATAAAGTTGGTGAGAGTCACAGGTTTAAGACTCGATAATATGATAGTAAAACAGTTTATGGCATACTTAAATGTTATCTGGTTTACTGCCTTTGTTGAATGAACTCCCATGAACCTCAAATTCGAAACTAACGTTTTACCCACTCATGGGATGCTATCCCAAGGATACCGAACAGGCAGGAATAACTGACGTGTACCCCAAGAACGATGGCAAGAGTCTTGGATTGGAGCTACCAATCGAGGCAGGGTGGTCAACCCAAATAGATCTATTCACTAGTTATCGTTTCAGGCAGAATTAATCGAATTCAATTAATAGTGGGATTTTAGTGGTACAAACGTTTATAACGATGAAGTACCAACGGCTGGGATAATGAACGGAATATGTAGTCAATCGGCTAACAGATAAACCATAACATTAAGTAAAAAGTGTTTGATCAGTTCATGATTTCTCCCCCATAAGTATAAAACAGTTGTAAGGAAAAGGGGCCGTGAAACTCACTTGTTTGATGATGTTTGACAGTTACGAATGACTGAACTTAGCCTGGCAAACGTCTACAAAATAATGTTGTGACGTATTAGGTTCTGGCTAATTGGGTTCGTGAATACGTCACCCAATGTTCATGGTTAAGTCTCGACTGTTATTACCCGATGACAGTGATGGAAATCTTAGGATATTATTTATTGAATAATAAATAATATTAAAGTTGATGAAATTTATCATTTAGTTTAATTAAATAAATAATAATTAAATCTTTATGTTTGAAAAAGTAATTATTGAATAATATGAATTAATGATTCCAAAATATAAGAATTTATATTTTGTAAGATTTGGACGTCGGTTCGTTCGGTAGTTAGTTGGTTTCACCGGTTTGACCGATTTGGCTTGTTTTATGACTTGTTAAGTTTCTTTTACACTTAGGATTTGTTTATGGACCTGTTTTCAAGTGGTTTAAGGTCTTAAGTTGCCAAGTGTGTCAGTGAAAGTTTAACTTGTGATAATTGGAATTTTTGGGTTACCGAAAGTTACAGTTTTGGTCCGGTTTGTTTCTAAAAGATGTTTTTCCACTTTTGAACTTTAGAAAACATTTTTATATGTTAAAACAAGCATGTTTTATGTTCTGGACCAAGATGAACTCTTGTTCAAAAATAAGTTATATTTTTCGTCAAAAAGACGTTTTACGGTATCCGATTTATCCGTTTTTAAGTGTTTAACTTCTCGAATCACTTTGGAAGTTGAAAATATATTCATGGCAGTACTAAATCATCCTAAGATAAACTTGTTTGTAGATTCTAAGTCAAAATCATAAGGTTTGTTTATAATGACAAAAATATATATATATGAAGGTGATATTATTTTTATGACACCTATGTGTGTGTCTTTTTCAAATAAAATATATATTTTTCTTTAAAACTTGATTCCAAATGTTTAGTTTCTGTATTTTTCACCAATTCCTCATATTAAATTAATTAAAGTTTATAATATGTTATGATTCATGGATTTTATTACTTAGTATGGATGTTTTTCATATAAATACATGTTATGTATATTTTTCTATGTAACTTGTTAAAGTATGTTTTAGTTTCCATCAAAGGCGTATAATATTACTAACATAAAAGGTTGTTAGTAATCCATCAAACAATACAATCAAGACTTAAATCAAGAACATGAATATGTGACATGATATGATAAGAAAATATAGGAATAATAAAGCAAATAAGGTTTTGCTTACAAAATCGTAATCCGGATCGGTAAATGACTTAATGGGTTGTTGAATAAGCTTCCGATTTAGCTCCTAACCCAATCTTGATCTATGATTTGGATGATGATGATGATGAACGATAGTAACATCGTGGAATTTGTCAAGAAAAACAAGGATTAGGAAGGTTGTTCATGAAGGAATATAAGAAGGAAAATGATGAATATTCATGAACTAGATGTTAGAAACAATTTACCTTGATCAAAGATGATGCTAGAGACTTGAAATAAGTGCTAGATAGTTGAGCAAAAGTGAGGATGAGAATGCTTGAAGTAGGCCGAAAATTGAGAGAGAATGGAGAGTTTGTGTGTGTGTTTTTGCTTGAATTCAAAATTGCTATTTATAGCATGATAAAAGCAAGTTCAAGGATTTAAAGAATGGTGTAGTAGGTCTTAGTGGCTGCATTTTTAAGTGGTAATGGAGCACTAATGGAAGGAAACATGGAATGGGTTTGGTGGTTGAAGAAAAACTTGAGTTTTAAAACAAATTTGATGGTAAAAGATAAAGAAAAAAAAAAGAAAAGTATATATGGGTGGGGGTGTTCGGCCGAACCCTATGGGGGGTGGGGGTGGGGGGGTGGGGTGTGTGTGGTGGGTTGGGCTTTGTCAAATGGGTTGAAGATGTTTGGGCCAATTGATTTGTTTTGGGCTTGAAATGTTTTTGGGCCAAAAAGAAAAAGAAAGAATAAGGAATTGGGCCGGTAGGCCCAATGGGCCTAGTGGGCTGAGTTGGGCCTCGTGTCGGGTCGGGTTGAGTCCGGTTCGATCTCACGAGTCTAACGACACTTTGTTTGAGTCGAAACGATAATCGGATAAAAAGTCAGTTTTTGGCTTGTAACGGACGGTTTATATTGATATAAAAATCAAATAATAAAAAAATATAAATGATCAAGGTTTGTGTTTGGACTTTGAATGATTGGAAATGTCACATGTCTTGATTGTTTTGATGATTTGTGAATGTTACTTTGATATTTTGAATTGATTATACGATTTGTTTTTACACAAACGTAAATTATTGTGAATTTTGACGTTTTATATCTAAACGAACATTTAGATTGTTTTTGTCAAAAAGACTAATGTTTTGAATAAGATGGCTAAGTTTTATGAATATAAAACCTTGTTAATGAACTTGTCGTTTGAATAAATGACTCGGTTTGAACATGTTACGACGTAACGTATTGTTATGAAAATATAAAATGAATACTTTATATTTATTGAAATTCCATTCTTGAATCGAAACGGAATATTAAGTTGACTTTTACTACGGGTAATTGTTGTTGGATAGTTGTCTATGTTCGCACGTAAAGTTTCCTAATTTGAATAAATTAAGTCTAATGCACATAGAAATACAGTTAATTGTACGTATTTATACTATTACCGTATACCTGAAATGTACGGGTTGTCACATTCTCCCCCAGTTAGAAGAATTTCATCCCGAAATTTAGTTCTCGATCACTGATCAACTGCGACGTTTTCGAAAAGACGTGGATACTTTTAACGCATTTGATCCTCACGTTCCCAAGTGTACTCTGGACCTCGTCGAGAATTCCATCGTACTTTGACAATGGGAATGCGGCTATGTTTCAATCTCTTAAGTTCTCGGTCAAGTATCTCGATCGGTTCTTCAATGAAGTGGAGTGTTTCGTCAACTTGAATCTCATCAAGTGGGACGACAAGTGTTTCATCTGACAAGCATTTCTTCAGATTACTAACGTGAAAGACATTATGTACACTGCTTAGCTCTGCGGGTAGACGTAGACGGTAAGCTACCGGTCCGATTGTCTCAGTGATTTCAAATGGGCCAATGTAACGAGGGTTTAGCTTTCCTCGTTTTCCAAATCGGATGACGCCTTTCCAAGGTGATACTTTCAACATGACGCGGTCACCCTTTTTAAAGGACAAAGGTTTACGACGTTTATCGGCATAGCTCTTTTGTCTATCCCTAGCAGCTTTCAGTCGGTTACGGACTTGGAATACTTTCTCAGTTGTTTCAAAGATCAGATCGGGACCAGTTAATTGACTGTCACCGATCTCAGTCCAGCAGAGTGGAGATCTACATTTTCTTCCGTATAGTGCTTCGAACGGGGCGACTTAGATGCTAGTGTGATAACTGTTGTTATAAGAGAATTCGGCAAGTGGGAGGTGTTCATCCCAATTAGGTCCGAAATCGATCACACACGCTCGTAGCATGTCTTCAAGTGTTTGGATCCTTCGCTCGCTTTGTCCGTCGGTTTGGGGATGGTACGCGGTACTCATGTCAAGGCGAGTACCCAATGATTTCTGGAGGGATTTCCAGAAGTTCGCAGGGAAACGGCTATCGCGATCGGATATGATAGATATAGGTACACCGTGTCGAGAGATGATTTCTTTCGTGTAAATCTTTGCCCGTCTGTCCATGCTATCGTTTTCCTTAATTGGCAGAAAATGAGAGGATTTCGTCAGTCGATCCACTATTACCCAGATTGCATCATAACCTGATCTAGATTTTGGCAGCTTGGTGATAAAATCCATAGATATTTCTTCCCATTTCCATTGCGGAATTACCGGTTATGTCAGCAGTCCGGACGGTTTCTGATATTCAGCTTTGACCTTCGAACAGGTCAAGCGTTTACCGACGTAGATAGCTACTTCGGCTTTCATGTTTGGCCACCAGAAGTGATCTCGCAGACCATGATACATCTTGTCTGATCCTGGGTGGATGGAATATCTGGACTTATGGGCTTCATCGAACACCAGCTTTCTCAGACCTCCAAAGCTAGGTACCCATAGTCTATCCATAAAGTTCATGGTTCCATCAGGCTTCTCAACCAGTTGTTTCTCCATACCTCGCAGGCATTCGTTCTTCAGGTTCTCAGGTTTAAGGGCTTCAATTTGAGCAGCACGAACTTGTGACGTGAGATTTGAGCGTATGGTCATACTTAATGCTCGAGCATGACGCGGTTTGGCATGTTCTTTCCTGCTTAAGGCATCAGCTACCACGTTAGCTTTGCCCGGATGATAACGAATTTCACATTCGTAGTCGTTAAGTAGTTCAACCCATCGTCGTTGCCTCATGTTTAGCTCCTTCTGATTAAAGATGTGCTGGAGGCTTTTGTGATCGGTGAATATGATGCATTGAGTTCCATAGAGGTAGTGCCTCCAGATTTTGAGGGCAAAGACGACGGCTCCAAGTTCTAAGTCATGTGTTGTGTAATTCTTCTCATGGATCTTCAGTTGTCGAGAGGCATAAGCGATGACTTTCTCCCGTTGCATCAGTACACAACCCAAGCCTTGATGTGAAGCATCGCAGTATACAACGAAATCATCGATTCCTTTAGGTAAGGATAGGATTGGGGCGTCGCAAAGCTTTTGCTTCAATAACTGGAAAGCAGCTTCGGTTTTATCGTCCTAGATGTACTTCTTATCTTTCTGGGTTAGGGCGGTGAGAGGCTGGGCTATTTTGGAAAAGTTTTCAATGAATCGGCGATAATAGCCAGCAAGACCTAAGAATTGTCGAATATCGGTTGGAGTTGTGGGAGTACCCCAATATTTGATTGCTTCAATCTTAGCTGGATCAACGTGAATGCCTCGGTCGTTGATCACATGACCCAAAAATTGTACTTCGCGAATCCAAAAGTCACATTTGGAAAACTTCGCGTAAAGCTCTTCTTTCTTCAGTAGTTCTAAGATGAGCCTCAAATGTTCTTCGTGTTCTTCCTTATTACGCGAGTAGATAAGGATATCGTCGATGAACACGATAACAAATTTATCCAAGTATGGTTTGCACACACGATTCATTAAATCCATGAATACGGCCGGTGCGTTAGTCAAACCAAATGGCATAACGAGAAACTCGTAATGACCATAGCGCGTCCTAAAGGCTGTCTTCGAGACATCTTCATCTCTAACTCGGAGTTGATGGTACCCCGACCTCAGATCGATTTTGGAATAGACACATGATCCTTGAAGTTGATCAAATAAATCATCAATCCTTGGAAGCGGGTAACGGTTCTTTACAGTCAGTTTGTTTAGTTCTCGGTAATCGATACACATCCTGAACGTTCCATCTTTCTTCTTCACGAACAACAAGGGAGCACCCCACGGGGAGTGGCTTGGACGAATAAGGCCTTTATCTAGCAATTCTTGTAGTTGGCTAGACAATTCTTGCATTTCAGACGGTGCCAGTCGGTAAGGGGACCTGGCAACAGGGGCGGCTCCGGGTGTTAGGTCGATGCGAAACTCTACCTGTCTTGTCGAAGGTAGGCCTGGTAAGTCTTCTGGAAATACTTCCGGGTATTCGCGGACAACAGGAACATCTTCAATACGCTTCTCCTTTGGTTTCTTCTCGGTGACATGAGCTAGAATGGCCTGGCATCCTTTGCGGAGGAATTTTCGTGCCTTCATAGATGATATGATATTCATTTTGGTTCCACTCTTCTCGCCTTGTACGTTTAGGGTGTTACCATCTGCCAGTGGCACTCTAACAGTCTTCTCGTGACATACTATTTCCGCATGGTTCTTTGCTAACCAATCCATTCCAATGATTACATCGAAACTACCTAGGTCAACAGGCATCAAGTCGATACAGAAAGAATGGTCGGAGAGTTCTAACGGGCAGTTTGGGTAGATGATTCCAGTTTCTATCAATTCACCATTTGCTAACTCTACTGTGAACTTAGTGTCTAAAGCGACAAGGTTGATTTCAAGCAATTGACTAAAATCAGTAGACACGAAGCTTCTATCGGCACCAGTATCGAATAAAACAGAAGCATAATGGTTGTTTAGTGGAAACGTACCCGTCACTGTGTTGGGGTCACGACGGGCTTCTCCGGCATTGATAACGAAAGCTCTTCCTCTAGCCTGGTTGGGGTCTTGATTCTTTGTCTTCGGGCATTCACTTTTGTAGTGCCCAACAGCTCTGCAACCATAGCAAGTGCGTTTCGGGCAGTCACGTGCTATATGCCCCTTAACCTTACAGGTATTGCAGTAGATATTTCCACAATCCAAGGTGTGGTGAAGGTTGTATTTGGAGCATAGGGGAGCAGTACCGGTGTAGTTATTTTTGCGAGCAGGGTAGGAGGGAGGAGTGGCAGCATAGACCTTTGCAGGTACGATTTCCCTAGCTGGGGCTTGATCACGATTCATCCAAGGTGCGCGTTTCCTCTTGTTATCCGGTCTCTGGCTTGAGGAGGAGGTGGCACCAACTTCGTTGGGTTTGTTCTCAAATGTTTTCCTACCAAAGTTCACGCCTTGACGTTTTTCTTGGTAGACGAGATTGTGTGCCATGCGCACAGCTTCTTGAAATGTCTGGGGGTTTGAGGAAAGAACATTTCCTTGTATGTGAGGCGCAAGTCCCCAGATGTATCTTTCAATCTTTTTGTATAGGGGAGTGACCATTGTGGTACAGAGGTGAGCAAGTTCTCGAAACCTCTTTGTGTACCCAGCAATGTCATCCCCAATCATGGTTAGGTTCCAGAATTCGGCTTCAAGTTTCTGTAATTCTTCCCTGGGGCAGTATTCATCGAGCATTAGTTGTTTAAGTTCATCCCAGGTCATCTCATAGGCCAGTTCAGTTCCTATGGTGTCAGCATGTGAATTCCACCATGTCAGTGCACTATCAGTAAAAGTGCAGGTGGAGTATTTTACCATGTATTGTTCGGGACAGTTGCTGATGCGGAAAACTGATTCTAGTTTTTCAAACTAGCGGATCAGTCCGGCAGCGCCTTCAGAACCCTTAAAGTGAGAGGGTTTACAGTTCATGAAGTCCTTGTAGGAGCATTCACGGGGACCTCGGGCTTCTGCGTCCACTTGACGTTGGGTAGCGGCAGCGGCAACGGCTTCAGTGACCCGTTGAGTAATCATCTCTTCGATGTCAGCATTACTCATGGCTGACGCGGGTGATGCGTTCCTGGTGGATTGGCGTCTAGGAGGCATGTTCTTGCTTAAAGTTACCAATGGCAACATACAAGAGAAGTTTAGATTATATGTAAGTGGGGTTATTGCATGCGCGAGAATAACAGCCACGATATATATATATATATATATATATATATATATATATATATATATATATATATATATTATATAGGGGAAGGATCCTGCGAAAACACCCCTTTTTTATGAGAACTGCGTAAACAAATCTTAAAACCTACATAACTTTTTCATACGTTAATATTTTTTGAAAAAATTTGCACCAAAAGTCTTAAAATTATGTTATCTTTAATCCTATAAAAATTAAAAAAAAATTAACGCTTTTTTTATTTTTTTTATTTTTTTGTGTGTGGTGCACATGTGCATCACAAAAAAAGCTCATAGTTTTAGTATGAGTTAATATTTTTTTTGCCTTAGTCGCACCATATGTGATATATTTCCATTAATTTTTTTGCGTTTTTATTGAATGGTGCACATGTGCATCACAACAAAAAAACCTCATACATGTGGTATACATTAATAGGTATAAAAAGAAATTGCACCCTAAATCTTATAGTTGTGTTATCTTTAGATTTAAAGAAAAAAATAACATTTTA
>JBCNJP010000019.1:8480821-8597065 GCA_039602395.1 Deinandra increscens subsp. villosa
AAAGGTTCAAGTTCGCTAAGAATAGATGAAGTTCGCTAAGGCCTCATCGAGTTCGCTAAGGCCTCCTCAAGTTCGCTAAGAAGTCAACAAGTTCGCTAAAGGCATCAACAAGTTCGCTAAGGCTAACAAGTTCGCTAGGAATTATAATCAAGTCCGCTAGCTGAAAGTTCGCTAAGAGCAGTACAAGTTCACTAAGAACAAAGGTTCAAGTTCGCTAAACAAGGAAAATCAAGTCCGCTAAGAACAACTCAATCAAGTTCGCTAACAGTGCAATGAAGTTCGCTAAGAGGAAAGGAAGTCCGCTAAGAAGGATGTGACAAGTAAGCTAAGACTTTACTTAGAAAAATTTTCCTGACTCAACATCTCCAAAATTTCTAAGTCTCGGGAAAGAGAAAAAAAAAATTTCTACCCAAAATCCAATTCCTACACCGACATAAACAAGGAATTCTAAGTGAGGATCATCTTCGGCACGCGGGGTAGTACTCTTGGGGAATGGGTTGTAACCAAAGCTTTTAAAAAAAAAACAGTTACAGTTCAGAAATTTTTACTTTTAAAATGTTCTGGTTCGCTGTAACCAATGGCTCTGATACCAATCTGTCACACCCCCAATTTCCATTAACGGAGTATAACCGTGTGGGGTGTGATCCAGACCAGGATCCAAGTCTTTAGTTACAACCAAGCCATAGTTAAAGGGGTAAATAGTCATGTATTACATTAAATAAATCAGGGTTTACATTTCACAAAAATCAGCGGAAGCATTAAAAAGTTTACAAAGTTGTTGTTTAGTAAAAATGATTACTAAAGTATCTGAAATACGATTTCCAAAAGGGTTTCACATAGGACAAAATACTGCCAACGCCCATGCCATCCATGATCCTCCAAGCAACCTGAAAAGCATTCAACAATCAAGTGTCAGCCAAGGCTGGTGAGTTCACTAAAGCGGTCTACACGTCACATGTAGACCCAATGTATGAATAAAGACAGGTAAAACACAGTCATTAATCATAGGACCAGTAAAATTCCATATCGTAGGTAGCTAGCCTATAGTTATGTCCACCTGAATTGTTCGCAACCGAAGCTGACAACGTTTTGATAGGGGGTACCTATGAATCTTGCCTTCCCGTGTCTATCCGGATCACGGTGGTTAGGCTAACATTGATCTCAGTCCGACCTCCAGTCGGGAGGGTGCATCCCGTGCACCGCTGAGCGGGGGTGTCAATCCCCAGTAGTACTACTCAACATTACCTCGCTACAGTATATTAACGGCCCGAATGTAAGGACTTTTTAGTGAAAGCAATTCAGTGCAACATATGATATTTTGTCGGAAAATTACTCAAGTAAAGAAGTACCTTTACCGTTGGGTTGCCATCCTTTACCGGATGCAACTATTCGCGCGTTATCATCCTAAACCGGATATAACAATAATAGTAAGTGAAACTCACCTTAGGGTGCACTGGTACCTAGCACTTGGTTCAACAGGTTGGTCAAAGTCAACCTATTCGGACAAATATGGCCTAACCAAATTAGAAGGTGTCGCTAGGACGAAAAATAGCACATAAGCACCTAAACATGTCTCATGCAACCACACAAGTCACTTAATGCAAATACAAGTCCCAAATTGGGAGAAAATCAAGCAATTGTAATTTGAGTCAAAGTTGACCCAGAAAGGTCAAACATTAAGCACCTATCTAGTGACATAGCTAAAATCCACAATACTTGGAATTAACTCTTTAAATTTTACAGGCATGTAGTACATATCAAATAGGACTTGTAGCAAAAAGAGTCAAGTAAAAAGGTTTAGAAATGAGAAAGTTATGCACGTCGGAAGTTAGCATTTTCAGCATTTTGCAAAATAGTCAAAGTGATCTTAAAAATTGCATAACTCATTCAATACTTGGAATTTTTGCACTAAAACTACCAGATCATACACTTATCATATAAACATCATTTACCAATAGCAAACTCATCAATAAAACAAGATTAGCATGCTCAACCAAATTTAAAAGTCTAGTTTTCACAGAAAAAGACAGCTTTGAGTACCTAACTTTCAGCAGTGTTTTGAGTGACCAAACGGACGTTTTATAAAGTGTGCGAGTAGCCGTTGGAAAGCTAAGACATAATACTTTACTAGGGGAAAAGAATCAATCAGTTTCGAGCAAAATTGAGAGAGTTATGGCTGCTGCAAGTTGACCAAAATTTCTGGTCAAAGCTGTTAGAATTTTTAAGTTTGTAAAAGTTTGGAATTTCACTTCTATGCTAACATTTGCTCCATTCAACACTTACTAACAAGTTTATAATCATAATAACATGTAATTTCTGTCATGAACAAGATCATATCATAATCATAGCAAAATCTCATCAAGTAACTAGCATACAAGGGCATAAACGTCCAAATTTCATAACTAAACACCCAATGTACATAAGAGATCATTCATAGCAGATTTCAAGCTCAAAACCCAGCCCTAATCACGAGTTCAAATCTGTCCCAAATCATAAGCTAACATATCTTAACCTAAAACATGAAATATGAGCATAACAACACTCCATTTAGCACATAAATGCATAAAAACACAAAATAACACACATGCAACCAACAAATTTCGAAGTCCAAAACTTAGGGCTTACAAATTGGAGAGAAATCGCAGGTGGAGAGGTGGGGAAAAAGAAGAAAATGCTTGCGTGAGTGTTGTTAAGCCTTGAGAACCTTGAAATTCACCTCCTTGTTGCTTGATTCTTCAAAAATCAAAGTGTGTGTGTGTGTTGTTGGATCCGTAAGAAGAGGGGAGGAGGAATGAGATATGAACGTGAATGTGAGGGTGGGGGGAGGTTTTGAGCAGATTTTTCTTTTATGAAAATTACAAGTTTGGTCCCTCAACTTTTATTTTGAACATAACAAGCATAAAACTCATTTTAAGTGGGTTTTTAACTAAAAGTTGTAAAGTAAAAATTTTAAAAACATCACCAATTGTTTTAAACTCATTTAACATGCAAGACTTAGTCGGGTTACATAAATTTAACATTTACGCATAAAATTTAAATTTCGCGCGAAGTCCGGTTTTGCCCGAAAACGCGAGATTCTCAAATATCACCTAAAGTTACGAAACGAGTTCACGAAACAAGTTACTAGCATCAATTAGCAAATAAACATGAACAAACATATGATCATTCAAATAACGGGTCTCGGGTTCGTTAACGGAACTAACGGAAAAACTAACGGAAAAACTAACGGAGTTAACCTGGGAAGTTACAGTTGTCACAGCCTCCCCATGTTAAAGAATTTTCGTCCCGAAAATTGGCGTAGTGCTCAAGGTGCGTTGGCCAAATGATTGGGATTAAGGAGAATGGAAACAAGAAAATTTGTCGTAGTGCTAATTGTTTCGCGACTTGTTACAAGAGAATCCGAGGGGAGTGATGGACGGTACACGATTAAAAGTATCGAACGAACATTTCACATGAGCGTATAAAGAATGATTTCCTACAACAACCGTTTCCATGCGTGAGTTGAATCGCATCGCATGGTTAGGTTTAGCAAATGTGACGGTGACGCCACATCCGGGATTGAAATATTTAATATGACGAAGTGACCATATGTCCGAGTAGTCTTCAGCTATAGTATCCAATAAGATAACAGAAGGTATTGTGTCAAATGACACGGTAGAGGCAAGAAATGTTGCTAAAAGGTTCAAACGTTAACGTATCTAGAGAGTGGGTGTGCATCCTTGAATTTGGCTAAGATCGGGTGGTTCCTATAGTTCGCAGAAAAGTACCAATAGCATAGCGAGTAAGCGCGGTAATCTCATAAAGAAGTGCTCTGCTTCACCAAGCAGTGACCAGTTTTAAATTTAGGCGTACGCTAGGTCAACAGGTAATGGTATGTCAGAAATTCAGTGACTAGGGGACCAATTGAAATATTTCACCAATTTCCATGGTGAACCAAGACGAGTACGGATCTGGGACGAGTAAACATTGATAAGGGTCCTGGAAAGGTCATGGGGTTGCTCCAAGGAACATGTGATTTGTCTTTTATAATACAAGACTGGAGTTGTTAAAATGTTGTTGTGTTCATCTGGGTCGTAATTTATATTTGACCCTTAGTAGGAAAGTTATATCAGGATGTTCCCCGTCAATCTAGAGGGTTGGAAAAACAACAAGTTACAAATATGTATGAGGGGACATGGGAAAATTACAACGAAAATAACATAGATTTTGCTATATTGTGGGCACTGTCCCATTAAATGAAGTTTCTTAGAATAAGGTTTTTGTTTATGATTTCAAAGTAAATATGTGGTTCAGCACTGATCTCACCTTCCACATGCCGACAGTGCTTATGTATAGGGTGTACCGCAGCTAACCCACCACACTATCAGCACGTTGAGGGTGCACCAATTTCCTTGCCATTCCTGGCTATTTGACAAATCTTGTTAGATAATATACTTGAAAATAAGGTATCTCATGTTTTTCTCCAATGCCTTTGAGTTGATTGGGAGATAAAGATTTAAAACCATGCAATCATGTGAAAATTTTGAATTTTGCAACAAAAAGGTTTTTCCACGTTTTCGATCGGTGGGGTCTTCGTCTATGGTGAGGATTATTAAGGGTTTAGCGGACGCAACGTGAATACGATTTGAGTTTCTGAAGTGGATTCAAAAGATAAGGTAGTCTTTCACGTTTAGGTTTAAAATGGGGTTCGCCAACATGGGATAAATCGTTACGCATATTACCCTCCGGTAAAGATTCAAAATAAGGGTGACGTTCTAATAACCGAAAGGTTCCCTGCAGAAGCATGAATGATACCAAATATGGGAATACAGACTCAGGATGAAGGGCGAGGTAGCTAGCGTAGGGTAGTTGCAACTATACGTTTCGAAGAGGGTCATCCGGCACAATTGACGCGAACCCGGAGAAAACGATTTGGGTCGACCGATATAAATGCGAGTGTGTCAACGGTTGTACCGTACAGTAGGATAAGTTTCATGTAAGAAATCAGTTTGTGTCGGCCCTCAAGAGTAAGTAAAAGTGAGAACGTGCAGTAAGAGTGGGTTTCCGAAAAGCCAAGTGCTGACAAATTCAAATACTACCTGGCTTTCAATGAGTGTACATATACGAGTTGTAGCTAAGGTGTCGCGGGGTTTATTGCGTATCGAAAAGTCGCATTGCGTATAAGATGTAAAAATATAGGGTACTTGGGTCGCTTTCAGTGATCCTCGGGTAGCTCGCCACATATTCGATAAATTCAAACGTGTCTTCGTCAAATCTAGAGTCAATCTACTTCCTTACTCGTGTTATCGAGAGTTCGAGTTAATCATTTGATTCAGTGACCATTGGTTATGAAACAGGGGTTACCAAAGAAAATTTTCCCAGAGAAGAAGGAATGAGATCAATGGGTACCATTTGTATGATGTTGTGGAACTTTCCCAGCATTCTGCTGCCTAGTGTTGGTTGTCAATGTTTGTCGTACGGGAGCCTATGACAAAGAAGTGCATGGAAATGTCGTTGATGAGGTTAACTAGCCACAATGGCTCAAGGCTTAAAGACCTTCCAAGTAACATAGGGTAAAAAGAGTAGAAGGTTTGGTAGTTAAGTTTACAGACGAATCGTGTGTTGAAGACAAAGCAGATCGTACGGGTTCGAGAAGTAATCAACATTGCTCCGCTGGGTGAAACTGTATTTGTAGTGAGGTAATAAGTGTTTAAAATCATGACGAGGCTACTAGTCAAGAGAGAAGAACTTCATAAGATTTTCCTGCCGAAAGGTTGGTTCCAATGGTTGAGGTGTATTGTCCATCAAAGAGGTCTGGGTTTCCATCATATTAGAGTTTATGAAGTCGTTGTACAATTGAGAGAGCTTGAAGAATGGTTATGGCGGTTAATGTCATAGGAGTGGAGTTAGGATTGCGAATAAACCGGAATCAGTTAAGAGTTAAACCACAGATTGTTCATCACGAGGGGAGATCTCGTCATCGGATGGTGTGAGTAATACGGTGTCTTACTGGGGTTATCACTTGCAAAAGCATTTTAAAGGAGTTCTGGTAGGTTGGGAGCCATATCTAGAAAGGGATAAGATCGGGTGTGATAGAGAAACGAACATGGATAGAGGTCCTCAACCATATGGTTGAGTCCCATAAGCTTAAAAATGGATGTCATGAGATTTTAAAATGAAAGGGTCGTATCCCTTATAACCGACGGTCTGCCGAGCAGGATTCCCCAGGGCTTCCATACACTGCAAATTACATTTACGTGTGCACCCGTAACGGCAATTTACCTTGTATGGTCACGCTGGTTCCTCTTACTTCGGCTACCAGGTTCAACGAGGTAGTATAGGGTTTCCAAAATGTAAGTATCAAGAATGTGGCCATTTAAATCGAGGGTAACCGACCAGGATTTGCCAAGGAGACAAGTTCTGAGAATGACAGCTCATCTAATTTAGAGTTCACCGTAGGTCCGCTTTGGTAAGTAAGTGGTTCAGTAGGAGTATGGGCAGGGCATGCTACAATGCCCCCAACTTAACTTAAAGATATAGAGTAGTTATTGTCTGACTCGATCACGAATCCGTTATATACACATATGTTTATATATACACTGAGAGAATATCATATTATTCTTAGTCATCACATGTCTGATTTCATTTATGTTACTAAAGTCACATTCACACTGAATTATCACAAAGCAACTATGTGATTTGAAAGGCAAGGTCTAAACTGACCAAGGAAAAAGGGTGTTGACATTTTAGGGTAACAGACGCGGTCACAAACATCCCATGAGAAATCATCTGATTCTATACAATGTAGCCCTATACGAGGCTAAACAGCGTTCTTTACTAACGCGTTACGATAAAGATACTCTCGGTGTGGTAATGGGTGTCTTAACCGAATAGGATCTATTGCGACTCCTATTTATGTTATAAGAGAGTATGATCAGTTAAGCATGAGGATATGTTGGATCATTGTCTTAGAGTCCAGATTACCATGATCTAGGCCTAAAGGTAAACCTACCCAGGTCATTCAAAACAAACAATGATGTTAAGGGTCAAACAAGTCCGCTAAGAAGAAGTTCACTAGGAACAAGTTCGCTAAAACAACTTAAGTTCGCTAAGTACAAGTTCGCTAAGCACCATACAAGTTCGCTAAGAATAGATGAAGTTCGCTAAGGCCTCATCGAGTTCGCTAAGGCCTCCTCAAGTTCGCTAAGAAGTCAACAAGTTCGCTAAAGGCATCAACAAGTTCGCTAAGGCTAACAAGTTCGCTAGGAATTATAATCAAGTCCGCTAGCTGAAAGTTCGCTAAGAGCAGTACAAGTTCACTAAGAACAAAGGTTCAAGTTCGCTAAACAAGGAAAATCAAGTCCGCTAAGAACAACTCAATCAAGTTCGCTAACAGTGCAATGAAGTTCGCTAAGAGGAAAGGAAGTCCGCTAAGAAGGATGTGACAAGTAAGCTAAGACTTTACTTAGAAAAATTTTCCTGACTCAACATCTCCAAAATTTCTAAGTCTCGGGAAAGAGAAAAAAAAAATTTCTACCCAAAATCCAATTCCTACACCGACATAAACAAGGAATTCTAAGTGAGGATCATCTTCGGCACGCGGGGCAGTACTCTTGGGGAATGGGTTGTAACCAAAGCTTTTCAAAAAAAAAACAGTTACAGTTCAGAAATTTTTACTTTTAAAATGTTCTGGTTCGCTGTAACCAATGGCTCTGATACCAATCTGTCACACCCCCAATTTCCACTAACGGAGTATAACCGTGTGGGGTGTGATCCAGACCAGGATCCAAGTCTTTAGTTACAACCAAGCCATAGTTAAAGGGGTAAATAGTCATGTATTACATTAAATAAATCAGGGTTTACATTTCACAAAAATCAGCGGAAGCATTAAAAAGTTTACAAAGTTGTTGTTTAGTAAAAATGATTACTAAAGTATCTGAAATACGATTTCCAAAAGGGTTTCACATAGGACAAAATACTGCCAACGCCCATGCCATCCATGATCCTCCAAGCAACCTGAAAAGCATTCAACAATCAAGTGTCAGCCAAGGCTGGTGAGTTCACTAAAGCGGTCTACACGTCACATGTAGACCCAATGTATGAATAAAGACAGGTAAAACACAGTCATTAATCATAGGACCAGTAAAATTCCATATCGTAGGTAGCTAGCCTATAGTTATGTCCACCTGAATTGTTCACAACCGAAGCTGACAACGTTTTGATAGGGGGTACCTATGAATCTTGCCTTCCCGTGTCTATCCGGATCACGGTGGTTAGGCTAACATTGATCTCAGTCCGACCTCCAGTCGGGAGGGTGCATCCCGTGCACCGCTGAGCGGGGGTGTCAATCCCCAGTAGTACTACTCAACATTACCTCGCTACAGTATATTAACGGCCCGAATGTAAGGACTTTTTAGTGAAAGCAATTCAGTGCAACATATGATATTTTGTCGGAAAATTACTCAAGTAAAGAAGTACCTTTACCGTTGGGTTGCCATCCTTTACCGGATGCAACTATTCACGCGTTATCATCCTAAACCGGATATAACAATAATAGTAAGTGAAACTCACCTTAGGGTGCACTGGTACCTAGCACTTGGTTCAACAGGTTGGTCAAAGTCAACCTATTCAGACAAATATGGCCTAACCAAATTAGAAGGTGTCGCTAGGACGGAAAATAGCACATAAGCACCTAAACATGTCTCATGCAACCACACAAGTCACTTAATGCAAATACAAGTCCCAAATTGGGAGAAAATCAAGCAATTGTAATTTGAGTCAAAGTTGACCCAGAAAGGTCAAACATTAAGCACCTATCTAGTGACATAGCTAAAATCCACAATACTTGGAATTAACTCTTTAAATTTTACAGGCATGTAGTACATATCAAATAGGACTTGTAGCAAAAAGAATCAAGTAAAAAGGTTTAGAAATGAGAAAGTTATGCACGTCGGAAGTTAGCATTTTCAGCATTTTGCAAAATAGTCAAAGTGATCTTAAAAATTGCATAACTCATTCAATACTTGGAATTTTTGCACTAAAACTTCCAGATCATACACTTATCATATAAACATCATTTACCAATAGCAAACTCATAAATAAAACAAGATTAGCATGCTCAACCAAATTTAAAAGTCTAGTTTTCACAGAAAAAGACAGCTTTGAGTACCTAACTTGCAGCAGTGTTTTGAGTGACCAAACGGACGTTTTAGAAAGTGTGCGAGTAGCCGTTGGAAAGCTAAGACATAATACTTTACTAGGGGAAAAGAATCAATCAGTTTCGAGCAAAATTGAGAGAGTTATGGCTGCTGCAAGTTGACCAAAATTTCTGGTCAAAGCTGTTAGAATTTTTAAGTTTGTAAAAGTTTGGAATTTCACTTCTATGCTAACATTTGCTTCATTCAACACTTACTAACAAGTTTATAATCATAATAACATGTAATTTCTGTCATGAACAAGATCATATCATAATCATAGCAAAATCTCATCAAGTAACTAGCATACAAGGGCATAAACGTCCAAATTTCATAACTAAACACCCAATGTACATAAGAGATCATTCATAGCAGATTTCAAGCTCAAAACCCAGCCCTAATCACGAGTTCAAATCTGTCCCAAATCATAAGCTAACATATCTTAACCTAAAACATGAAATATGAGCATAACAACACTCCATTTAGCACATAAATGCATAAAAACACAAAATAACACACATGCAACCAACAAATTTCGAAGTCCAAAACTTAGGGCTTACAAATTGGAGAGAAATCGCAGGTGGAGAGGTGGGTAAAAAGAAGAAAATGCTTGCGTGAGTGTTGTTAAGCCTTGAGAACCTTGAAATTCACCTCCTTGTTGCTTGATTCTTCAAAAATCAAAGTGTGTGTGTGTGTGTTGTTGGATCCGTAAGAAGAGGGGAGGAGGAATGAGATATGAACGTGAATGTGAGGGTGGGGGGAGGTTTTGAGCAGATTTTTCTTTTATGAAAATTACAAGTTTGGTCCCTCAACTTTTATTTTGAACATAACAAGCATAAAACTCATTTTAAGTGGGTTTTTAACTAAAAGTTGTAAAGTAAAAATTTTAAAAACATCACCAATTGTTTTAAACTCATTTAACATGCAAGACTTAGTCGGGTTACATAAATTTAACATTTACGCATAAAATTTAAATTTCGCGCGAAGTCCGGTTTTGCCCGAAAACGCGAGATTCTCAAATATCACCTAAAGTTACGAAACGAGTTCACGAAACAAGTTACTAGCATCAATTAGCAAATAAACATGAACAAACATATGATCATTCAAATAACGGGTCTCGGGTTCGTTAACGGAACTAACGGAAAAACTAACGGAAAATCTAACGGAGTTAACCTGGGAAGTTACAGTTGTCACAGGAAATGTCACATGTCTTGATTGTTTTGATGATTTGTGAATGTTACTTTGATATTTTGAATTGATTATACGATTTGTTTTTACACAAACGTAAATTATTGTGAATTTTGACGTTTTATATCTAAACGAACATTTAGATTGTTTTTGTCAAAAAGACTAATGTTTTGAATAAGATGGCTAAGTTTTATGAATATAAAACCTTGTTAATTAACTTGTCATTTGAATAAATGACTCGGTTTGAACATGTTACGACGTAACGTATTGTTATGAAAATATAAAATGAATACTTTATATTTATTGAAATTCAATTCTTGAATCGAAACGGTACGGGTAATTGTTATCGGGTAGTTGTCTATGTTCGCACGTAAAGTTTCCTAGTTCGAATAAATTAAGTCTAATGCACATAGAAATACAGTTAATTGTACGTATTTATACTATTACCGTATACCTGAAATGTACGGGTTATCACAGGTTAGTAGAATATGGAGGTGGCCATTTCAAGTCCATAATTATCTACTAGCTTCTTATTTTTACTAGTTAAAGTAAAAAAAAAAGTCATGTTTTATAAAATAGATTAGGCATTGTAGTTCTTTTATAAAATATATAGGGATTAGTGATGATTAAAAACATAACTTTTGTAAGTTTCAAAAGCATAAAATTTATAAAAGTTGGTCACTCATCTTTATAAAATTTAAAGGTGTTAACCCATTTTATAAAGATTAATGCAAAGTTGATGGGCCAATATATTAAAATTAATCCATTTTATTTGGGCTTAATTTTGGGCCAAAACTTTTAAGAGAAAAGTGTAATCGGGTTAAGGTTTCGGGCTTGGTTTTATTATTTTAGGTTTATTGGACCTATTGGGCCAAGTCGGGCCCAATTGGTTAACGGTTGAGGTTTGACTTAAGTCTTGACAACGATTTCGGTTTGTGATGTTTTTATTTCGTAAAAATAATTGTTCGAGTCGGTTACATCAGTTTTTCAGAAATCAGATAGAGTTTTCAGTTTTGTACACAGGTTACGGTTAACGTTTTCAGTTTTATCAGTTCGTGACAGTTTTAAGCTCGACCGTCCAGATTGTTTAAAACCGAATAGTTTTAAACATACGATCACTTATCAGTTTGATGTGTCGGTTATACAAGTGTACGACACCAGTTTCGGATAAAATATAAAAATACATTTTATATTTATTTTCTTGTTATTGAAATTCCATGATTAATCCATGGAATCTCTATGAAAATTTACGGGTATACGCTTCAAGTACAAACGCAGGATTAGGCTTACGTCATCAGTTAACAGTCAGGTGACGTGAGGTCGAAGACCCACGCAAAGATAAACCTAAATACACTAATTAGATAGCGGTAAGCAGGTATCGAACACAGGGAGATCGTGGAGTATGTGTTACTTTTATAACTTGAAAAAGACTAAATTACAAACTTGAATGTAATTGTTGATAGATTTGATTTTTGATGATGATAATTCTACTTTAGAAACTAGTTTTAACAACTGAAATTTAATTGACAATGATATGTTTAGTTTTCTTAACAATTGAATAAAAGTGATCTTCTCGAACTTCAGGTTTCATGTAAACGAACAACATAAGTGTAATCTGGAAAGAACCACATAGACATGATTCATGTCAATACAACTAGTTGTGATAAAAGGGGACAAAGTACTCAAGTTTCATACGCGAGGTTATCACCCGATGATCAATTAGCAATTTGTAACCCAATTCCCTCCCCACTATATCTCGATTGCCAACGGCACCAAGAACGTAAGGTTCAAAAACTAAATTAAACAAATTACTAAGTGTTTACAACCAATCATATAAACATCATATTGAAAAGCATCGAATGCTTAGATCAATATTCCAGAAATACAAACACACAAATATTGTTATTTACATAGAAACCTTACATTCAAGAAGAACACAAGATGATTAGCTACTCATGATGAACTTGATTTCAGTGATGATGATGATGAAAGATGCCATGGATGATTCTTGGATGAATTCTTGAATCTTGGAAGCAATCTTCCAATCTTTGGATGATAGATGATCTCCTCCTCTATGATGGATATGATCTTGGATGATAGATATGAGTCTTCTCTCTTGTTTCTTGTCCAAAAAACTCCTCTAGACCCCCAAGAGCCGTCCCCCAAAATCTGGCAATCATCCTCCACTTAAAACCAACAAAAAGTGATCAAATACCTAATTTTACGGAGCTGGAAAGTGGCCCAACCGTAAGCTACGGTTTCCAAACCGTAAGCTACGGTTGGAGCGTAAGCTACGTTTCAAACAGGCTGGTCTACGGTTCCAATTCTTGCATTTTTGCCTGAACCGTAAGCTACGGTTGCCAAACCGTAGCTTATGGTTTAAACTGGCTGGAATCTTGTTTTGCTCATAACTTTCTCGTTACAACTCCGTTTTCATCGCCGTTTTCGCCCACGTTCTCATAATTTCATCCTCTATCATGTAATCTTATTAATTCTTCATTTAAAATAGCTTATGTTTTCATCATTTTTGATTCGTACTTCTTTGCGTACCTACTTTGACTCTTTTAAGCTCCTTTTCACCTACAAACATAAAAATCAAAGTAGTCACCAATATTTTACCAATTACACATGAAAACACAATAATTTATCATGTTTATTACTTTTAGTGACTAATTTACGGTGTCTCCGTCACATCCCCACACTTACCCGTTGCTTGACCCCAAGCAACTCAAAATTATTTCTTTGCCATTCATCCAATCAATCCAGTCAAACCCAGTTTCGGTCAAGGTTCCAAGTCATACCCCATTCCCATGTTTAGTTATTTGCTAGGCACAAACATATAACAATCACATCTCAAGGATTTTAGCCAAACCTAACATGCTCTCGATCTTCTAAATATGCAACAAACCCCTCACAAGAAACGCTCCCCTCGGTTCACATTTAAAGGCTAGCGTAATGAGCTAGAATGCACTCAATTGACTAATGTGTTGTCCCACTATCATAAGCTTGTACAACTCTCGAACCTCCATCATAATTGCTATAATATGCATGCAAATCAAAAGGACCTATAATGGGTTATAACGAGGCTAGGTGTAGGGTGTGGAATGGGAATATTTGAAGTAGCGCAAGTGATGCAATCCGGCTTATTTATTACATATGAAGAAAACAACTAACAACTATGCTAACAACAACTCACATTCTTTTTGCTGCTCAATACTCAACCATCCGATCTCATATCTTGCTATTTTTTTTTTAATTTTTCTCTGTTTTTTTTTTTTTTTTTTTATGGCTAAATAGTTACAAATGTAAAAAGCGTCTAACGCTTAAATTACATTAACGAAATATCACAAACTTCACCAAACTATACTATTCAACATCTAACTAATGGTAATTGAACTATAAGCCGAATTGAACACTAGGGTAAATAAATAAGTGGGATAGGCTCGGGTGATCAATTGATAGGTAAATAAGCACAAAATGTCTTCTAATGGACCCAAACCTCCGTCCCTCAGTTCTACCAAGCTCATGTATATAATATATGAGGTCCCAACCCCCAAATCCACACTCGCACACATCCTGACGAGGCTTCACCTAAATGCCTAAATCATTTTCACATGCATACTATAACTAAGATCTCAGAACGCAACAGTTGCACAAGTTCTAAAGTGATAAACGCATAGTCACACTCCATGAACAAATATTTCTATACTAATCAAGAGTGTAAGGCTCAAAGCTCACAAATTGTGGATAATGGGTTGCCGATCTGTTCCATGAATTATTCCATCGGAAGCATGTTACCCTTAACTAAAATCCAACTAACTTAGCTAAGCGACTTCTAACATATAAGGGAAAACATGACCATGACAAGGAACCAAGACGTCAACATCACCAATCAACCCACAAACCAACAACGAAATCTCAAATCTCTTTGGAATTTTAGGGTCAAGACTTTTTCAAAAATTTCCCCCCATCCCCACACTTGGGATACATTGTCCCCAATGTATGGTTTTAGAGGTTTAGTGAGGAGTGAAATTCAAGGTTTTTATGAGAAGCTAAATTAAATGCAACCTCCAACCGGATTTATTCCAAACAAAAATAAAAAAAAAAAAAAACTTAAAGAAAAGCAAAGATAGTCAAAAGCCAAGCAACATAAAAAGAGTAGGGAATGAATACATGGACCTGATGATGATGGATACATATGATGCTCTTGATTCTCCAACTTTCTGCCACATCCTCCCCACACTTAAGTGTTACAACGGCCCTCGGGTTGCCTCCCGGGCAGCGCTAAGTTTACTAGTCTTCAGCCAGACCATGCCAACTCTCAGTTATGGTGTTTTGAAAATGTAGCCCCTGCCATCTTCTCCAGTGTGCGTTTCCATTGGTGGGGTGCAAACTTGTTGTATGTACTAAAATGAGTGTAATTTTTATACCCACGGGGATCAACATTGAGTACATTACTCCCGGAGCTTCGAAGATCTGGTGGCTTACCTTCTGTTGCACTCGCAGTAGCCTCATCATACCATGCACCCTCACATACACCCATAATGTGTGGAAGAACACCCGTATCAAGAACACATGATTCACCAACCCTTGCAGCAGACTCATAGGTGATAGATTTGGTCCAGGCATTAAAAAATAGCTTACGATTCTCTAGGGTCATTGTGATGATATCGTCCCGACAATTGATTTGAGCGTTGACCGTGTGTAGGAACGGGCGACCTAGAATCACTTTTTGTTGTGCCGGAGCCTTTGTGGAAGCATAATCCAACACTAAAAAGTCCACCAGATATTGGAATTCGCCCAATTGAATCATAACATCCTTGACCACTCCGCGTGGTTTCTTCCAAGTCTCATCTGCTAAACTCACCACACTATCTATCACATGCAAAGGACCGAAGTCATATAGATCATACAGACTTCCTGGTAACACACTCATAGTTGCTCCATAATCCAATAAGGCTCGAGGAATTTTTAGCTTTCCAACTCGAATTGGCACAATTGGTGCTCCTGACTCCTCGTCACTCTTTTCTTTGATAGCATCACCTATACCTGCAACAACTTGACAAGGAGAGGTCAGACATGTTTCATTAAATTTAATATTAGGAACGACACTTACCATGTTAATATGCACTTGCTTTGTATTTTTCGGATTCACCACTGTGTCACTTGGGAGTTGGCCCTTGTTTTTCTTCAAATCAGCCACCTCGGTAGCAAGTTGACCCATTTGGGTGGTCAATGACTGAATTGCCTTATCTCTTACCTCATCTTGTTGTATACGTGCATCATCCATCTGGTTTCTCTTGTGCATCTCTTGTTGCATCATCTTGAGCATATCCATAACTTCATTACCACTTGAATTCGCAAACTGTTGTTGTCGAGGTTGATATGGTTGCTGATTAGATCCTTGAAAATTGGGGTTGGCCTGATTAGCAGGATTACCATAGAGAAAATTTGGATGATTCCTTAGCCCCGGGTGATAGGTGTTTGAGTTCATATTATAGTTCCTACCACCCCCTGTTTGACTTTGAACTTGAAATACCTCTTCAAATTGCTCTTGAAAACCTGGACATCTATTAGCTGAATGCCCCAATTCATTACAACTTACACATACCTCATAAGGTTGAGTAGGAGCTTGAACACCACTATCGGAGACAGCTTGCACATGTGATCTACCAATGGCATGCCTAGTCCTCCTAGAAGATTGTGCCTTCCTCTTTGATGTCACCGCCATTTGCTCTAAGTATGCCCAATCATCTTGCTCATAATTTGTACCAAAAGTGCCATTAGAGATGGACATTAAGTCTCTAGCATCTTCAGGTGTCAACCCCTCATGGAAAGCATTTAATAAGTCCCACAAATCTATTCCATGGTGAGGACAATTCTTCAACATCAAATTAAACCTCTCGAAGGCTTCATGAAACAACTCACCTTGTTGTTGTTGAAAATTTCTCAAGTTCCTTCTAGCATCACTTGTTTTCTGATTGGTGAAGAATTCATCTAAAAACCTTTGTTGCATTTCAGCCCAAGTATAGATGGATGCGGATGGCAATGTGTGAAACCATCTCTTAGCTTTATCATCGAGTGAAAACTGAAATAATACCAATTTGACCGCATCGGGCGAAAAACCTTGCCCTCCAATAGTGTTGCATATAGAATCATATGCCTCAAGGTGAAAGTAAGGCTCCTCGGTAGCCAACCCATGGTATTTGGGTAAGCTTTGCAATGCATTAGTTCTCACCTCAAATGTTCTCCCTTCTTGATTTTGAGGAACTACCACCGGTGATGGATTATGTGTAATGATGGGTCTAAAATGTGACTCAATCCCTCTATCTGCATCACGATTGTGTCTTCTTGGGACCGGTATCGGTGCTCCTTGTGGTTGCCCTTGCGGTCGTGGAGGACCTTGTGGTGGAACTTGTTGTGGAATCCTTTGCCTTTGCATTTGTCTTTGAGGCGGAGGTTGTTGCATTGGCATAACCGGGGGTCTAACATACCTTTGTTGCACTTGACCGACCGGTTGTCTTTGTTGAAATGCAAATTCTTCTTGAGTGACCCCTTGATTCACATTGCCCTCCACTTCGTATTCCTCTTCATAATCTTCGTACCTACCTTCATAACCATCACCATATCCTCCATATTGTCCCTCCACGAACGGTATACGTGTATGTTGTTGAAATCGTGGTTGACCTTGTTGGTGGGTACCCGGAGTGGTAAAAACTGATGGTTGGGTTAAGGTGGTATGGATTATAGGTGGGTTTTGCTGAAATAATGGGTTTTGTTGAAATAATGGCTGTTGACTTTGTTTAGATGATTGCCCATAAGATGGGTAAAATTGGCCAAACGATGGGATATATGAATAAGATGCAAAACTGGATGGGTTTGAATCAGGCAAACTTGTTGAGGTGGTGGTGCTATATGTGAGTATAGTGAACGGAAAAGGGTTTGAAGTAGGTGGAGGAGTGACTGGTGGCATCTGTTGATCAGAAGCTGAAGTGGTGGTGCCTAATGGTTGCTTTTCAGGATCACTTTGTGTTTCCATTGCTTCGCTTTGTGTACGTGGTGATCCAAGAACTTTGTTTTCCCTATGTAGAACTCGGTTCGTCCTGCACGCCTTCTCAACTTCTGGATCAAAGAGTAATGGTGATGATGATTGTGACTTCCTAGTACGCATGCACCTGTGGGTACCTGCACACTAACACAACCCAGTGTAAAACTGACAAACAAACAAAAAATTGCTACTAAAGAACACACGCTGCGCACAACTCCCCGGCAACGGCGCCAAAATTTGACGTGAGGTCGAAGACCCACGCAAAGATAAACCTAAATACACTAATTAGATAGCGGTAAGCAGGTATCGAACACAGGGAGATCGTGGAGTATGTGTTACTTTTATAACTTGAAAAAGACTAAATTACAAACTTGAATGTAATTGTTGATAGATTTGATTTTTGATGATGATAATTCTACTTTAGAAACTAGTTTTAACAATTGAAATTTAATTGACAATGATATGTTTAGTTTTCTTAACAATTGAATAAAAGTGATCTTCTCGAACTTCAGGTTTCATGTAAACGAACAACATAAGTGTAATCTGGAAAGAACCACATAGACATGATTCATGTCAATACAACTAGTTGTGATAAAAGGGGACAAAATACTCAAGTTTCATACGCGAGGTTATCACCCGATGATCAATTAGCAATTTGTAACCCAATTCCCTCCCCACTATATCTCGATTGCCAACGGCACCAAGAACGTAAGGTTCAAAAACTAAATTAAACAAATTACTAAGTGTTTACAACCAATCATATAAACATCATATTGAAAAGCATCGAATGCTTAGATCAATATTCCAGAAATACAAACACACAAATATTGTTGTTTACATAGAAACCTTACATTCAAGAAGAACACAAGATGATTAGCTACTCATGATGAACTTGATTTCAGTGATGATGATGATGAAAGATGCCATGGATGATTCTTGGATGAGTTCTTGAATCTTGGAAGCAATCTTCCAATCTTTGGATGATAGATGATCTCCTCCTCTATGATGGATATGATCTTGGATGATAGATATGAGTCTTCTCTCTTGTTTCTTGTCCAAAAAACTCCTCTAGACCCCCAAGAGCCGTCCCCCAAAATCTGGCAATCATCCTCCACTTAAAACCAACAAAAAGTGATCAAATACCTAATTTTACGGAGCTGGAAAGTGGCCCAACCGTAAGCTACGGTTTCCAAACCGTAAGCTACGGTTGGAGCGTAAGCTACGTTTCAAACAGGCTGGTCTACGGTTCCAATTCTTGCATTTTTGCCTGAACCGTAAGCTACGGTTGCCAAACCGTAGCTTATGGTTTAAACTGGCTGGAATCTTGTTTTGCTCATAACTTTCTCGTTACAACTCCGTTTTCATCGCCGTTTTCACCAACGTTCTCATAATTTCATCCTCTATCATGTAATCTTATTAATTCTTCATTTAAAATAGCTTATGTTTTCATCATTTTTGATTCGTACTTCTTTGCGTACCTACTTTGACTCTTTTAAGCTCCTTTTCACCTACAAACATAAAAATCAAAGTAGTCACCAATATTTTACCAATTACACATGAAAACACAATAATTTATCATGTTTATTACTTTTAGTGACTAATTTACGGTGTCTCCGTCATCAGGCATAGTAATTAGCAGTTTAAACAGTAATCAGATCAGTTAATGCACATTAATACTTAATTAAAAGTCAAAGTAAAGGGTTTGACCTAGGTTTTCGGATGAGGTGTCACATTCTCCCCCAGTTAGAAGAATTTCGTCCCGAAATTCAGTTCTTGATCACTGGTTGTTTGTGACGTTTCCGAAAAGACGAGGATATTTCAGATGCATTTGAGCCTCGCTTTCCCAAGTGTACTCCGGACCTCGTCGAGAGTTCCATCGCACTTTGATAATGGGAATGCGGCTATGTTTCATTCTCTTATGGACTCGGTCTAGTATCTCGACCGGTTTCTTAATAAAGTGAAGTGTTTTGTCAACTTGATTTTCGTTAAGTGGGACGACCAGCGTTTCATCAGACAAGCATTTCTTAAGATTACTAATGTGAAGACATCATGCACACTGGTTAGCTCTACGGGTAGGCGTAGACCGTAAGCTACTGGTGCAATTGTCTTGGTGACTTCAAATTGACCAATGTAACGAGGGTTATGCTTTCCTCGTTTGCCAAAACTGATGACACCTTTCCAAGGTGACACTTTTAACATGACGCGGTCACTCTTTTTAAAGGATAAAGGTTTGCGACGATTGTCGGCAGATAAATCTCAATAGTCTGATAAAAGAATGAGGATTAACACACGGATGAACAAGGTTTTGAGTATAAAGGTTTCTGGACAAGTCAGGATTTCTCATGAACGGGCTCTACCAGGATTTTCATGCAGTTCAAATTACAATTATGTGTGCACCCACAATTGTGATTTGCCTTACATGATTGGCCTAAGCTTTGCTCATACTTGAGTTTTCAGTTTGTCGGAAAATGAAATGTGCCGGGGACTCCATTGGTCTTACGGAGTGGTTCGGGTCGATTAGCGTTCGATCAGATTCTTCCTAGAATCTCAAAAGTTCTAATGCAAACAAGGAGATTTCATTCCTAGTTTACTAGACCTAGTTATTGTCTTTCCAAGATAATACACGTTATAAGGTTTTGATCTTTGAACATGTCAAGCATTTACCGATGTATGTGGCTACTTTGGCTTTCATGTTAGGCCACCAAAATTGTTCTCTCAGACTATGATACATTTTTTCCAATCATGGTGGATGGGATATCTGGATTTATGGGTTTCACCAAACACTAGTTTTCACGAACCTTCAAAGCTAGGTACCCATAGTCTATCCAAAAAGTTCATGGTCCATCAGGCTTTTCAATCAGTTGTTTCTCCATGCCGCGCAAGCATTCGTTCTCCTAGATTCTCAGGCTTAAGAGTTTCGATTTGAGCGTATGTTCATACTTAAGGCTCGAACACGACGCGGTTTGGCATGTTCCTTCCTGCTTAAAGCATCGGCTACAACGTTAGCCTTGCCCAGGTGATAACGAATCTCATATTTGTAATCGTTAAGCAGTTCAAACCATCGTCAATGTCTCATGTTCAGTTCTTTCTGGTTAAAGATGTGCTAGAGGCTCTTGATCGGTGAATATGACACACCGAGTCCCATAGAGGTAGTGCCTCCAGATTTCGAGGGCAAAGACAACGGCTCTAAGTTCTAAGTCATCAGTCGTGTAATTCTTCTCATAAATCTTCAGTTGTCAAGAGGCGTAAGCGATGACTTTCTCACGCTTCATCAGTACGCAGCCCAAACCTTGATATGAAGCAATCCAGTATAAAACGAAGTCGTCGATTCCATCTGGTAAGGATAGTATTGGGGCGTCGCAAGGCTTTTGCTTCAACAACTGGAAAGCAGCTTCGGTTTTATCATTCCAGATGTACTTCTTATCTTTCTGGGTCAGGGTGGTAAGAGGCTGGGCTATCATGGAAAAAAAAATTCAATGAATCGGCGATAATAGCCAGCAAGACCTAAGAATTGTCGAATCTCAGTTGGGGTCGTGTGAGTACTCCAATCTTTGATTGCTTCAATCTTAAATGGATCAACGTGAATGTCTTGGTCGTTGATCACATGACCCAGAAAGTGTACTTCGCGAATCCAAAAGTCACATTTGGAGAATTTCGCGTAAAGCTCTTCTTTCTTCAGCAGTTCTAAGATGAGTCTCAAATGTCTTTCGTGTTCTTTCTTATTACGCGAGTAGATAAGAATATCGTCGATGAACACGATAACAAATTTATCCAAGTATGGTTTGCACACGCGATTCATTAAGTCCGTGAATACGACCGGTGCGTTAGTGAAACCAAATGGCATAACGAGGAACTCGTAATGACCATAGCATGTTCTAAACGCTGTCTTTGAGACATCTTCATCTCCAACTCGGAGTTGGTGGTACCCCGACCTTAGATCGGTCTTTGAATAGAAACATGATCCTTGAAGTTGATCAATCAAGTCATCGATCCTTGGAAGCGGGTAACGGTTTTTCACAGTCAGTTTGTTCAACTCTCGGTAGTCGATACACATCCTGAACGTTCCATCTTTCTTCTTCACGAATAACACGGGAGCACCCCACGGGGAGTGGCTTGGACGAATAAAGCCCTTATCTAGCAACTCTTGCAGTTGGCTAGATAACTCTTTCATTTCGGACGGTGCTAGTCGGTAAGGGAACCTGGCAACGGGGGCGGCCCCGGGTGTTAGGTCGCTGCGAAACTCCACTTGTCGTGTTGGAGGTAAGCCTGGCAAGTCTTCTGGAAAGACTTCTGGGTATTCGCAGACAACAGGAACGTCTTCGACGCGTCTCTTTCAGTTTCTTCTCGGTGACATGAGCTAGAATGGCATGACATCCTTTGCGGAGGAATTTTCGTGCTCTCCTACAAGACAGGATATCTAGTTCGGCTCCACTCTTTTCGCCTTGTACGTCCCGAGTGTTGCCATATGCTAACGGCTCTCAAACCATTTTCTCATGACACACAATTTCTGCATGATTCTTTGCTAATCAATCCATTCCAATGACTACATCAAAGCTACCTAAATCAACAGGCATCAAGTCGATACTGAAGGAATGGTCGGAGAGTTCTAACGGGCAGTTCGGGTAGATGATTCCGGTTTCTATCAAATCACCATTCGCTAATTCTACTGTGAACTTAGTGTCTAAGGCAACATGTGTGATTTCAAGTAATTGACTAAAATCAGTAGACACAAAGCTTCTATCGGCACCAGTATCGAATAAAGCAGAGGTATAATGGCTATCTAGTAGAAACGTACCCATCACCATGTTGGGGTCACGGCGGGCGTCTCTGGCATTGATCACGAAAGCTCTTCCTCTAGCATGGTTAGCATCTTGATTCTTCGCCTTCAGGCATTCCTTTGTAATGGCCAATTTCCCAGCAACCGTAGCAAGTGCGATCTGGGCAATCGCGTGCTACATGTCTCTTAACCTTGCAGATGTTACAGTAGACATTTCCACAATCGAGAGTGTGGTGGAGGTTGCATTTGGAGCACAGGGGAGTAGTACCGGTGTAACCGGTTTTTGCGGACAGGATATAAAGGAGCAGTGACGGCATAGACCCTTGCCGGTGCGGTTTCCTTAACTGGGGCTTTCTCAGGATTCCTATCATTGCGATTCTTCCAGAATGCGCGCTTCCTCTTGTTACCAGGTTTCTTACTTGATGATGGAGTGGCACTAACATCAGAGGGCTTGTTCTCAGACGCTTTCTTGCCAAAGTTTACACCTTGATGATTAGTTTGGTAAATGAGGTTGTGTGCCATGCGCACAGCATCCTGAAAGGTCTGAGGGTTTGAGGAAAGGACATTTTCCTGAATGTGTGGTGCAAGTCCCCAGATGTAGCGTTCGATCTTCTTGTACGGTGGAGTAATCATTGTAGGACAGAGGTGAGCAATCTCACGGAACCTCTTAGTGTATCCAGTAATGTCGGTTCCATTCATGTACAGAATCCAGAATTCAGATTCAAGTTTCTGCAGTTCCTCCCTGGGACAGTACTTATCACGCAACAATTGTTTGAGTTCATCCCATGACATTTCATAGGCCAAGTCAGTTCCCATAGCATCAGCATGGGAATTCCACCAAGTCAGTGCACTATGAGTAAACGTGCAGGTGGAATATTTCACCATGTACTGTTCAAAGCAGTTGCTAATTCGGAAGACTGACTCCAGCTTCTCAAACCAGCGAATTAGACCAACAGCGCCTTCGGAACCCTTAAAGTGAGTGGGTTTGCAATTTATGAAGTCCTTGTAAGAACATTCACGAGGGCTTACAATGTTAGGATAAAACATCAAACACAATTTGGTGGGATTGTAGTATGGTGTTTTCTAACATTGGTTAATTCATTCTTACCGCGCGCCCGATTGTCCGTGTGACGTTGGGTTGCAGTAATAGCGACGGTTTCTGCAACGCGTTGAGCAATCAGTTCCTCGATTTCAGCAGCGCTCAAGGGCGGAGGAGGTGAAGCATTTCAGGTAGCTCGGCGTCTAGGCGGCATACTTTTGCTTTATTAATGTCGACATAAAGGAAAGTCTAGATTATATGTGAATGGGGTTATTACATGCGTGAGAATAACTGCCACAACATATATCCATGATACCCAAAACATGACGGGCGCAAGCATGACTAAGAAACAGGAAGCAGAGGGGAACAACATACGCGAATAAATATCATGATATAATGACAACAACAGTAGTGACATCGATCCTAGACATGAAAATCATAATCATATCATAATACTAGTTTCCATTACTGTCACACCCCCAATTTCCACCTAACGGAGTATAACCGCGTGGGAGTATGATCCAGACCAGGATCCCAGACTTCAGTTACAACCAAACCATAACAGAGTTTATAATTAAGCAACAAAGAGCATTAATTACAGACCCAAAATAAATTAACGGTTAAGCGGAAGCATTAAACGAGTTACAGTTATGGTTTACAGAATGTTTAGTTCAACTGATTTGGAAAACATAAATTTTAGTACAAAAGTAATGATTAGTACTGCCGCTGCCGGTGCCTTCGATGATCCCCTAGCGACCTGAAAAGCATTCAACAATCAAGTGTCAGCCAAGGCTGGTGAGTTCACTAAGCGGTCTACCCGTCACAAGTAGACCAAAATTTTATGATCAAAGACAGGTAAAACACAATCAATATCATAAGACTAGTAAAGTTTTCCATATCGTAGGTAGCTAGCCTAAGTTATGCACATTTGAATTGTTCGCAACCGAAGCTGACAATGTATAGGAATTACCTACGGATTTTGCCTTCCCGTGTCCTGAAAGACCACGGAGGGTAGGATAACATTGGTCCCAGTCCGACCGCCAGTCGGGTTGGTGCATCACGTGCACCGCTGGGCGGGGGTGTCAATCCCCAGTAGTACTACTCAACATCACCTAGCTATTCTATATTAACGGTCCGAATGTAAGGACTTTTTAGTTTAACAATCAATTCAATGATACATATGATATTTGGTCGGAAAAAGTTTACTTAGTAAGAAATACCTTACCGTTGCGCGTTATCGTCCCTGAAAGGACATAACAACATATAGTAATGAACTCACCTTAGGTTGCTCGGCTTATTCTTCAAATAAATCCGGTTATGATTGTTAACGAGGACCTAAAAATCACATTAAGGTCTTAGGTGTTAGGTTGTTTAAGTTTTAGCTACACCGCTAAGTCCATAACACTAGCACGTTGGAAAATACGACACGACATAACGACACACGACACCGATGGTTGATCACACACAAGGATTCATATACATCAGAAGTCAAGCATGTATTATCATAGCAAAAACAAGTAAGTCATGGCATAACATTCAAGAAAATTGCACAAGTTTGGGTTCTGGTCACAGTTTCGCTAGCAGTTTCGCTAGGCAGTTTCGCCGTGTGCACGGGCAGCACTTTCGCTAGGCAGCACCCGGTGACACAGTTTCGCTAGGCTAGTTTCGCTCGAAACTGTTGGCACAGTTTCGCTAGCCTAGTTTCGCCCGAAACTGGTTTGAACTTTCGTTCAGGGAATTTCGCTCGGTAGATTCGCTCGGACAGGTCTGGTCAGTTTACCTAGCGACACTATAGTTTCGCTAGACTAGTTTCGCTAGAGGGAGATAGGCATAGTTTCGCTACACAGTTTCGCCTGATGAAGGCACAGTTTCGCTAGTCGCTAGAAAAACCCGTAAATTTGCCTAAAAATCTTTCTAACAGGTCCTATATCACATGCAATTCAATATCTAGCATACCTAAACGTTTACCAACATCATATAAGCAATTTTAACACCTCAGACATGGATTCTAGTCATCAAATCACCAAAAACACATTTTACACTAAATAGCCTAATCTAGCATAGATCTTCATGCTGGCATGTTAAGATACAGAATTTATGTTATGTCTAGCATCCCTAAGCATCATAGCAGTAGCAGAAGTCGTTGCATGTGGATTTTAAGCATACATTTTAGTTTAACATACAAGAAAAACATAAAGGTGGTTCATGTGACTCACGGGTGATCTCCTAGGCTCAAATTGATGAAGACTTGGGGCTGGAATCTCGGTTTCTCGTGTCGTTTTCTGCTGGCCAGAAGTCTCAAGACAGGGAGAGAGCAGGTGTGTGTGTGTTTGTAAGATGTGGGTAAAAAAAATGAGAGAGTTGGCTTGGGTTTTCTATATGTAGGGGCCAGTTTCGCCCGCAGTTTCGCTGGCAGTTTCGCTGGCCACGCGAAACTGGTCCAGCAGACCAAGAGCTTTAGCTACCGGGCGAAACTGTAGTTTCGCTCGGTAGTTTCGCTGGCTACCAAAAATGGGTAAATTTTCATTCTAAGTAAAATAAGCACGTTTTCTCGACAAATCACATAATTACACAATAAATTAAATAAGCATGTTGCATAACTTCACACAGTGGTAATAAGCAAATAATCATATAACACATGTGGTCGGGTTTGGTGATCAACCAAAGGTCGTGGACGTATTCGGTTTAGTTAAGCATTAATTACTACTGGTAATGTGACTAACGGAGTTTGTCTAACGGAACTAACGGTTTTAACGGAAAAGCTTAACGGAGTTAACTCGGGAAGTTGCAGTTGTTACAGCCTCCCCATGTTAAGGAATTTTCGTCCCGGAAATTAGCTAGTACCTTGGGTTGATGCGGAGGCTTGATCAAACAGGTGAGGATATTTCTTTCGCATCTGGTCTTCTCGTTCCCATGTGAATTCCGGTCCGCGTTTCGATTGCCATCTAACTTTGACAATTGGGATCTTACTTCGCTTCAATGCTTTTTCTTCGCGCCCCATAATCTCAACAGGTTGTTCTACAAACCGGAGTTGTTCGTCAACGTGGAGCTCCTCGAGTGGAACTATTAAAGTGATCTGTAACAGCCCAGGCCCGTCGCAACCAAGATATTGTCCGCTTTGGCAGCCGGCATGCCCTCAGGCATCCGCCCCTCACGGATTTAAAACGCGTCTTGGTAGGGGAGGTATCCACACCCTTATAAAGGGGTGCTTAGTTCTCCTCCCCACCAATGTGGGATGTTACAATCCTCCCCCCTTAGGGGACCAGCGTCCTCGCTGGCACATTGGCCGACGACTGGCTCTGATACCAATCTGTCACACCCCCAATTTCCACCTAACGGAGTATAACCGCGTGGGAGTATGATCCAGACCAGGATCCCAGACTTCAGTTACAACCAAACCATAACAGAGTTTATAATTAAGCAACAAAGAGCATTAATTACAGACCCAAAATAAATTAACGGTTAAGCGGAAGCATTAAACGAGTTACAGTTATGGTTTACAGAATGTTTAGTTCAACTGATTTGGAAAACATAAATTTTAGTACAAAAGTAATGATTAGTACTGCCGCTGCCGGTGCCTTCGATGATCCCCTAGCGACCCGAAAAGCATTCAACAATCAAGTGTCATCCAAGGCTGGTGAGTTCACTAAGCGGTCTACCCGTCACAAGTAGACCAAAATTTTATGATCAAAGACAGGTAAAACACAATCAATATCATAAGACTAGTAAAGTTTTCCATATCGTAGGTAGCTAGCCTAAGTTATGCACATTTGAATTGTTCGCAACCGAAGCTGACAATGTATAGGAATTACCTACGGATTTTGCCTTCCCGTGTCCTGAAAGACCACGGAGGGTAGGATAACATTGGTCCCAGTCCGACCGCCAGTCGGGTTGGTGCATCACGTGCACCGCTGGGCGGGGGTGTCAATCCCCAGTAGTACTACTCAACATCACCTAGCTATTCTATATTAACGGTCCGAATGTAAGGACTTTTTAGTTTAACAATCAATTCAATGATACATATGATATTTGGTCGGAAAAAGTTTACTTAGTAAGAAATACCTTACCGTTGCGCGTTATCGTCCCTGAAAGGACATAACAACATATAGTAATGAACTCACCTTAGGTTGCTCGGCTTATTCTTCAAATAAATCCGGTTATGATTGTTAACGAGGACCTAAAAATCACATTAAGGTCTTAGGTGTTAGGTTGTTTAAGTTTTAGCTACACCGCTAAGTCCATAACACTAGCACGTTGGAAAATACGACACGACATAACGACACACGACACCGATGGTTGATCACACACAAGGATTCATATACATCAGAAGTCAAGCATGTATTATCATAGCAAAAACAAGTAAGTCATGGCATAACATTCAAGAAAATTGCACAAGTTTGGGTTCTGGTCACAGTTTCGCTAGCAGTTTCGCTAGGCAGTTTCGCCGTGTGCACGGGCAGCACTTTCGCTAGGCAGCACCCGGTGACACAGTTTCGCTAGGCTAGTTTCGCTCGAAACTGTTGGCACAGTTTCGCTAGCCTAGTTTCGCCCGAAACTGGTTTGAACTTTCGTTCAGGGAATTTCGCTCGGTAGATTCGCTCGGACAGGTCTGGTCAGTTTACCTAGCGACACTATAGTTTCGCTAGACTAGTTTCGCTAGAGGGAGATAGGCATAGTTTCGCTACACAGTTTCGCCTGATGAAGGCACAGTTTCGCTAGTCGCTAGAAAAACCCGTAAATTTGCCTAAAAATCTTTCTAACAGGTCCTATATCACATGCAATTCAATATCTAGCATACCTAAACGTTTACCAACATCATATAAGCAATTTTAACACCTCAGACATGGATTCTAGTCATCAAATCACCAAAAACACATTTTACACTAAATAGCCTAATCTAGCATAGATCTTCATGCTGGCATGTTAAGATACAGAATTTATGTTATGTCTAGCATCCCTAAGCATCATAGCAGTAGCAGAAGTCGTTGCATGTGGATTTTAAGCATACATTTTAGTTTAACATACAAGAAAAACATAAAGGTGGTTCATGTGACTCACGGGTGATCTCCTAGGCTCAAATTGATGAAGACTTGGGGCTGGAATCTCGGTTTCTCGTGTCGTTTTCTGCTGGCCAGAAGTCTCAAGACAGGGAGAGAGCAGGTGTGTGTGTGTTTGTAAGATGTGGGTAAAAAAAATGAGAGAGTTGGCTTGGGTTTTCTATATGTAGGGGCCAGTTTCGCCCGCAGTTTCGCTGGCAGTTTCGCTGGCCACGCGAAACTGGTCCAGCAGACCAAGAGCTTTAGCTACCGGGCGAAACTGTAGTTTCGCTCGGTAGTTTCGCTGGCTACCAAAAATGGGTAAATTTTCATTCTAAGTAAAATAAGCACGTTTTCTCGACAAATCACATAATTACACAATAAATTAAATAAGCATGTTGCATAACTTCACACAGTGGTAATAAGCAAATAATCATATAACACATGTGGTCGGGTTTGGTGATCAACCAAAGGTCGTGGACGTATTCGGTTTAGTTAAGCATTAATTACTACTGGTAATGTGACTAACGGAGTTTGTCTAACGGAACTAACGGTTTTAACGGAAAAGCTTAACGGAGTTAACTCGGGAAGTTGCAGTTGTTACAATTACCACCATGTTAACTGATAGAGTACACGATAGTCGAAGGAGGATAAGTCTTCATCATGTGCTCGCAGTCCCATCACAACAAAATATATAAATATTTTTCATTGCTAAAATGAGGGATAAAAATCCTAGATTCTAGGTCAAGCTATCTAGAGTGGCGGCAATTTGAGCAGTGAGGTTCATGTAACAGAACACTCGCCCAGCGAATTCCTCCAGGTAAGCGACACTCGTTTGGAGGGACTCCTTGGCCAACCGCAGATCGGTGTTGGCCGTGTTGACACCGCTCATGTGAGCGTGCAGTGACTCCATATCACCTAGTGTGGCAGCCTGGTGAGGCCTGCTCGTGACATCGCAGGTATGTCGCCAGTAGCAGTGGTCGCACCGCCAGTGGCAGCGGTGGGAATCGTGTGGTTCAAGGAGTCGTCTGAGAGACAGGGTCACCATGGTCTCAGAAAACTCGATGGTAATGAGGACTGTCGGACAGTACCGACGGTGAGAATGTCCTGCTCTGGGCTGGACAACTCATGGTCCTCTGGGGAAGGCGTGTACTCAGGCACGACTGTGTCTTTTCCAGAGGAATCAGATATGCAGATGACCTATTCGGAAGTCATCTCTGCGATAATATTCCATGAGAGAACATAGTTGGTAACACGATAACAACATCTAGAATAAAAGGTATAAATGCACCAGTTGTAGTAATAATATAACTCATACATGTAAAACATAAGTTAACATAACCAATAGGATAAGGAAATTGGTCTTGCGTGCAAACGGTAGCTTCGGAGCGGGTTATAGTCCAGGTTTGGTTTTTGTTTATTTGTTTAACCTAGTTCGCTATAACCACGGCTCTGATACCAATCTGTCACACCCCGGTCAACGGATTGGGTGTGAGCGAGACGGAATCATAGTCGCAGATATATAGAACAACTTCTACTAAATTCAAACGTCATTTAAAACATAATACCATTCATGTTGCAGCGGAAAGTTGTGGTGAAATGATATTGTCTTACATTTGAATAAAAGTCTTAGTTTGATATTGAAATCATAAATCAGTTTATTTAAGATAGGTCGGGTCTACGACTCCGGTAAAGCAGGGTCGAAAGTTACAGTGAAGCCCCATTTGCACGTCTTCCATAATAAGCTTGGATACCTGAGAAATCATGAGTTTAAAAGGTCAACATAAAGTTGGTGAGGTTCACAGGTTTATGACTCTGTGATAAGTTTGTAAAAACAGTTACCAGTATGTTGGTAAAGCAGTTTACAGTATGTGGGTAAAACAGTTTACGGTATACTTTGATGTTACGTTGGTTTACTGTTATGGTTGTAAGATCTCACATGAACCTCAAATTCGAATACTAAAGGATTACCCACTCATGGCATTCTATCCCAAGAATACCGAACAGGCTAGAATAACTGACGTGTACCCCAGACAGTTACCGGTGTCAGGATTGGAGCGACCAAACAGGGCAGGGTTGTCAACCCAAATAGATCTATTCACTAGTTATCGTTTCGAGCAAAACTAATCGAATTCAATTAATAGTGGGATTCAGTTGTACTAACGTTGATAACGGTAAAGTACCAGTTGTTTGGGATACAGAATGGAACATGTAGTCATATGGCTAACAGGTGAACCATAACATTAAGTAAAAAAACATTTTATCAGTTCATGATTTCTCCCCCATAAGTGTAAAACAGTTGTAAAGAAAAGGGGCCGTGAAACTCACATGATTCAGTGATGATGATGGATTACCGAGTGGCAACTAGCAAGTAAAGTCCTAATAAAACATAAGACAATATGCATAAGGGTCCACATAATCATTTGAGTAACGAACGTTACCCAAATGATACCGGTCAAGTCTTGACGTATAATCCCGTTTGTAGCGTTTTGAAAACCCGTTAGTTAATCAGCTTAAAATCAGTAAATGTCAATGTTCACGTATGAAGGCATTTATGTAAATTGAATATAAGTAATGGGCATGTGATCACGTATCATGAAGGCCAGTTTAATTAAGTATTAAACATCATTTTAAATAATAATATTTATTATTATTTTTATGTTCGCTCGATCGATCGGATAATTAATCGCGTTAAGTTATAATATATATAACTAGGGTTCACAATTATTATCGAATAATTATTCTAACTTGTCGGAAAATTTATCAAATTATAACAAGTTAACGATTTAATAATTAAACACAAGTTTAGCAAACATTAAAGTTTATTTAATATTTAAACTTATGTTAGGAAAAATTAGGGTTTCCATGTTAATATAATTATAATTATTATTAGAATAATTAATATTAACAATCATGATGAGTTTAACTCAAATTAGGGTTTCTAAACTCATACGGATAATTATTTGTCAAAAATAATTATTTATATCTGTAACACCCCAACCGACGGCGGAATACGTCGGGGCGAGACGACTGTCCAGATGCACATGGCAACTAGTAATAGTTACCAAATACTTAAACATGCCATTTTTATACAACATACAACAAAGTCAAACATAAACATGTCACGAAACATTCAGTTCAAACATCACATAAAGTTCTGGTTTTATTTAGAAGGTCTGCTAAAATCCCATGCATATCCCTATGGCGTCCACAACAAGTTCAAACCGCATTACCTGCAACATGTAGAAAATATCTGTCAACTACTAGAGTTGGTGAGTAATCATAGTTTAAATAAATATATAATTTGAGTAAAAACGATTCTTGCATCAAGTGTAAATATCCAAATCATGATTAACAATATGGGGGGGGGGGGGGGAGTGTTGTATACCAAATCTAGACAATAAGGGAGCAATCACAAGGCGCTACACGCGAAGCATGCCAAGTGGGCTGTCAAACCAATAGATCTATCATTGTTACCATGGCTCGATGGTTAATGGTATACAAGCGATTAGTGACTAGCGACAAGCGATTATAGAATACAACAACAAAACAACAAGTATTACATAATCAGAGAATCACACATAGAGTACATAGAATCGTATATTTGATATTTGTAATAAAGCGTTTAGAGATTTGAATACTGGTACATGTTGCACCCCAAAATAATAAAATATAAGAGGTATATATACTCACTACTTGAATTACCACTTGAAGGAATCACCCAGCTAATGATAATAAAAGTTGATATCGCATATAATCTCATAGTAAAGGGGGTATGAATACTCACCTGATATGAAGATACAACGGAAAGAATAACACATGACTCGAGACGAATAAACCCGAAGACGCAATCGACAGCTAAACCGAAAGGAAGAATAAACGAATAAATATATATATATATATATATATATATATATATATATATATAAATGAATAGCTAAATAATTATTAAATTGAATATTCACGACACGACGACTAGATCGAGATATAATTTGGTGGATCACGAACGTTCAAGGTCGAAGTGTTGGTTTATCCGAAACTGACGGCAAGATGATAGATAATTATAATGAATTATTTATAATCTTAATGATAATATATATATTATGATTTATTAGAAAAAAAAAACTTAATCGTATAAGATTATAATGACCCTCATGGCTAATTACACATACAAGCCAACATAACATTTCAAAATTAAATTTCATCCAAACCGAAAGACGGTTTTAGTCTTTTAGTCCATAGAGTCAAAATGACAATAATTAAAATATATTTTTGATGAAACCCGAGTTTTCAGAAACAACATCTTACATTTTAAAGACCAGAACACTAAGATTTAATATTCGCAATGTGATTATTAGTACCAAAATATTATGAGTATGCATTAACCAAATTATTATCACCAAATTAATATGCATTAATATTTATAGTCGATATATATATATATATATATATATATATATATATATATATATATATATATATATATATATATATATTCCTTAAAGTATTTATGACGAAGGTTCTAGTCAATGGTTTATAGTAGTGAATGAATTTATTAAAACGCCAACGAGATAGAGAATATGGTATACCTTTCGGTCGATACTTGAACTCGGACGATTAACCACAAAACCGTCACGACGCCAAAATAAATGAATAAATAGTCCATTTCGATCAGATTTTCGCCACGAACAATAATATGAGATTGGGTTTCTGAGATGACTTCATCTGACCCTCGAAAATTATTGACCAGATTCGTCACGGGTTTGACCCAGTTGACTTTTGTTGACTTTTTGGCCCGACACCAAAATTAATAAATAAGTAGTCTATCTCGCGTAGAATTTCATCACGAGCAAGAATATGAGGTCGGTTTTCTGTGTTGACTTCAATTGACCCAAGATAATTGTTGACCAGATTCGTTTACCGAGTCGACTCGGTGACTCGGTACCGAGTTAACTCGGATTTGCCTAAAACTTGAATCCAAACACTCCAAGGAGCATTATAAACCAAACACATAATCACTAGATCAAAACAACTTGCTCCGGCGACCGGAGACCGTGGCCTTCGCCGGAAAAATCGCCACCACTGCGATGGACCAACAAACGCCCTCACCAAGCCATGAAACCCTCAAATCTGGATGAAAACGAGAGGATTTGGAGGTCAGGGAGAGGAAACAAGCAAGAAAAGAAAAGAAAAAGAAGCCGTACGAACCTCGCTTCACGTTCTTGCAGCCGCTACAGTCATCGGATCTCCCGGAATAACGTCGCCGCCGCCGCTATGGCGTGCGGAACCTTACAACCGCACCGCCGATGTCCCTGCTACCCAGCCACAACACGGAATTGAACTTGAATCCCGATCAGGGGGTTGTCACTGCTCGCAACGAGAAATGAGAAGAGAGGAGGAGCGATGGTGGTCTTCGTTTCATCGTTGTCGGCGACAGCAGAAGGCTGCCGGAATTGCAGGTGCTCGTTGGTTCTCTCGGCCAGCTCTCCATCTCTCTAGTGTTTGATGTCACACACCTTTGTGTGTGTGGCGGCTGCAAGAAGAGAAAGGATACATAACCCTAAAAAAAAAATTAAATTTTATTATTATTATTATTTAAATATTAGGGTTTTGGGTGACCAACTAGAATAGGTAGGTTTTATACCGCGACAAAATTTATATGATGTTTTAAACATTTTGAGAACGTTTATAAGGGTTTTATAAATCTTAGTTTACTGGGTAAGGCGTTTGAGATTATTGAATTTTATAAAAAAAATATATATATTCATATAGATAACAAAACGACCAAGATTATTATCCATATACATTTTAACGTAACGCTTTGAAAGACTTAAACTTATACTAAATGAATTACCTATTTGCAATATGATTGTTTAATAATTTATAATTATGATTACAGAAAACGGTTCGGGTCGAACGGGTACGGGTTGACCGAGTTGCCACAATATTTACGTTTCGTTACGACGTAAAACGTCTTTAAAACGTTTTAAAGATTTCGTTTCAATTTCAAATGTTCAAAAATAAACATTTGATCCGGTTAAAATGTTTTGATTATTTTGATTCATTTGAAGTAATCAAAAATGTTTAAAACATGATTTTCATAATTTCTATAAGTCTTTTGATTTTATTTTTATAAAATCATTTTTAAATAACTTTATTTATCAAATAAAGCTAAGGTTTTAAATTGAAGACTTTTTATAGAAAATTTCCAACATAAAACATTTTCCACTTTTTGTATAAAATCCAAGATTTATACTTTTTGATAATTGTTTAAAAATATGACATCTTATCATTTTTGAACATAAAATATATCTATATATATTTTATCTATTTTATTTATAAAATCTAAACAAGTCATTTAAGTCTTGTATTTTAGAAATTATATATTTTATAAAATGTGACCATTTTATATAATAAATTTCATGTTGACATTTTGTGGTTTAAATTATCCAAGAATTTTTTATAAATTACGAAATTGATATTTTACCATAATAAATTCATTTAAATGGTTTAATCCATGATTTTATGTTCAAAAATTTCAAGTTAACACATCTAAAGTCCATATTAATCACATGTATGTCACTAACCGTTATTTGTTCATGTTACTTGTCATTAGCAGCATATTAGCTTATAAACGAGATGATTAACAATTAGAATCACGATTAACAATTTCAACAATTTATAATTTACTAAGTAACGATAATAACAATTATTAATCATGCAAAATATGTAAATTATCATAAAATCATCAAACGATCGATTTAAATCATTAACTAGTAAGTTTAATCTTGTGTTTTTATTCTAAATAAAAGCACAACACATTAGTGTTAGGAAAATATAAGATGATCAAATTTATTAGTAAGTTATAAACTTAAGTTTTATATATTTTTCATGGGTAAAACACCTCATTATTAAACCTTACAACTTTAAGGTTTAAGAATAATAAAGAAAATAGTTTAGGTGTTTTTGATCGTTAGAAAAACTCGGATTTTAACGATTCGATTTTCAAGACTCGGGGGATCGTTTGGGAACGTTATTAACGTATTAAAACATAAACGATATCGGTTTAAAAGACTCACAACGAGGTGTAAATGAAAACCGAGAGAAACGGAGAAAGGTGGCGGTGCGGGTGGCGGTTCGCGGTGGAGAACAGCAGCAGCTCCACAGCAGCAGCTCCTGTGGCAAGGGGCTGCACAGCAGCGGCATTGGAGGCCAGCAGCAGTAGCGGAGTTGGTGGCTGAGGTGGTTGTTCGTGCGACCGGAAAAAGGGAAAGGAGCGGGTGGTGATGGGGGTGGTTCACGGCAGGCACAGCAGCGGCAGCAGGAATAATAGAATAGCAGCAGCAGCAGGTGGCTGATCGCAGCAGCAACTCAGGCAGTTTGCGGTGGTGGTGATGGCAGCTGCTAGCGGCGGTGGTGGGGGCCGTCTGGCCGAAAAAAGAAAGGAGAAAGGAAGGTGCAAGGTGGTTGTTGTTCCTCGAGCAGCAGTAAGGAGGTGATAGCAGCAGTTAGCGGTGGTGAAATTGGTACCGCAGCTCCACGACAGTGGTGGCTGGGGCTGCTTTTCCGGCAGAAAGATAGAGAAGAGAGGGTGGCTCACGGCTGGTGGTAGTGGCTGTAGGGTTGCCGAGAGGGAGAAGGAAGAGGAAGGTGGGTGGCGATGGAGGTTCTTTGGTGGTGGTGGTGTATACCCGTGAAAAAGAGGAGGAGCAACAAGATGGTGGTGATGGTTGTTGTACATCGAGAAGAAGAAAAGAGTTGGGGTGTTTGCTTTGTTGGGTCATCGGAAAAAAGAAAAGAATTGAAGAAAGGATGGAGGTGATGGTATGTGCTTGTTGTTGATTAGTGAAAAAGAAAGAAGAAAAAGAATGAATGGATGGTGGAGGAGTTGTCTACATGAAAGAAGAAAGAAAGGAGAAGAATGGGGAGGGTAGGTGGAAAATGTGGTGTGATGGTAAGTTGTGTCATGCAATACTATTGCATCATGAGGAGCTAGAGGTTAGGTTACTAGAATATGGAGGTGGCCATTTCAAGTCCCTAATTATCTACTAGCTTCTCATTTTTACTAGTTAAAGTAAAAAAAAAGTCATGTTTTATAAAATAGATTAGGCATTGTAGTTCTTTTATAAAATATATAGGGATTAGTGATGATTAAAAACATAACTTTTATAAGTTTCAAAAGCATAAAATTTATAAAAGTTGGTCACTCATCTTTATAAAATTTAAAGGTGTTAACCCATTTTATAAAGATTAATGCAAAGTTGATGGGCCAATATATTAAAATTAATCCATTTTATTTGGGCTTAATTTTGGGCCAAAACTTTTAAGAGAAAAGTGTAATCGGGTTAAGGTTTCGGGCTCGGTTTCATTATTTTAGGTTTATTGGACCTATTAGGCCAAGTCGGGCCCAATTGGTTAACGGTTGAGGTTTGACTTAAGTCTTGACAACGATTTCGGTTTGTGATATTTTTATTTCGTAAAAATAATTGTTCGAGTCGGTTACATCAGTTTTTCAAAAATCAGATAGAGTTTTCAGTTTTGTACACAGGTTATGGTTAACGTTTTCAGTTTTATCAGTTCGTGACAGTTTTAAGCTCGACCGTCCAGATTGTTTAAAACCGAATAGTTTTAAACATACGATCACTTATCAGTTTGATGTGTCGGTTATACAAGTGTACGACACCAGTTTCGGATAAAATATAAAAATACATTTTATATTTATTTTCTTGTTATTGAAATTCCATGATTAATCCATGGAATCTCTATGAAAATATACGGGTATACGCTTCAAGTACAAACGCGGGATTAGGCTTACGTCATCAGTTAACAGTCAGGCATAGTAATTAGCAGTTTAAACAGTAATCAGATCAGTTAATGCACATTAATACTTAATTAAAAGTCAAAGTAAAGGGTTTGACCTAGGTTTTCGGACGAGGTGTCACAGGTCGGTTCGGGTCGGGTAAAGTTAATAACAATACGAATATACGCTATAATAATTAAAGAAAACATTGTCATTAGAAATTAGAAAACACATAATATAGATACGAATGTCTTTTCGAATAATAAAAGTACCTATAGTTGTTGTCGTCGAGTTTTCATCGTTTGAAAACGTTGCATTACATCTTCGACCGAAACTTGTTGAAAGAACTCCTTTTCAATGTAGCAAACACAACAATCATTCATGTATCCATCACCCATCCTATTACGCAATTCCGTCTTCACATGCTTCATTGACGAAAACTTCTTTCAACACTTGCCTTTGCAACCGGTAGAACTAGTGATAACTTAATGAGACAGTAAACCAACGGATAATCAATATTTTTTCTTGTTCCACCATCTTTTAAGGAAGATCACTCACCCCATTCAAGTTGGCAAGATGTGTATCTTCTTTGACATTAGCAAATAGGCTCTTCTAATCTCATCTTTTTTACTAGGGTTATAAGATGAAATCGGTTTTCTTTCGCCCGGATCATATGGAAGATCATTCAACTCTATTTTTAAGTATTTATCACTAGAAGATGACGATTCAAAATTGGATGGTTTTCTTTGGAAAAAGCTCTCAATACTCATTATACCTAAAAAAAAATATCAATATAAGAGCATCAATTATTCATTAACCATATTCAACAACTAACAAATCCATTGACAAATTTCAGTATGCAAAAATGTAGAAAAGTAAGCACTGTTTTAATTATTCATGGAGTTCCGTCCATTTATATACCAATCATCCGTAGGATTTCATTCTTTCAAGCAAGTGACATGTTCTTCGATCTGTATTTTGCCCAATCCTATGGTATTCCACTTAAATACTATTTAATCGTAAGAACCAATTAACCAAAATACCCAAATCAGTAGGAAAATAACTATTCTAACCAATTAACCAAATCATTAAATCAATACCCAAATCAATAACTATTATGTTCAAGAACCAATTAACCAATTAAAAATCAATACCTTGCTGTGAGCAGCAGAGCAGCGGAGATGACTGACGAGAGACAAGAGACGGTGAGCAGCAGAGCAGCTGCGCCGGACGGCGGAGTGGCGGACGGAACTCGGAAGGCTTGAGCGGCGGAGTGGCAGATGGGATTTAGGGTTCGCTGGGTAGAGGCTTTTGATTTGGGGGCGCGTAAGTGAGGGTGAGGGTCTGAGGAGATGGTTAAAAGGCTTTAAAAAACAAAAAATAAACCAAAAAACGGCTTCTACAAAGAATCGAACATGAGACCTTATATGTTGCTAAAACGCGGAGCAACCATTGAACCAAATAAGCCTTTGGTGGGTTTTATTAGGATTCACCTTTATAATATATCAGGATTCACCTCTATAAAATTTCTATATATTTCTAAAAGGTATGAATGCAGAAGAATTGACACACGTTTGGTTATTGTGATTGTTGAATTAAAAGCACATGTTAATGTAGTCGGTGTAAAAGTTTCTCATATCTAATTTGTCATCATGTAAATGTGATTTCTAAATTGACAATTACATAAGAAATGTGATTACTTTGGTTTGTAAAAAAATTCATTCCTTAAGGAAATGTGTTTTTTCGATTCCTTCAAGTAATGAAATGACATTTTTATTCAATTTGAATTTTTTAAAATTTTATAAAAACAAAAAAGTTAAGAATAAAGAGTAAAAAAAGAACTAAATTGTAAACATAAAACAACTAAAAAGAAAATAAAAATGAAAAAAATAATAAAATAAATAATAAATAAAAACAAAAACAAAAATAACAAAAATAAAAGTAAAATAGAAATAAAAAATAAAAATTAAAAACGAATAAATAAAAACATAAAAATTAAAAAATTTAATAAAAATAAATTAATAAAATGTTAAAAATTTAAAAATAAAATAAAAATATAAAACATATATGTTAATTATAAATGGAATGTTGGTAATTGTTTTTTACTAATTATCAAACAACACAAATCAATGATTTATTTTAATTCTCAAATGGTAACCAAGCTGGACGATAGAATGATAATGATCAATTGTATTCCTTCGTCAATTCCATTACCTCAACCAAACATACCCTAATTAGTTTTTCTTCATTAGTAATGGTTTGTTGGTTTTTGTAAAGGGACCATTGAGTTATATCTTTGCGCTACATAATTTAGTTAACATCATTATCGATCACTCTGTTTGTTACCGTTAGCCTAAAATCGTTTAGCAATATTCACCTTCTTTAGCTTGTTCCATTTACACTTTGCTTGTATTATTTGTACGTGTTTGGTTTTATGGAGCACGTATGCCTCTTTGGGTTTATTGCATGTGATAGTATTAGTGGATGTAAATGATGGTGGGGGGTTGGTGGTGGGAATTTACGTTAGCATTGATGGTATCAATTGGTTGTTGTGGGAGGGAGATGATGTGCACAAGTGTCGGTAGTTATTAATAAATAAATTTTACTATCCGTGCGTGTTGTCGTTGAGATAATAGGGTTATATAAAACAGTTGTATCGCTAAAGTACAATATAAAAAAATAAAAATGAAAAAGACAACGCAACAATATTAAAATTAGAAGTCTAGCTAAATATAATACTACAAACCCTTTGTTAAACTTGTTGAACTCGGATTTTAAAAAAATTATGTACACGACTGTACCTATTACACCATCAACTTCTTTACTAAACTCGTTTAGCTGAAATTAAAAAAACAAAGTAAAAAAAATAAAGAAAAAAGAAGACTAAAAAAACAAATAATAATAATAATAATAATAATGATAATAATAATAATAATAATAATAATAATAAAAATAATTCATTTTTTTCTAATAATTTCTAATAATTATTTTTTTTAAAATTTGAATGAATTGTTTTGTTTTTTATCGACACTCTGGCATTTTTTTTTTAAAAACGAGGAACTTTCGAAATTAAGTATTTTTGCCTCATACGCAACTTTGGTACCTATAACGAATTTTACGAGATGTGAGAATTGAGTCCGGTACCGAATTTTTTGATACGGACCGCTCATGCACTCTTTCTTTCTACATGATCAGTCAGTGAACGGTGAACCCCCATCGTTTTAGTGCTAATTATACTATATTTACAAATCATGTGAAGTAATGGTTCTACAATTAAAAGATTATAAATTTAAACCAAATAGATGTGTGATGAGTTACCTGGAAAAAAAAGTACACATAATATAAATGGTAGCTTTATGATTTTTGATTAAAAGTTGTGTGTTTAAATAAGACATGGGGCAGGAGCTTATTAACAATGAGACAAAACTCAGTAGCTTTATGAGGGTAAAGTTCATGTAAGAACCACTATCTATTGTATAAAATTGTAAGAACCAAATAAAAATTATATCAAATGAAGTTTTTTTTTGGTAATTTGATATTTTTTTAATTTAATTTCACGTATATTCACCCATATCCACCCGTTGACTTAAAAAAAAGTTTTTTTTTTGCCTGTCCGACTATGTTGTATATATGCAACATATGAAACATAGAATGTTGCATATATGCAACATGGTATATTTTATATGCAACATTATATGTTTCATATGTTGTATATATGCAACACAGTCGGACATACAAAAAAAAAACGATCTTTGTTTAGTTTTTTGTTTTTTTAGGTCGTTAAGTTGCCATCATGTGTATAGACATGAAGGAAAAAAGAAGAAGAAGCACAAAAATTATCTAAATAATCTTCATTCAATTAAAATTTAATGGTTTTTATATTAGTTCTTAAGTTTGTACAATAAAAATGGTTAAAAATGGTTCTTATATGAATTTACCCAGCTTTATGATATTTTATTAAAAGCTTGCCTGTTTACATGAGCCTTAAACCATCCTTTTCCCCTCGAATTTTTATTGTGTTTCATTTGTGGACAAGTTACGCAACACCTCGCTCTTTTCATTTTTTTTAATATTCTTATTAGTTTTATATTTATAGTTTATTTTACATATAATATTTTTTCTCATATAACTTTTAAAATAATGTGTCTTCATTCTCTCCGAATACATCATTGTTAATTGTTTGTTTTTATTTACATTTTGTTATGACTTTTATTTAGGATTGTACCGGTCCGTATTTCAAAGTCCGAGCGATGTCCAATACGTTATGTTTTTGCCTCTCTCTCTCTCTCTTTTACTAAATACATTTTTGTGTTTCTTAAGTTCGTCAGTACACCATTATGACTTGTTTAGTTTTATTTACTTTCCTCCGTGACAACGTTATTTTTCTTTAGATTGGGAAAAAACCATTGTGGCATGATTATTTTTACGCTTAGCATGATATAATTGTTATTCATTACTTGCTTACGACTCAACCTTTGACACAACTTTATACGTTTCTCTATACATGTTTAACCGCTTTCTTAACTAGTATAAGAGCAATTTGTTTAATCCAGAAAACATTAACTACATCACTGTCTAGTAATTAGAGCAGATAATAACTGATAACAAACCAGAAAACATTAACTACATCACTGTCTAGTAATTAGAGCAGATAATAACTGATAACAAACCTTAAAAGAGCACTCAGTTTTACCACAATCATACTTTTTTAGTTTTCAGATACACCGAGTTATATTTTTATACAACACTCATGTATTTTACTAAACATATATAAAACATATATCTTTATAAAAGTTCATTTGAGAAACCAAATTTAAATTCTTGTATATAAATCATCACCATTATAATACCACAAAATGCATCTTGGATAATTATATGGCATGGTAGCTGTAAACAGTTAGACAAAGAACATGAACATCAGGAAAGATCACTTAATCTCACAAAATGTTCAAATGTTCTAAAAAGGCACAAAGAATACCTAACAGCCCGGCAGAACGCAAGCATCCAACCACCCAATACAAGGCTCTAGTCGGTCTTTTAGTCGAATAACACAATCGCTTCACACAGACAATATGAGATTTCTTATTTCAAACAATATACCATGTAATATCACTACAGATATCTGGCCCATGAGAAGAAAACAATAGATCCTAGCTCATATTTGGAATTTTAAAAAAAAACTATAATTACCATAAAACAACAAACACGGCTTGTTCAACCAAACGTAAATCTAAGTCAAACCTTATCCCGTCTGCAAATGGGTATGCTTATGCTGCCCTAGGAACCGGGATGACATCTGTAGATGGTACTGTCACCGAGCGTAGTAGCTCCAAGGAGAAAACAAGTCCCAAGAAATGTGACAGGATCGTGTTGGCACTTGCCTGCAAACATCAAATTTGAGTAATAACGCGAAGGCAAAAACCAGCATCATGATTGTTATACATTTACTTTACATAATATTTTAATAACTGATGGAAAGACTAGATATGGAAAAGTTTGAACAAACTGTAAGAAATACCTGGACCAAGAAAACATCCAATGCAAGGACAGGGCTGTTCCCGGGCGGGATACCCTGGTAATAAGGATTAGCTGAAGTGGTGAGGGCCTTAGCCACGAGCAGTCCTACGGTGGCTTGCATCCCGATGATGGTAGCACCCATACCCAATAGGTTCACAGCTATCCCATTTCTTAAGCTCTTCACGACATCAGCACGAGGTGGAGCCTGAAAAAATTATGCATGTTCTATTACGTAACAGCTGATATAAAATTATCTTTAATCTTTTCTAGGTTACAACAGAAAAGGAATCATGGAAACACATGGGATGTGGAAAAGACCATTTGAAGAAAAAGAACCTAAATTATGGCCAGTCACTCCTAAACTCCTGAAATCTATGTAACTAGTTGTTTCTTGTTAACCAGACTCTCGTTTAAAGCAGCAGTGTACAAACTTTGCCTGACTTTACAGATATATGCATAAAGATAAATCGGCTACGACATGAAACCTCATAATCGTTTTTCACGTACATTTTAATTTGGTTCTGGTTAGCTCTCTAGTTGTTCTATATCAGTGTTTTTAACTAAGCTGAGTGCACTATTTGTGCTAAATGCGGCTGGGGTCTACTTCTGTTTAAAAAGTAGTTTAGAGGTGATTGCAGGCCTGTGATGACAGATATTTGTGCAGAATGTCCACAACAAAAGCTTTGGCCAGTCTCTGCATAGTGTTGTTTTCAAAAACAAGCTTTTAGTGTCTATTTAACTATTTGTGGTTCATTCATGGTAGACTTAGATTTAAATTAGTTCCGGTATTTGTGGTTCATTCATGGTAGACTTAGATTTTCATTAGTTTCTGGGTCGTACCCTTGGTTAAAAAGTAAAACCATTAACCATAGCCTAAGGGCTATCGTTAGCAAAGCCCAACTCTATTGAGTAATTTGAGTTCCACCAGGTAGAAGTGTAGAACTTTAAGGAAGTTCACGCTTCGATAAAAAAGTTAGCTTGAAAAAATAGAGTCGAACATAAGTTTATAAGAACCCGGCTCGAATTCTTATCAAGCTTTCCAAGCCTGTGTATATATTAATCTTTGTGGGCTGAGCTTGAATCAAGCTTTCTTTATTGAACATAGCTCTAATGGATATTCTCCAGCTACTTAAGCACTAGAATCTTCCTCAAGCGGAACTCAGTCCTGTATCAAGAAGACTCATTGACCTATTAGCCAAGCACGAAATTAGCAGTTAGCCCTTACATCATTAAGCGTGGTTCAAGCTCATCTCATGTCATTTGCAGAGCTAGATTTCATGCCACACGTCACGCAAATGCACATAGGAGGATAAATGTATGCACCATTATGAAAATGTTGTTAACAGAGGTACATATTGGGAGATAAACATGGAGAGAGAATAGTGAAGAGATATGTTGATCCCAGGGAGGTGGAACATATGAGTGTGTGGAAAGATGCCTTTCATTCTCCAGAATCCTAATCCCCCGTAAATATTAGTCTCACCGAGAGCTTGTTAATTTCAAATTTTCACCCATTTTAATGAGCTTTAGTACTCTCTCAGCACTGTTAACAATTTCCTCTTGCAACAAATATTCCACAATCCACACTCCAAACTCTTCCATAAATCTGCAGTTTCCGGTTCTCAGCAACAAAAAGGTCATTATTTTCTTCATCACATATCTCCATCTAGGAGACTTGAACGAGAAACTCCCCATCAATTGACACATTTGCCTTCGCAAAATATCCTGACAGCCCAGTGAATAATTCCCAGATCACTGTGAAACACAATAAATGTTTTCCCACCACTTGTTTTTCCATGTATGAGTGTGGTACACAAAACTGATTACTCGAACTCTTGATCTCAAATTGCATTTTATAATGAATTAATAGATTAAGTGCATCATACATCAAAAGCCATTAAGATTGTAATAACTATTCAAGCTTAGGCGACCTCGGTCTAGGCTCGTTTACACCCTTACTAGGGGGTCTTCTGCCATTTTACAAATTTTGAGCGATGTATTTGGTGAAATTGAAATAAGTGAAACTAAACTAGTACTTGGGTGGCCTTATGCATACATTATCTCTTAACTCATTTATGCAGTCAGAGTGGTTAGAGAATACGAGTAACCTACTACAAAATTCTCTGTGCACAATGATATTCTGTCAAAAAATGATAAATGGCACAAAGGAGAACATAAATTTCAATGCCCTCGTTTTTTTCGATTAGATATCATGCATACACAACAGCATGCTCACACACCCATATCAGCATTTCAATACTGCAAAACCAAGAGTTAATTGCTTGTTCGACTTCCGTTACGTCTTCTAGCCTTCTAGGATTTACTAAATTCACAAATACTAAAAGATACCTTCAATTTGAAAAAGAAAATACCTTTGAAGGGTCATTGGCAGTTTTCTGAAGCCTGTCAGAAAGACGAATGTAACCAAATGACCAGAAAACCGAGAGGAAAGCTGCTACAATACCACCAGCAGTAGAATAGAATGTAGCTGGCGATGTAATTCTCCCAGTAATTACAACAGAAAATGAAAGGATGACTGCAGCTACAATTGTACAAACAAGTTGTCCCCAAAATCCTAAGCTACCCAATCTCTTGAAATACCTTGAAGTACTCTCTAATCTCTTCGCAACCTACACGACATTTTAAGCCACAACCATATAACGTCAGGAGAACAGCATAACACTTGTTTACAACATAAAGAATCAACCTTTTTATCATTGAGCCATAATTATCCTAAAGTTTCTTTGGGAATAAAGAATCTGACGTTAACTAACTCAGGGATACCAAACTCAATTTTCTAAGAGTTTACTCTTCAATAAAAGATAGGGCTTCAATAAAAGTTAGGGCCAGCAAAATAGGTCTAAACGGGTCAGATGTGACACGACAGATTAATACAGACATGATATGATAGATTAAGAAAGATACTAAACACGAAAACGGCTTGTTTAACTAAATGTGTCAATTACCCAAACACGGACCTGTTAATAAACAAGTTACACGAGCATGATATATAAGTTATTTAGTAACATGGCACGACATGACCCGGCTCGTTTTACACAGTTAATAAGCAAGAAAAATAAAAAATAAAATAAAAGTCACCCAAAATTACAATATGTTTACAAAAACAATACACAACATAGGCTGACCTAAATATACTTTTAATTATTTTAAAAAACTAAAAAATATAAAGATGTTCAATCGTGTCAAAAACAGGTTAGGCGGGTTATGACGTCTATGATACTAATCTGTTTGTATAGGTTTGTGTTAGAAATCACCTGCTCTAAAAAAAGATGATAACATTAACAGTTCCACACAACTCAGTTAAGAATACACACTTTATGGCATTCAGCAATTAGAGCTTAAAAGAGGTCAACGATGTTCACAAAATTTGACAATGATTTGAGCTTTGAACAAAACTGTTAGGTGCAAATAGCAATTGAAATATTCAGAAGACCCTAGGAAGAAATACGCCTAAATATCGGGGAAAGGAGAATGAACAATTCAAAGCGGCAATTATTCACCAAATATACCTGTACGAGTTTTGCTTTTTCAGACTCTTCATCGGATGAATTGTAGGCGGCAGAGACGGGAGCTGCGGCGAGCTTAGGGTGAGCGATTGGATTTCGAAAAATGTGTAGCGAAAAAGGGGGAAATGGTGTGAATGGATGAGTAGCGGATGAGGCGGAATTAGGGGCGGAGAAAGGGCGGTGGAGTTTGCGCAGTGAGGGTTTTATTGCTGCCAACGCCGGCGGTGCACTGCCGGAACGAGCTGCCGGCAGCAGAAAAGTGAGCATTGTTGGAATATGGTTTGGTAAGATAAAAAGAGCGGTCTTCTGTTCTTGCTTTAGAAGGAGGCTTTCTTTTTATTTTTTTCTTTTCCGTTATTTTTTTTCTTTCTAATTATATTTCTAAAAAACTTTTTTTAAGACCTAGCCTATTAAGGAGTAAAATAGGTTTGTTTTAAACATTTGTATGAAGATCGAGGGAAACTTTAGAGAAGTTAGACGTTTAAGCTAAGGAAGACGCCCGAGGACGTTTAGAAAGCTATAAGAATTTGAAAATTAAGAATATCTTCTTATTTCGCGGTACGTAATAACTAAAATACTCAATATATAGACAAAAACCAAAAGAATCAACAAAAAATAAATTGGAGAAGCACATGCTAAAGTGAAGAAACACATGCTTCTTTATTAAAGTTGTTGGCCAGATTTGAAAAATAATTTAAACTCAAATCTTCACTACTTACGTCTTTGTTTCTAGTAGTCTTTGTGTATACTGTCGATTGATGGTGGTGATCATGGGTTTGTGTCATAATCTTCAGTTTCATCATCATTGTAAATGTAGTTTAGTTCTAACTTATCTCCTTCCCCTATGAAGGGTAAGAGCATGTTCCAAGTTGTATGTGACCAGACCGAAATATAATCTTCTTCGGCTAATAATTTGAAATTTCGCCAATTAAATATTTCGGGTAAAAATGGTGTTTTCTATAGCTATGTAATGAATATCTTAGTTTGTTTTCTTTGAAGTTTGAGATTATTTTGTTGTCTTGAAAAATGTCATAGGTATTTTCTAGCCAATAAAGACTAGAGAAATTCTATGCTTGTTTTAACAGCAAGACTTGCTAACTCATCTTGAGCCATTGTTTTTAAAAAAGGAGGAGAATAATGCAGAGAGTTGTTAACAGAGACATTGCCGTGAGATATTTATGGAAACGGATACGAAATGTAACAATAAACACGAAACCTATATAATCCGTCTTCATCACCCGCGCTCAAACACCTGATCATTCGAGAAACTCTCTGCTAAAGAACACAAATTCTCGAGCTCAATTCTCAACTTTACAACAAAATCAACTGTGTCATCCTCAACCTCTGTTACACACTCAAACACCAAGAACATCAACTCCTCCAACTCCAATTCTACCAAATCAAACCCAGGAGTGGGTGACTCCATTTCAACCCAACAATCCTCCCAATCCCACTCATGAATCCACCCAACAACCCTCCTATAAACCTAAATCTTGAAGAGTATGTGAAAGGCTGTCATATTCTTTTTTTTTGTACCACCTGTCGAAGTCCAACCTCTTCTTGTAAATAGAAGATCAATTCATCAAGGAAAAAGAAGAAAGAAGATATCAAGCTTGATATTAGACTCATGTAGAAAGTATTCTATTTATAATCAATACACTCATAAGCTCTTGTAATCATTGTTACTTGAGATATAAAAAAAAAATTATACTCTCGAGCAGGAGTACAAGCTTATGGGTAAAAAGCTTGAAAGAGAGTAGCAGATTAGCATCATGAAGTTTGTGGGAGCCAAGGTGAGAAGACAAGTATTGGAAGAAACATACCTTAAAAGCTTAAAATCCAACAATAACTTTTATTCAACTGTATCTATTCTCTTTTTGGCTTTTGAAACGATATTATTTATTGGCTTACCCAATGGTAAAACCGTAAAAGGTTCCTTACTCAACACAAGAATTGCCCCCTAATTGAAAAACTCCAACCCGGTGTAAAAAGTGCCGCCTCATGACGCCTCACTCACCAAAGCACCACTTTGGGCTGCTTCTTGGTAAACCATCCACATCGCCTACTGATGAAGTGTTGCCGCTTGCGTTCTTTCTAAAACCAAGGGTATCACTGCAATCTGAAGCATTAGAATGAGTGAATGACTCTCTTTGAGTTGAGAAGTCTACCAAAACCTCGTACTCGCAATAAGACTGAAATCAATCAGGATTGCTATAAACAACTGAATGAAAAAAACCTCTAAATCACAATAGGTCTAAAACCAACCAGAATTGCTATACGCAATTACAAAAGAATGACAAAAACATTAAAAAAATGTAAACATGGTCTAACAAACAAATAAACTTTGTTAATTTTTTTTTTAAATAACATGGTCCTTCTCTCACACCTTAATACATCTTAATATCTCTTCTTCCTACCTTCTCAACTTGAACTTATCCAAAATATTGCTTCAGTGACAACAGCAGCCTCTATCTTAGAGCTATCAAACGGTGATGAGATGCTCATACGGTTCTACCCAAATGTAAAAGATAATGTAACGTGGCGTGACTATCCACTATCCAGTGATCACTTTTATTTGCAAATGTAAAAAACTAGTGTAACGGTTATACCATAAATGAAAAAAAAAACACTAGACTCAACCTCAAAATTGTTGGAAAATGGAAACCAAAAGTACATTACATGCTCCTTCAGTTCCTGAATAAGATACTGTATCTAGACCCATAGCAAAGTACAATACTGAAACTTGTTTCCAAGATCTGGTGGACTTTATGATGATTATTTATTTATACACGAGAAAGTTATGACAAAAACATTCGTAACTACAACACAAAAAAATATTATGAGCCAACTAAGCATGATTAGTTTTAATTTTTCACTAGAGGAAGTGATTGCATGCTTACTGTGGTCTATTCAGTCTTCTTCTGCTTCTTTTGGGACATTGGAATATTTTCTAGGATGAGATCCGCTTTCTTCAATAATGTGTTCATGTTCTTGTGTACAACTATCAACTTTTCATCTACTTGATCCTGGAATGTGTCGTATAGGAAAGGAACCGACAAACTAAGAAGAACCCCTAAAGTGAAAACAAGAGAAAATATCAAGTCAAAAAAAGGAGATCATGTTTGTCGGCATGCAAAGATTTGGGAATGTAACACAGAAAATTAGCTCACCAATATAGATCAGTGTACAGAAGTTAAACAGACTACCAATATAAGAAATCAACCATAACCCAAAAGCAACCTGAAAAATCAAACCACATTACACAAACATACATCAAATGGTTGGAATCAGAACTCAGAAACATAAATCTTGGAAAATTAACAGATAAAATTCAGGCAAATATACCAATATTAAAATCCTCAAGTTTCCATCAACTGCAATTTCATGAATGGTTGCTAAAGCATTGTTAATCCACACTCGCATCTCATCAGCAGCAATAAGAACAGATTCTTCAGATATATCCAGATCAGGAATTGGAGGCAGAGGTCTATAATTAAATACTAATTACTGAATCAAATTTCTATTTCTCTAAATCAACTTTTGATCCAAAAACATAAACCTAGAACAGCAAAAACGAGTCCTACACGCACCTATTGAGAATGGATGCAGATTTCGCCCAGAAAAAGAGGATAACAGCCAAAAGCAGTAGAGAATTGGTGATGAATGCAAGGAAACTATATCCTGCTCTCTCGAAGAGGAACCACGTGAAGGTGGAACCGATTAGCAACACAACTCCTCCGTAGCATTTCCTCCATAACAATGTATCAGCAACTGCAAAATCATGAAATGATGATTCACGATCGATCAGTTAAATCATAGAACAGAATCAGAATGAAATGGATCGGATCAAAAAATTCCCCTGAATTGTTGCTCTATTGTATCATTTACAATAAGTTACAATCAGATGGAAAGTGAGAGATGGGAGATACCTGCACCACCTCCTAGAGCGTCGTAGACAGAAATTCGACCGATTTCTCCCATGGCGATTAGGGTTTTTTCCCCCGAAGATGGAAGGGAGGGAGATTTTCAAAAGGTTTTCGCATAAATCGTAACGTCTGATCTTGTTTCGATGGAATAGAAATAAACCATTCTAAAGTTGAAGAAAAGTAATATCCTTCTATATTAAACACAGCTTTAGGTATGTCCACGTCATCACTTGCTTAAGTGTAAATTTTCTACCCTCCCTTAAGATGATGTGTCAAATTAATAGCCTCCTTAAAGCTGATGTGTCATTTTGTTAAAAAAAAACTTGGGAAAATTAAAAAACACACGGATCCGGGTTATACCCGTCGGTTTTTTCAACCCGCATATATAAGCTTTTTCAAGAAAAAAATCCTCATTTGCGCCTCATCGTTTTAGGGTTTCTTCAAATCTCTCTCGCCGCTCATTCGGTTCATCACGCGATTTCGATCTAATCCTTCTCCTATATTAAACACAGCTTTAGGTGTACAGTTGGCACCTTATAAGTATGTCAACCTCATCACTTGCTTAAATGTAAGTTTTCTACCCTCCCTTAAGATGATGTGTCAAATTAATAGCCTCCATGTGTCATTTTGTTAAAAAAAAACTTGGGAAAATTAAAAAACACACGGATCCGGGTTATACCCGTCGGTTTTTTCAACCCGCATATATAAGCTTTTTCAAGAAAAAAATCCTCATTTGCGCCTCATCGTTTTAGGGTTTCTTCAAATCTCTCTCGCCGCTCATTCGGTTCATCACGCGATTTCGATCTAATCAACCACACCGTAAGTCTCTAACTTCAAATCAGTTGTCGTACTTTGTTATCTCTCTAATCTTCCAGTAAAATCTCTTTTTTTATCACAGATTTGAAGTATGAAATTTTTGAGATTTTTAGGGTTTTCAGAATCGAAGATTTAAGTTTCTTGGTTGAATTTGTTGTTGATTTCCTTCAAGAATTTCGATTTTTAGTGCTCTGCGATCGTTCCTTCATCACTATTTTCGTGCATGTTCTATTTTTCCGATCGATTTATAATGATGATATGTACTGTCTTGATTGTGAAGTTTTTTTTATTATCAATTCTATTTTTTATGATCGATCTTCATTTTTTATGGTTTTACATGATTCTATTTGTTCTATTTTTTATGATTCTGGACCCCCAATTTTCTTCGGATTCGGTTCCGAAAGTTCAAGTGTCATCCGATTAGTATGTCTGATATGAAACTAGAATGTTATATACAATTACATAAATTTTGACCTATCTGTTTATTTGTGATTTGTATGTCTGATATGAAACTAGAATGTTAGTTTTCTAGATTGATCATTGTTAGGTGTATACGTACACATATACTTGAATGGAATAATAAGTGTCTCAGATCTTAACAGGTGAATTTGATCATCTAATCACATTGTTTGATGTACAATTACAAAATCCAATTAGATTGGATCATATTCTGATGTATGATTAAAAAGGTGAAACCATTACAAGTTGATCTCTAACACTACCTAATGTATGTCATAAGAACAGAAAGTTAAGATCAACGGATTGCTATTAGGCTAGGATAATAGTTTGAAATCGAATCTTTAAAGGAAAATAGGGCCATGGAGGATATGTACTTTCACTCATAATTGGATAAGGTCCATTAAAATTATGATGAGATGATGCCCAACAGTCCAACTAACATTTTTCTATTGTTTCACTCAGTTAGAAGTTCAATATGTTTGTTGATAATACCGTTTTGGTTTATAAAATATTTCATTTGAAAATGGATTGTTTTAATACAATATGATTTTGCTTTCAAGAGGTGGTTTAGTCATTCAATTTATTTTCAATGTGTATTTGCATATCTACGATTATCATTTATTTGAAAAATGGATTGTTTTAATACAATATGATTTTGCTTTCAAGAGGTGGTTTAGTCAATCAATTTGTTTTCAATGTGTATTTGCATATCTACGATTATAATTTAATTGAAGTTATTATTGATTATTGTATTTGATGCTGCTGATTTGAAGTTGTAGGTATTATTGATCATTGAATTGTTGAGGAGCTTCACGTGGCGCCATTCTTCAACGCATTCACGATCCTCTCTCTTTTTCGTGAGGTAAATCTTAAAACCACAATCCTTGAACGCTTTCTCAAAATTTCCTCTTTGAGTCTTTATTTCAATCAATATTCAAGAACCTGAAGACAACTGAAAATCAAAAAGATTTGATTTCCAATTTTCACTTATCTGACCTACAATTTGATTATATTACTTTTTTAGCAGGGGTGGTGCTTAAGATTAAATGGGTGGTTATTCAAATTATCAAATTATAGAATTTGGATTCTGGTTATTTGAATTAGCATAATATCAATTTTGAACCAAAAACTACGATAATAAGAAGTATATGTTGAAAGTTTGAGTCAAGACCATGAAATGAGAATCCAATTTATATAGAAATTGACACTTAATATTGGATGGTAATGCTATTGTATTCTCAACAACTTGCATTGAGTTTTTAATTATAGAAATTGTATAATCAACCAGACGACAACAAGTAATTTTTTCATATATTATTGGACATTTGGTTGTTATCTGTTGTCATCTGGTTGAGATCAGCAGCAGTCAGGATTCTCATTTCATGGACAACATGACTGCTATTGTATTCTCAACAACTTGCATTCGATCGGGTACACCTTTTTCGATCAGGGCACACCTTTTCGATCGAAGCATTTTGCCGATTATAGGGGTGAGCAAACTTAACCATTAACCGAATTTTAACCGATAACCGAACCGTCACCGAACCGAATTAACCGATAACCGAGATTAACCGATGGTTATGGTTAAGGTTATTTGATTAACCGATAAATCGGTTATGGTTATGTTAAGGGTGTCTCATAACCGAACTTTAACCGAACCGAACCGAACCGAAACAACCCTTTACATAGAGTAATTTGCCCTTTGTAGCATCTCTTCACTTTTAGGATCATCAATTTAGAATACTTCCGTGAACTTTTAAATCACTTCATGAAGCATTTGTACAGTATATACTTATTAATCAAATTAAATCACATGCTGATACCAAATGAATTGAGAAATAACAACGAAAAGAAGTGTACCAGATACAACGATAGATTAATTTACGAAAGGCTTCATGAAGTTAAAATATATGTTCTCGGTGCTACCCAAATCGGCTCTAACTTAAAACTTTTAAAAGGGTCTTACACCTGTAATTTGACAATCTCTAATTTATTTGGAATATATTCAATCCCACATTGCTTGTGGGTTGAAATTTTAAAGCTTCCCATATATATAAATTAAGAGAACATGGATCCCCCACTTTAATCCACATTTTAGCACTTGAAGTCACTTACTTTTTTTATTGGTTTTTCTTGACTTTCTTACTTAAAATTTACTTGGATGAAAGTTCAATCCTTTTAATACGTTTAGAGCCCATAAGTTAAATAAGCAATCATAACTGGTAGTTAAGCTTTTCTCAACCCAAACTCTGTCTATGGTTAACCGACCCGAAATCGACCCATATCAATATATGAAACCGATTAACCGAAACCGATTTAACCGAAACCGATCGGTTAAGAAAATTCAATTAACCGAAAGTCGGTTATGGTTACGGTTAAGGGCTAAAACCGATCCAAACCGATCCATGCACACCCCTAGCCGATTATACTGAGTGATAATGTTATTAAAACTTAAAATATAAAATTTATGTATTTGTTAAACACGTTGATAAACCCTATAATTATTGAAACTTTTACTAATTGTTGTGTTATCAAAAGCTTAATGCTTAATTTAGATTACTTATTTGGGTCCATAAACATTAAATTATAATCATATAACTTTGCAATGCTATATATGGAATTTATAAAGTTAAGGTTATAACTCAAAAGTCTACCATATGCACTCATTAAATCAGTTGTGCTACTTAGGGGTGAGTGATTTGTTTGTCGTCATAAAATGAGGGGGTAACCGTTCCGAGAAACAAATTTAGTATTTTAACTTGGTCCACCTGGCATTGTTTGGTGGATGCCACGTGACAGCCATCAAGTATTTTAACTTTTTTTGCTTTTTTTTTTCTAAACGCAACACGTTTTGCGTGTGGTCTCAAAAAATGTAGGTACAAACGTTGTTCTTATATTTCATATCATTTTTTTCTGAGAATCATAGCCGTAGGTCCTTTTAACCAACAGATTATCCTTATTTCATCTTCTTGATTTGATGATAATCTAGAATTCTTATCATGTTGGTGGTTCCACCTAAAAACAACTATCCAAACCAACTAATTTAACCAAGGGGCATTTGTTCCAATGGTATGGGGATGAAGGTTAAAGCTTGGGGACCTTGAGGTCTCAAGTTCAAACCTGACTCAAGGGGTTTTTCTTAAGTGGTGAGTTTCCTCCTTGATGGTGTTTCTGGGTGAGCCAAGCCTGGAGTGTCAAAATCAGTATGGACGGTTGCAATCCCGTCTCAGGAATGCTCACTCGGGTATTAGAGATTTGGGAGTAGTTCCAAACACCGTTCAAAAAAAAAAAATCAACTAATTTAGGCATCCAATGAATAAGATCGAATAGAGAGGGAAATAGAAATAAATTATCACGCAGATTTCACAAATCAAATTTAAGAAACAAATTAACTTACGATAGTAGCAAATAAATCGCAATTCAATTTTTATGACTACCAGATTGCTATTATATAAAACTAAATGGTGGGAAAAACTTACAAATTTCGGAGTGCAGCAGGCTCGATATGGTAGCGGAGGGCTGTCGGCGGTGGGAGGAGGGTTGTCGGCGTAGGGAGGAGGGCGGAGGCGGTGGCGGAGTGCGGTGAGTTTGAGAGGAGCGATAGTGATTCAGTTGGAGAGGGGGTTTTCAAAATTGATTTTGGGTGAGAACCTTGCCGGTCAATGAAACACAAGTAACAAGCCCAACACAATTGGGCTATTGGGCTCCAACTAAATGAAATTTTAGAAAATTTAAAACTAATTTTTTCTAAGTTGACAGTCACTTTATTATTAGATGCTTTGCATAAAGAGAAGAACTATGTCCGCAAACAATCTAATGTTGCTTTCATAAGAAGAAGCCGATCCCCTATAGAAATATGTTTGGCTTTTCATAAGGATAATCGGGCTTCAAACCACATTGACCGCACTCTTCCAATTCTTCGCTTTATTTATATTTGCTTCCACAACTAACCCCAAATATGTGAACGATAGATGCCCGTCCATACGTTGAAGCTTGTTGGCTTTGCCTTTAATATCTTCTTGAGAGACATTGACACCATATAAGCCACATTTTTTTCGATCGGATACCCTTTTTTTGATCGAAAACCATTTTTCGATGAGGTACAACTTTTCGATCGGATACACCTTTTTCGACCGAAAAGCTCACTTTTCGAACGGATACCCCTTTTCGATCGAAAAGCTCACTTTTCGATCGGGTACACCTTTTTCGATCAGGGCACACCTTTTCGATCGAAAACCCCTTTTCGACCGGACACCCTCAGAATTTTTTTACGGGGCTTCCGCCCCGAACCCCGGCGAACTCACCGCGGAGTTCGATCCGTGGTTGTGGACAGGGGGTTTTCTACTAAATTTGGGGATTAATATTAAAATTTTGTTTTGTTTAAAACCTTATATGTTTATGTTTTACAAAAACTTATATAATAAATTAGATTAGTTCCTTTACTTGTATTAGTTATTGACATGTAGTAATTCTGGCCAAAGCTGATTTGCTACATTAATCGATGTCATCATTATTTCTAATATTAGTTAACTCATTTGAATTAAACTAAATTATTCGCTTAACTTGATAACATTTCAAAACCTCGATTCTGGCCAAAGCTGATTCGTTGTTCATACAATGATTATCAACTAAAATTAAGCATTCGCCTCACTTATACAAGTGTTTCTCTTCTGGCCAAAGCTGATGAGTTATGTTTGTATTCAGCGAACCTAATTTGTACATAAAGCTTAGATGCATCATTTCTGGCCAAAGCTGATGTGATGCATTACTTTATGCACATATGATGACCTGTCGTTGGGGTCATGCAAAAATTAACCTAACTTTACCTATAGACAGGGTAAGTCGGGTGTCGAATCCACAAGGAGCATGTGGTTAGATTTGCAGGTTTGTTTGATTATTAATACTAAACTTAATTTAAAACTGAAATTCAACTTGATTTGATTAAAAATAAAAACAAGGCAGCCCCTCCAGGTTTCAGGTTCTAGGTTAACACAAAATTCAGTTAATTAATTGGGAACCACATAGACATAGTTTTGAAAATTAGTTAAAGTAGTAATCAAAACAGATTTTTGTCATCAAACCATGTCAATCACCTAACTTGTAAGTGTCAATTCAACCCCCTTTAGTCACCGAACCCGCTTTAGGTTTTGTCATCAACCGAACGTAATTGTAAAGAGAGGACTCAAAACACACACATATTATTTAAATTAACTAATGCATCAATCAAATTTAAATGCTTGTCATCACAGATAAAAGAAGATCCAATACATATACCAAACGGAATTAAGTATAAAATCTATATGAACCATCCATCTGGAGGAAACTACAAAAGATTTAGCTAATCATAACGAAGAGATCTAATACTGTCACTACAAGATTCATCGTTAAATAAAATTAACTAAATATTCAAGAGTATAAATGAAGTAATAAAAAGAAAATAGTAAAAGTAAAAGTTTAAACACCTTCATGTTCATCTACTTCTCGAATGGCACATCAAAATAATCAAAATAAAGAGAATCTTGAATTGTTGCCTTCTCCTCTTGATTTGCATGCCAGCCAAAGAGGCTGCACTCTTGCGCTCTCCCTCTTCCCCCTGATCGAAAAATCCCTGGCTCCTCTTTAAGTGAATTTTTTATTGTGCTCTGTGGGCCCTAACCTCCCCGTGAATTCCTCTCAATTTGTTGCATCCATCCATGTTCCTTTTTCTTTTAATTATGATGAAGTTCAATTTCATTCTCTGTCTTTGGTGCACATGGCCCATAGGAACCCACGTAATGATCCACATGATTTTATTCTTTTATTTTTTTATTTTTTTATTTTTTCACCTCCAACTCCACTGACATATTTTTCTAATCTTCCTTTGTTTCATACGGAAGATGCATATCATCATTTCACCACTAAAAATCATCATCACAATTTACTCCTTATCTTCATTCCATGTTTCCTGTTTCACGACAAAAACAACAAGTAATATATATTTTATGATTTTCATTTTCTTTTATGTCCTCAAGACTACAACCATTAAATTTATAATCTGTGTTTTATACTACTTTCATATTAAAATCACTAAAATCTAATATTTATAAATAATAATTAAAAAGCTCACACTCATTAACATGTTATGACTCGAACTCAACATAATTCAATCATTTAAGCTCATTCTTATCTCAACACATAAAACACCAAGGTTACTTAATTAATATCTTTTAAACCCAACTTTATGTCTTTAGGGGATGATTAATACTAAATATAATGTACTTTTAAGTCACTCATCAACATACCCCTCATCTTGTTCATAATGCTTAGGTGATAGGCAAGTAACCAAAGCGAAAGCTGACTCATTTAAGTAGAACCTTAATTTTGTCTATTAATTTTTGGTGATTGTAATAGACTATTATCACAACTTTATTGCTTCATAACTATGGTCCTTATTTATGCCTACTTATTATTATTACTATTATTATTAATAATATATATTAATAATATTATTATTATCCGATTATTCACTATACCTTTCCTCACTAAGTATCTTACCTATTCTCACTCTTGTCCACTCTAGCCTCGACTTTCGGAGTAGAAACCTTGACTGGAACGAACCTCGCTGCTTGGAAGGATTCTGTGAATTTGGTTCTCGGCATATTAGGCTTCGATCATGCACTCCTCACCGATGCTCCTGCTGACCTCACTAGTTCGAGCACTACTGAAGAGAAGACTGCTCATGAGAAATGGGTCAAGTGCAACAAGATGTGCCTTTTGATCGTGAAGAAATCCATTGACATTGCCATCAGGGGGGCCATACCAGATTCTGACAATGCCAAAACTTACCTGGAGTCCGTGGAGGAGTACTACAAAGGAACATCAAAAGTGCATTCTGGCAACCTCATTCTCAAATTGCTGACTACTAAGTATGATGGAAAGGGCAGTATTCGTAAGCACCTGATGATGATGAACGACATCGCCAACAAGCTTAAGGCTTTAGACATGCCGATTGGCGAGACGTTTCTGGTTCACTTCATTATGACCTCGAAATTATTCATACTGACATTAGTGGCCCCTACACTACCACTGGAATTACAGGACATAACTCTTTTATCACTTTCATAGATGATTATTCTCGTTATATGCATTTGTATCTCATCAAAGAAAAATCTGAATCACTAACAACTATTAAAGACTATAAAACAGAAGTTGAAAAACAATGCGGTCTTCAAATAAAAGTTGTCAGGTCAGATAGAGGAGGTGAGTATTATGGTAGACATACAGATTTGGGTCAGGCCCCTGGACCATTTTATGAGTTTTGCAAAAGCCAGGGGATCGTGAACCAATATACCATGCCTGGTACTCCTCAACAGAATGGTGTTGCTGAAAGGAGGAACAGAACCCTAATGAACATGGTACGAAGTATGTTAGCCAACTCAGGATTACCTCTATTCCTCTGGACCGAGGCCTTGAAAGCAGCCGTTCATATACTCAATAGAGTTCCCTCGAAATCTGTCCCTAAAACTCCTTACGAACTTTGGACAGGAGAGAAACCGAGTCTAAAATATATGAAAGTATGGGGTTGTCTTACCATATCGAGCCTGCTGCACTCCGAAATTTGTAAGTTTTTCCCACCATTTAGTTTTATATAATAGCAATCTGGTAGTCATAAAAATTGAATTGCGATTTATTTGCTACTATCGTAAGTTAATTTGTTTCTTAAATTTGATTTGTGAAATCTGCGTGATAATTTATTTCTATTTCCCTCTCTATTCGATCTTATTCATTGGATGCCTAAATTAGTTGAATTTTTTTTTTAACGGTGTTTGGAACTACTCCCAAATCTCTAATACCCGAGTGAGCATTCCTGAGACGGGATTGCAACCGTCCATACTGATCTTGACACTCCAGGCTTGGCTCACCCAGAAACACCATCAAGGAGGAAACTCACCACTTAAGAAAAACCCCTTGAGTCAGGTTTGAACTTGAGACCACACGCAAAACGTGTTGCGTTTAGAACAAAAAAAAAAGCAAAAAAAGTTAAAATACTTGATGGCTGTCACGTGGCATCCACCAAACAATGCCAGGTGGACCAAGTTAAAATACTAAATTTGTTTCTCGGAACGGTTACCCCCTCATTTTATGACGACAAACAAATCACTCACCCCTAAGTAGCACAACTGATTTAATGAGTGCATATGGTAGACTTTTGAGTTATAACCTTAACTTTATAAATCCCATATATAGCATTGCAAAGTTATATGATTATAATTTAATGTTTATGGACCCAAATAAGTAATCTAAATTAAGCATTAAGCTTTTGATAACACAACAATTAGTAAAAGTTTCAATAATTATAGGGTTTATCAACGTGTTTAACAAATACATAAATTTTATATTTTAAGTTTTAATAACATTATCACTAAGTATAATCGGCAAAATGCTTCTATATTGTATATGGTTAATAAATTATAAGTAGATAGATATTTACTCAGAAAGGGCATTCCTCATGTGGTTGAGGATTCAAGACAGAGGGTAAACAAAGGTGTAGCTCTAGGAGTAGGATTAGAGGATTTGTGAGTTAGTTGTTCTAAGAAATGGTAGGTTCTTAAAATTTAAAACCGTTAAAGAACTAAATAGTTTCACTGGGATGACAATAAAACAACATAATTCCGCATACGATTTGCTAAACGAGATACTTGGTTTTAAAATCGGCGCATCAGGAGTGCATAGTGCAACTATGTGGTGATGGTTTTGCATCGCTACAGTTGATACAATGTCATTTCATGATGCAGACGCTTTAATGCGATCTGATGTGTGATGTGGTTGATGTGATGCATCCTGTAGTATTTGAACAAATTAGACCATCGATTGCATTGTGTCTGTGTGTTTTTAATCTTTCTTGAACAAATCTAACCATCAATTGTTGAACAAATATGAGATTTGGCTATGGTTTTAGTATTTGTACAAATTAGATCATCAATTGAACAAATCTGACCAGAGATGATGAAAATGTATTATATCTTAGTGTTTAATAGTTAACAATTTAAACTATTATCTATAAATAATATTTAGTATGAGCGCCTTACATACGTGATGCGTGCGCATTGGGATGCATAGACAACTTGGACGTAGTAATATGAACTCATAGGAGCTTCGTATTAAATATTTGGAATGCATACCGTTTCAATTGCAATAAGATGCGTTTTTTTCCCTTCTTTTTTCAATGCTTGTTTAATTTATATTTTTCTTCAGTTTCTTTCCAAATGGCTTCATGTGGGGAAGGAGAAAATCCAGACATTGTTGCATTTATGAAGCTGGCATTAGAACAAGTATGCCTTCCAAGTTTAAGGATACCATTATCATTCTTAGGACAATCATTCACTATTGCATGTTGAAGTGCTAAAATATTCTAAATTTATCTGCCTCATATGAGCTAAATCTGCCTAACATATTGTTTTTGTGCATTTTGGGCCACAAGATTTCCCTATTATATAATTATTGAAGATCAAATGCAAAATAGGATTATCTCCAACAACACTTTTGATCTGACAGAGCGACTAGATGGTTCTAAGACTTGCATTATGCACCATAAGAAATTACTTCAATAAAACACTTTATTTTTTCTCAGGCTAAAATTGCATTTGACAGCCTTGAAGTGCCTGTGGGGTATGTTCTTGTCCATGATGCCTTCAAAGTATCTTAACATTTCTATTTCTCTTCATTTTAAGTGTCTTCCCTTTTGAGGCTACTTATTTTTGCGTCTTCTTTTGACATGTGTGAGCCTTTTGTCTTGGTTTCATATTTCAATGATTTTCTCTTTCATGAAACAGGTGTGTAATTGTTATGGATAGGAAGGTAATATCGTGTGGAAGAAATCGGACTAATGAAACAAGAAACGTAATGATTTCTGTTTCCACGTTACCTTTTCTGTTTCACCTGTCATTATGTTAACACTACCGAAATGGGCTCTAAAACTGCAGGCTACAAGACACGCTGAAATTGAAGCTATCGATGTTCTACTTGATCAGTGGAAAGAAATAAAGCTTTCACAGGCTGAAGTTAGTAAAATGTTCACAAATTGCTATCTTTATGTTACATGTGAACCATGTATAATGTGCGCAACTGCCTTGTCATTTCTTGGTAAACTTACATACCTTACTTAATTTCTATAGTTTCATATTTAGAATTTAGATCACCATTGATGACATCATCTTCACCACATGATTCTGTAGGTATAAAAGAGGTATACTATGGTTGTGCCAATGATAAGTTTGGAGGTTGTGGATCGATATTATCGTTGCATAAAAGTGATAAAACAAGGTTAATATCACTGACCACTTTTTAATAAAAAGTTATGATTTCTTAACCATTTGTGTGTGTACTGGCGGGGTAATGATGGTATCGTGATAGTTGTGAAGAGGTTGGTGGGAAGAGTTACAAATGCACCGGCGGGATAATGGCGGAAGAAGCAGTTTCTCTCTTCAGAAACTTCTATGAGCTTGGAAACCCTAATGGTAAGTCTTCTCAGTTTATGTGTGTGGAAAAAATTAACATAAAAAAAGAAATTGTAGAAATGCACTCGTCCCATGGGATAAAGGTTAAGACTTGCTCTCATCTCACACATCAAACCCTACTGTTCGAGTAAGGTTTTGCTGAGTATGTTTGTTTATTTGTTTATGTCGCTTGATCATGAGAAACAAAATTAAGTATTCTGTGTTTAATCAATAGATATTTTATTCGCAATCAGATCTTTTATCGAAATCAATCACTTAAATCACCGTCGCAAACAAGAAGAAAACTCACGGTTTGTGGCAAGACACTATTCTATTAATAAACAATGACAGACAATTAAAAATAACTTAATAATTAATCTAAACCGACTCCACGCTAAAACGACCCAATCATTTACCCGTAACCCATCCGTTTACATGTGAATGAAATATGAATAAAGTAGCAAACAGAGTAGGATACTAAAGTTATTATTATCTCTGGTTTAGAAACTACTGTTTTAAGAGTATCTGACTAAAGATTAGTCTCTTCTGATTTTATATACTTTTTATTTGTCGCAGCTCCAAAACCTCACAGGCCAATTCAACAACCATGATGCAAACCAACATTTGGTGTTTTGTAGCCTCAAGAAAGGCATGTTTACTGCATCCTGTACTTCTGATTACAAACAAAATCGTGATTGCAGGGCTTCAACTGGAAAGTGCGCTAACTGCAGGTGTGTGGTTAATACTCTTTCAACTTGTGGGTATGGTATACCAGGATGAGTATAAAACATGTGACATTTTCGGTAACAAAATCATTATTAATCTTGACAGTCTTTCGAAGTCAAATTGGATATTCTAAAATACTTATATGTTGTGTCAGTTTGAAAAAGAATTAGGGGTGCCTGATCATGAACCTGAAAAGGGTATGACAAGGTTGGTGATTGGTTGAACACTCCAGATTTGACTATGTGATCAACTCTCTCATTTTGACTTTTAAGGAACTATAAGAAAATTAACATATTGCAACATTATTGTTGATAATTATACATATATACGCATGTACGTATACATATGTGTGTGCGTGTGCTCGCATTTGTGTTTATGTGTTGCATGTTATATCGAGCGAGGACGCGCTCAATGTAGGCCTTTTGGGACAAGCCTAAGATCCCTTTGGCTCTATCTCGGTGTATTTCGATGCCTATAACATAAGAAGCCTCTCCGAGATCCTTCATGTCAAAGTTGAGCGAAAGTAATCGCTTTGACTCATGCAACATATCTAAACTATTACTTGCCAAGAGAATGTCATCTACGTACAGGACAAGTATAGTAAAGTTGCTCCCACTCATCTTAAGAAAGGTGCATTGGTCCACTTGATTCTTCAGGAAACCTTGTTTCTTCATGACTTCATCAAACTTTAGATACCACTGACGTGATGCTTGTTTCAACCTGTATATCGATTTCTTTAGCTTGCAGACTAAATGTTCTTGACCTTCTGGTTTAAACCCATCAGGTTGCGTCATGAACACTTCTTCATACAAGTCACCGTTCAGGAAAGCAGTTTTAACGTCCATCTGATGTAGCTCCAAATCAAAATGAGCTACCAGGGCCGCAACGATCCTTAAGGAATCCTTTCGAGAGACAGGAGAAAAGGTCTCTTGATAATCAATTCCCTCTTTCTGAGCATAGCCTTTTGCAACCAATCTCGCTTTATAGCGTTCAACGTTTCCTTGAGGATCTAGTTTAGTTTTAAAGACCCATTTACATCCTACGAGTTTTGCACCGTTAGGTAATTCAACTAAATCCCAAACGTCATTTTTCTTCATGGAGTCAAGCTCGTCAAGCATAGCTTTATTCCATTCAGAAGACTGATCACTGTTCATGGCTTCTTTATAAGAGGTAGGATCAACAAACTTTCCACCATCTAATTCAATTTCAGCCAGGTAAGTTTCATAGTCATCAAAGTTAGTAGGTTTTCTAACTCTAAATGACCTGCTGGGAACAACGGGTTCAGCATTGTTTTAAGGGCACGTGGTATACCATGTTGAAAGTTGATGTTGAAATGTGTCACGTAGGCGCCATGTGGATAACACCACTTTTCACACCAAGTGTGGTATACTTGGTGTTGAAAAGTGGTGTTGAAACATAATTTATTATTTTTTTTTACTTTTTAAAATTAAAATATTAAATAAAGACTAATTAAACATTTTTATTAAATAAAGACTAATTTTAAATACCACTAATATTTTATTTAAATAGAAATAAAACATTACAACTAGTCGAAATTAAAAAACGATCAAACAATACCAATGAAGCCGACCATTAATGAATAGTTTGAAGACCAAGAGCGCAAAAATCATATTAAGGGAGAGGTAATCCCAACTTCACGCGGAACAGTTCATCGGTGAAGTGTATATAAAAATTTGATATATCTCGGAATTGATCCCATTTTGGGTTAATTCCTTAAGAAATCAATTGAAACTTGCTTCCATTAGATCCTTTTGAAAAGAATGCTCTAATGAATTAACCGGCTCGACAGAAGCCTCAACGAAATGATAGGCCTCCATACAGATATTCTTATATGGATACATCTCCGAAGCTATTTTCCTCCTAATTTTCGCCTTCTCCGCCTTGAAGAATTGCCGGTCCTCCTCGCTCATGTGCGTCGTATCGACGCTCAACATACGCATTTGTTCTATGCGTATTTTTTCCTTCTTCAAATCCGTTTTTTCCTTTTAGATACGGATTTTATCCTCTCTCAACCTTGTTCGTTTCATTTGCTCTTGATTGAACAAGAGCACTTGCTCCATGAAAGTGTCGTGGGCTTTTTTCTCCTTTTCTTGGCGGATGTGTTTTTTCTTCCCCACCGGCCTTTCCAACCCATTGATGTCTTCTTCTTCCTCCAAGTCGACCGTGTCATTAAGGTCGACATTACACCGCCCCGTTGAAGCCTATCCCATCGGACTATCCATATAGGTGGATGACCGTTTCTTCCCGCTAGTAGATGTGGATTCCATAATCTCATTAAACTTTGGAGATTTTTTCAAAATGTTGTAATGCTCCACGAGAGGTGCCGAGTTGTGATCGTCACGGTAACGGGTGATGGCAATGTTGAGTAGGTCGACATCTCTTGCCCCACTAGGACGGTTCCTTTCGACCTCACGATAAACACCGTGAAATTTTCCAACATTTCTCTTGATGTGGAACCGCTTGCCACTTAGCTTATCATTTTTTCGGAAGAACACGTCATGCCCGGGCTTTGCTTTCTTTTTCTTGATCTCGTGAAACTTCTCACTAACACGAGTCCAAAACGTTCCCTTGGTTTGGTTGTTCCCTAAAAAAATAAATAATATAAATAAGACCAAAACGTGTAGGAAAAAGGTTTAAAATTTATTAAAAAAAAAGTAAACTTTATACCCCATTTCGGATCTTCCGATGTGTTAACGTAGGCACGAACCAAATCCAATTCTTCCGTCGTGGTCCATTTTGTTCTACCCCTTTGTTCGAGCGTCCCTTCAACCTTCTCTTTGCCTCTACGTCGGTTTTATTTTAGCCGGTTCGGACACTTGAGTCTCCGGGATGATCTCCAAATCGTCGTCTTCTTCGGCTCGAGTTTGAGGTTGAACGGGAGTTTGAGGTTGAGATTGTTGAAACATCGGTTGAGATTGTGGAAACATCAGTTGGGATGGTGGGAATTGAGTTGTTGAAATTTGACCCCACTGAGCGTAATTTTGAAAAGCCGGATTCGGATTGAAAACCGATTGTTGAACTTGACCGGTACCCACGTACAACGTTGCCCGTTGATAGTTGGCATATTCCATATGTTGGTGTTGAGTCCGGGGTTGGTAGGGTCTTGGTTTGGGTTCATGGTGGTGACTAATTTTTTTAAAAAAATGAGATAGATATAGAATGGGATGAAAGAGTAGAGAGAAAAGTGTATAAAAATGGGGTAAAAATTGTGGTATTTAAATAGAAAAAAAAGAATATATTAATAAAAAAATGGCCTTAACGGTAAAATGACTGTTTTCAACGGTCGAAATTCTGGAAAACACCGCCAACCACGCCGTGAAGAATACAACGGCTAGCTTCAACGCAGCCCTTCAACGCCGTTGAGGGGGCGTTGAAGCCCTCCACGCCATGTTCCACGCGGGTATACCCCATGATCTAAGTAATTTAATAATTAATTAGTTGAAATAAATATTATCCTACATGCATACAAAATAGGAAAATTGGATTTTAATAATCCCACATATTGACTATTGGTTTATAGTAATCCCATCCGAGTTTATTTCTTTTAATGATCCTACCTATTCAACTGATTTTTTCTGATGGTCCTGCTGTTAACTATACTAAGGGTATGTTTGGGAGTGCTTATTTGAATGCGAAAATGCTTTTGGGTAAAAGTGTTTATTGACTTATTACTTTTTAAAAAGGAGTTGTTAAAAAAATATTTGGATTAGCTTTTATGGTGAGATTGTTTATTTTATAAGTAAAATGACTAAAATGGGGTTATGTGGGTATAAGGTTAGGTGAATATAAGATTAAATAAGGGTATTATAATAATTGCACCATCAAAAAGCCAAAAGCACTTCCAAAAGCCAGGATTTTCTGGCTTTTAAAAACAACTTTTCCACCCTTTAGCAAAAGTTAATGAAAAGTGTTTTTCAATTTGCCAAACAATATTTTTAACTTATTGGCTTTTTAAAAAGTCAGTAAGCCAATAAATCATTTTTAAATGGTTAGCCAAATATGCTCTAACTATCGTTAGTTTTAGATGACGTGTCTTCCAACATGACAGTCTACATGTCCTCTTTTTGATGACTTGGCAAACCCATCCCTAACCATCAATTTCTTTAGAACCCTAATCCACCAAATTCCCCAAATCCACTCTCCGCCATCGTATGACACCACCACCATCGTATGACAACTGACAACCACCGAAGAAATCAGCTCTTCTGTCGCACCGCCGTGGTAAGACGTATCTCCAGCTCCTCCGTCGCCATTGATTTCTCCGATTCACCGGCGGGGCTACGGTATGTAGCAGGCAACTGTTCCTGCAGCTAGTAGATTCCGTTAGCGCGAAACTCACATTATCTTCGGATCTAGTAACTCATCGCTTTCAGTTATCCAAAACCAGTCAAAATCGAGGCTCGAAGCTAGTTTTATCCGGCGGTGTTGTTCGTCGTGCGTCTCCGGATAAATTAAAAAAATACTTTATCCGGTCAATTATCTTGATCTATTCCTTTCCTGTTTCGTCATTTACGATTTTACTCTCCTACTTCAGCTTCCAATCGTTTGATCCGCTGTGTTGTTATTGATTCATCATGATGATGATTGCATATTGCTTTTAATTCGAGTAGTTAGTTTTGTATGCAGACGCAGAAATCGAGGGAAGATTATCTGTTCATTCAATCGTGTTAACCTGATTTCGTATGGTGGTAGACGACCGGAGTAGTGGGTGGGTTAATATGAAGGTAAACCGAATTGTAGTTTTTGTGTGTGAATTTGGGAATTAGGGTGGGTTAATCAAACACGAAGGTCGATGAATGGATGGCTTTTTTATGGTTGTAGAGGTGGTAGACGGCCGGAGATAAGGGCTGCGGCGATGGATGTGGCGGTGGGACCGCCAGAGATAAAGGTTGCGGCGGCAGAAGATGGTTGTAGTGGTGGTAGAGGGTGAGGGAAAATAAGAGAGTAAAAAATAAAAAATGTATTTTAATGGGGAAATTACTTGAACTGTCACGTGGAAATAAAAAACTAAAAAAAATAAGAGTATTTCATATCATCTGCTATGTCAGTAGAGATTTAACGGTGTTAAAAAAGTTAACCGGAGGATCACCAGAAAAAATAGGTTGAATAGATAGGACCATAAAAAAAAACTTAAATAGGATTATTGTAGGCCAATAATTTGCCGCGAGTTTTTTGAACATGTACGGACTTTTAAAGTCATTTTATTGTTTTAGAAAAATAAAATAATAATAAGAACATGAAAATAGATGCAATAAAAAATTACATTATGTGAGTAAACTATTTCATATATTTTTTTTATTAACAAGCTAAATAATCACGCATAAAGTTTGTAGGATTTGACCATAACATTTTGATTGATTGGAGAGTAACTATTTTAGGGTGGGTGCTGCTAATTTAACAGCTAAATACGCTACGTATTAAGCAATACGCTGCGTATTAAGCAATACGCAGCGTATAAGGCCTAATTAATTCTGCAGACATTCTATACGCTGCGTATTACGGAATACGCAGCGTATGGAATGTTTTAATCACGACATCATCATTAAACGGAGATGATTAGTGTTTTACGCTCAACACGCTGCGTATTAAGCAATACGCAACGTATGAAAACCTTAAATAACCATCCAAGTTAATTATTTTCAAACAATCTTATAAGCTAAGACCCGGCAAAGATGTCGAAACGTCACGAGGTAAACGACGGTGAATATCATTCACAACGTACCGTAAAGTCCTCGAAGTTGGTTATAAAAAGTTGATGGAAAAGTTGTTGGAAGGTAACACATTAAATACGGGCGACGATTTGAAGGAGACATGTGCGGCATACCGGCGGTACATGGCCGACCAAATATATCGGTGTCGTTTTGAACCAGATTTGTAGTGCTGTTAGTTTTTAGTTTAGTTTTATTTTGAACAAGATTGTCAGTGTAACCGTTATTTTATGAGTTTAATTTTAACAATCTTCATTTATTACGGGACGTTTATTTTCAACATAAAATATAAAATATTTAAAAACACAAACACATTTAACTCTTAAAATTTTAAAACAGTTTTTTTGTTGCCTTGGAGGTTGAGGCGTCCCATTTCGCCCGGGTCTTCGGGTAGTCTTTTTCAGTCTTTGCTCCCAGCTCACTGTCAATGACGTAGACGTCAACACTTCTGATGTCTTCATTTATGAAAGAAATCAGACGACCAACGTCCATATTATTTGTTAACGGTTCGAGACCGCTGTCAAGATCAAGATAAGGGTTTTTATAATAAAACCATATGTTGTTTGTAGTTTCATACCCCAGATGTGGCATGATTAGGCTCATATCATAAAATCTAAACTCATTCACATCGCAGTAATCCGCCAAAGTACAACAGCCTTCAACGTATCTCCTTCCCGGTAAATCTGTAAAATGACCGTAATGATAGATTTTTAAAGTAAAATATCTTGAATCACGGTTGTATGCATCATCCACGATTAAACCGAGGTAACGTTGATTAGTCGATCGAATCGTCCACGATCTCCTTCCGAAACTCATGTCGTATTGGTGAAGTATTTTGAGAGATTGCGGGCAGTTTTCTGTAAACGGTATATTTTATGTGATATATACATCCGTTGATGACCATACTACTTATACCCGTGGCCAAATTTCAAAAAACTAACATACGCAGCGTATTTAGCCATACTCAGCGTATTACTTTATTATTGCCCCCCACTATTCATCAACAGTGTATCTGCATGTGAAGCTGGTCATTATTGAAGTAATACGCAGCGTATTGTCTAATACGCTGCGTATAGGCCGTTATACTCAACGTATTGTCTTATACGCTGCGTATTACTTTAATAATCATTCGCTTCACATGCTGGAACACTGTTATCCTTTGAAATGAAATGTCCTTTGAAATGAAATGATCGAAATGGAATATCAACGTTCCTAGTGTGCAATGATATCGATAAATATCGAATATCATTCCTTTACCTATATATTACGCGTATTGCAGAACCACTCTTTTACGTATATATCGATACAGTCTTTCATTTCTCTTTTAGTTATTTGAAGTTATTCGTTCCGCTTGTTTGGAAAAAATTACAAATTTTGTTAGCATTATGTCGCTTTGGAATATATTCTCGAATGACGAGCCTCTCGATTTAAACCAGCCGGCACAACACGTAAGCAAAGTTATTTTCATTTTGAACTTTTATTTTTATAATGTTCTATATAAAACAGCGGATATTATTTTTTTTGAAGGATGAATACGCGGTTCAACTTTATCAACGGTCGTATTCCCAACCGGCCATTGATTTAAACCAGGCAAGAGTTAAAATTTATAATATGTACTAAATTATTATATTTAAAGTAATATTAGTTTAACTTATATTTATTTTTGTATTTTTCTATTTATAAGGAGCCACCTCGAATAGAAAGTCATTACCCTTCGATTTCAGAACCGACGTTTGATTTAAACCAGGCAAGTAGTGGGGTTCAGAAAACATTGTGTTTACTTTATTTATAATTAAAATAATTACTTCGATATTTTGTATTTTTATAGATACCCGAAAGTTATTATGACACTCAATATTCTCATTTTTACGGTGAGCATTCGTCATGGGCCCTCCCTGCCGGTTCTCAATATGATACTCAATATTCCCACTTTCACGGTGAGAATTCGTCATGGGCCGGCCCCGGCGGTTCTCAGTATGAGAATCAGTACCATGGAGATGCCGAACCTGAAACAAACGCGCAATATGGTAATGAGGATTCTGATACAGATGAGTTCGACGAGTTTGGTGTACGCAAAGTATACCCACCGGATGTCGACTACATGACCCACCAGGTAATTTATTTATTTATACTAAATTAAATCGGTCCAAGTAATTAACTTGGCAGATAATTAATCGTATTTATTTTAAAATAATTTTTGTATAGATATTTAAAACCTTTGACGACCTCTTCGATTGGGTCAAGCAAAAAGGCAGAGAAAATGGTTACGCGCTAAACAGAAGACGGACCAACCCGAATAAATTATTAGGCAAGGTGGGTAAAGGTTAGATAAAGTGTGATCGTTCAGGAAAATTAGAAAGCGTAGCCAAAGTAAAAAAAACGGTAGTAAAAAATGCGGATGTCCATTCATGCTGTATGGTGTATACGACACTTTTCGTGCCGGATACGAGGTGGAAATTGAATGTGATTCACATAACCACCGGCCGAGTCGACATCTTGAGGCTCACGCCTACGTAAGGAGACTAAGACCTCAGGAAGATTCCTTGGTTGGTAACCTTATGAGCCAAAATATGCCCCCGCGAAACATTTTATCAGCGATAAAGAATGAATATCCTGATAATGTTTCGACATTAAAAACAATATATAACGCCCAAGATAAAATAAAGGCGAGCAGACGTTACGGTAACACGCCTATGGAAATTTTCCAAAACAAGCTTCAAAGTAAGGGTTACGTGTATCACATCCGAGCTGACCCAGTTACCGACATAACGCAGGAGATTTTCTTCGTTAGTCCAACGGGTTACACGTGTTGGCGGGCGTTCCCGCATGTTTTGATTATTGACGCCACGTATAAAACAAATAAGTACAACCTTCCGCTGGTTGAACTGGTTGGCGTCACCCCCACAGGAAACTCATTCTTCTTTGCTCATGCCATTTTGAGCAATGAATGTCAAGACAGTTACACCTGGCTCCTTGAGGCTGTAAAGGACCTGTTATCGGATGTGTACCAGCCATCGGTTATAGTAACCGATAGAGAGTTGGCTCTCGTTAACGCTTGCGACAACGTATTTCCACAAGCAAATCACCAGCTTTGCAGGATACATATCTGGGATAACATTGCTAAACATTGGCAGAAGAGCTTCGGTGATTGCAAAGTGTACAGCTGGAAAAGTTTCCAGAAACATTGGTGGTATTTGGTTGACTCTCCAAATGAAACACAGTATCATTTTCTTTCAATCCCACCCTCTCTACGTAAATTATTTTCAATGACAAACCAGAAAATCAGAAAATCTCCGTGCTATAAATACCCCTCTATTCCCTCTATAATGTTCACATTTTCTTTCAATCCCACCCTCTCTACGTAAATTATTTTCAATATGTCATGGAGCTAGGAAGAAGAACTCAGGTTGGCTCAAGCTTGGTGGGAGACATTTCCCGACTACTTCCAACGTAACCCTCAAGCTACCTACAATAGTTTATGGCCTGATGTTGCTGGCAGATTTCACGATCTAATGGGTCGTCACCGAGATAGTCGGGCGTGTAACGCACAATGGAACAAGATGCTAAGAAAATAACAACGTTCTATACTCACTACAATGCAGCCGTTACAAACCGGGCTGAAAACGTGATGGCCGAGGCACTCCAAGCGTACCGACAAACAACCAGAAAAGACTTTGATATTATTCCGGTTTGGGACTTTCTAAAAGGTCACGATGCGTTTGTTTAGAAAAAATGGTTTCAATATGTGTTTTGACTGTTTTTATGTATTTTTAAGTTTGTAATGTGTGATAAAGAATACCGGTATCGTTGTTTATTTTGAATAAGAGCTGAATCATACTTTGAGGTTTTTATTTTTAGGTTCTTATTTTTAACTTATTTTTAGGTTCTTATTTTTAACTTATTTTTAGGTTCTTATTTTTATTTTTATGTTCTTATTTTTAGGTTCTAAATATAAAAACAACAAGAAATAAAAAAAAATTTAATACGCTGCGTATTGTTACATACGCTGCGTATAGGGTTCTGCGTATAGCGTATACGCAACCATCTATGCCCATTCTCACAACCATCACCAAAAAAACCCAGCAGCTTCTTGAGCATCTTTCCAAATTCGATTCAGTCTTCCAATCTGCGAAAAAGGTATGTTATATTTCAATTCTACCCCATTATTAGCAACTATTATGTTTATTCAATCCGAGTTTCTATACTTTTGATTTTAACTAAAAGATTTTATTTTGGGTATTTTTATTTTTGAGATGTTAACACGAATTCTGTTGCTACTATGAATTGATTGAACGAACATAGACACCCTGTGTTTAAATACGATTTGAATGGTTCAAAAATCGACGATTTTCCTGGAAAACAGAAGAACAATACGCTGCGTTTTAGGCAATACGCAGCGTATTGTTCTAACATACATCCACCCTGTAACGGAAATTTATATGCAGAACTTCAGAAGTAGTAAGAACAATACGCTGCGTATGGGTTAATACGCTGCGTTTTGTTCAGACGAAAGAACAATACGCTGCGTAATTATCAATACGCTGCGTATTGTTTATCATTTTTTTTTTGTTAAGCTGACCTTTTAGAGGTTGTTTGTTTGGTGTTTCTTAGGTACTATGGCAGGTGTTGATAACCACGAGTGGCTGCAGTTCGACAATCATTCGGACGAGTTCAGGAAACTAAGTAAACTTAGGAGATTAAAGATTGGGTCACCATTTTATCTAGACGAGAGTGTTCTTGCTCAGTGTGAGGGCATGGAGAGGTACGAGTCGTATGTTGGCGAGGGCCCATGGAGACGGCTGTTCGGGATGGTTAAGAACCATATGTTCTTTTTTTTGATAATGGAGTTCCTGGCAACTTTTTTCTATAAACCTAGAAAGAATGCCCCAGTTCAGGGGCCATTCAAACGCAACGAACCTGAACCAACCCAGGTCCGTTTCAACATTGGCGGTACCCAGTATGAGTTAACCCTAAGGCAGTTTGCGACGGTGTCGGGCTTATACACGTCGGAAGATTTGGGTACTCCGGTGTACCGTGAGACTGTTTCTGCCGTTAACCAAAACGTGCTGGAAGGATGGTGAAACATAGTTTCAGAGGAGAGGTGGAAATCGAGGGGGCCCAACCGTATTGCGACATGTTCTGACTCTTTCTTGAAGTTATTTCAAAAGCTGATTGCTAACTCAATAAACCCACGTGTTAGGAGTCAGGATGTGGTAGGCATACAAGATCTGTTTTTCTTGTATTGTCTTGCTAACCACCAGCCGTGTGCACTTGCACACTGTCTTGCAGAGCTTTTCAGCACCCAGGCGAGCATCAAGGGGGATAATATTTGTTGTGGAGGGTTGATTACTACCATTGCCCATAACCTTGGTGTTAGCCTGTCGGATGCTAATCGGGTCGGTCCAGTTACAACCCCTCGCATTTTGGACCACAGATGTCTTTGCAACATTAAAGTTGCAATGAAGTTACGGGGAGACGATGGGGATTATTACCGTGTGCGTGATCCGCAACCTCATGGGCAGGATGCTGGGGGCGTTGGAGCCAGCGGGTCTGGTGCCGGATACGATTATATGGCTGATGAGGGAGTGGCACACTCTCAGAACGAGAGACGACATCAGTATCCGGCGCTGACGCTGCCTGATGCTTTGGCTGACAGGTTAGACCCCTTTTCTATATATTTTGTATTAATTATATTCACTTATTTTTCATTTACTAATTAACTTTAAATTATTAAATTTGATTTACAGGTTGGACCGTATTGACATAGGCGTCCACAATATCAGACAGACGCAGTACAATGATCAGGAGGGCGGGTTACTGGTTGATGCTGTATATGCAGGCAACGCAGATTATTTCACCTTAAGGATTCACCATGGAGGTGAATTCACGGATGCACCTGGGAGGAGTTACGAGGGCGGTGTGTGTAATTTCGTTGACTACCTACACGTGAATATGTTTGCATTTTCTTATATGTCCTTAATCATGCATGATCTCGGGTATGATAATCGGACCAATATTTGGTTCTACTATAAGCCCGATGATAGTCGAAATCTTGATAGGGGCTTGCAGATGTTAGCCAACGACTTGGACGCATATTGTCTCAGTTCCTGCAATAGTCCAGATAACAGGATAATGCAGGTCTTTGTTGTGCGATGTCCGAAAGGTGCGAAGACCGGCAGAGACTACTTACGCAACAGGCATCCATACCATCCCGGCAAAAACCCGCCTCCAAGACGAAATCTAATGAAGGAGTTTATGGAACGGATTGGTTGACCGAGTTTTGGTTTTCAATAAACCAGTTTCAATTTTTATATTTATTGAGTTTATGTTTGTATCGTGTAAAACCTTTTTTAAGTAATGGTATATTTTCTCGTGTGACCCTTCATAATTTGTATGCTAATAGTAGGGGCTTAGACGTCCAGAAATAATTATTCCAAATATTTAGTGATTGGCTCCTAACATATAAAACTATAAATTATTTTTAAAGTTACCAAATTATAATAAACAAACCAAAGAAACACAAAACTTTACAAAAAAAAAAAAAAATTACCCAAACCCTATACGCAGCGACAAATTTTTTTTTTACCCAAAAATAAATTTATATATAAATTATGTGTGTAAATTTTAATAAAAATAAGTTTATATATAAGTTATACAATATACAAAAGAACCACAAAAATAAAAAAACCCAATACGCTGCGTATAGGGCAATACGCAGCGTATAGGGTCACGTCACCAGTCACCCGAAACAGAGAATGTCGGTCTGTCGGTGATCGTTCCTATACGCAGCGTATTGTCCTATACGCTGCGTATAGGAATGTCAAATTAGCTGCTTCGCTATTTTATCACTAAGTTATTTTCTTTGACACTTAAGTTGTTTCATATTAATAAGAAAAGTTAGATTTAAATAATTCAAAGTGACTCATTAAGCCAATAACCCATAGTAACATCTTGATCAATAGTTTTGGTGATAAAAGTAGTGGCTCCCAAGGGGTTGTGAGCAAATCCAGCAAAGTGCAGTCGTAGTGATTTTAGCCGTTTAAAAAGAAAAAAAATAGTTTGATCAATAGTGCTCTTAGCTTTTACTTTTTACTTTCGTTACCAATAACAATCCTAATAACATAATGATCATAATTACTATTACTATTACTACTATATACAGATTACAACTTATTGTACTATCTTTGTTGCTTAATTTATAACTTTCTAATGCTTCTTTGGTGTTGTTTTTGCCTAATATAAAACACATTTATGCTTTCAAGCCTATAGTGTTTGGAGTTTTTAAAATTTTGTATTTAAGGTCTTTAAGTTTTGTACTTAAACGAATCAATCCTTATACTAAGTTAACATTTTATACTCTTTTTATTGCCTAATGTACAACAACCTTATGCTTCTAAGATCTTATATTTTTTTTTTCAAATTGTACAACTAGTTTATGCTTCTAAGCCTATAGTTCTTGATCAATTTTTAATGTTATTACAGAATTTTTTTACTTCCGTGTTGCGTTGTAGCAGTGTAACTGATTTGTACACCGAAATTATCACTGTGTGCTATGACAACGCGCGGATAATAAATCTTGTTATAAAGATACGATACACAACTGATATCCATTTATACACTTCACAATGTTTTTTCGTTTCAAATTGTATTAAAATAACATTTATATGATTACATATACATGTTTTGGAAAATCATATAAAAATCAATAATGAGTTCTTCTGTTTTGACTAGATTAGTTGTTGAAAGGGCCGCCCCTGATTTCTTTAATCGACAATGATTAACAATGTTTATAATTACTGTACAAAATATTTAAGAGCTTTTCCTTCTTCAGAATTCAGAGAGATAAATTATAATAATAGTGGATGGTCAAGTTATTCCCAGAGTTTTTATTTGTAAAGAGTGGTTGACTTTTGCATTTTATTTGACCTATTAAATTATGTAAAATTATTACCGCCTTTTTCAATAAAGCACCAAAGTGAGCCATCTTGGATAAACTAAAAAACTCAAAAAATACCATATATTATAATTAATTTCCCTAGTATATAAAGAAAAACCCGTAGAATAGTTTAAAGAAACCAGAAGTGTTTGTGTTATACTTATACTGCGTAAAATTGAATATTTGCTAATGAAGGTTGATTACAATATAACAACAGATAAAGGATATCAAGCATCTAACATTAATCAAGTTGGTCACAGATTAATTTTAATTTGCGTACATACTTAGTAACAGTGGAAGTATATCTAAAAGTTTTGATAGTTAATCTCTGAGATTTTTTATGCGTTCAACGAATGAATTACTGTGGTCTGTAGGCGGACTCGAGAGCAAACTAAACCTGATGCGCTGATGTGAGGCCGATGACTTCAGCATCAACTTCACTGAGAGAGGCGTGAAGAAGAATGACGACAAGTTGATTAGAATCCATAGAGGTTGTTCGGCTAGGGTTTGTCAGAAAAGTCTCATACATTTCACATGGGTTCCGCTACTCGTCAGACGGTCGTCCGGTATATCTTCGAACGACCTTCTGGTTCTATTTGACGAAAAGAAAAATATAAGATTAAAAAATAGAAAAAGTAGTGTGTATAGGCGTATAGTAACACCAACAACCTGTTGATCGAATCCTGAATCGTTACATTAATATAAACAGATAACATAATAATAATACCTGAAGTTATCTGATTGAGATCAGCAGCAGTCATGTTGTCCATCCTGTGAGTAGCCTTGGTTCCCTTTTAGGGTGTACGCTAATGATGGTGGTTCGTGAGGGTTCACGAATTCGTAAAGAGATAGAGCAGAGAGAGAGGGACGAATTTGATTATGGTGATTAACCCTTAATCTCTCTAATAAAGGCCCTATATATACACCCAAGGGGAAACCCTAATTCTATCATAAATGGCAATTACGTCCATCAAATAAATGCCTGATAGGGTTAATTAGGTAACTGATTTATTAAGATAAATGATTGAGGCCATAATATATATATATATATTATATATATATACGAAACATATATATTTTAGTAAATATATATTTCGTCTAACATTCTCCCACTTGGCCATGTAATCATTTATAATGAGTTATTAGATAAGTCTGATCAGGGGTTAATACTCATTTTAATTTTAAACCATAATTGCAGCAGAAAAGTACAGTCATAGAATTGACTATCCAACTCAAGACCCCGATTAATCATACTACAACCCCAAATTTAAAATTCAACTTAAAATCAGAATCAATTACAGAAAATAAGCCCTTAACGTTGATTTATAATAAAACTGTCTATATGTCCCATTAGGCATGCATAACATATTTAGAGACAATAAATCAAAACGGATGAGGAATAATTAATAATTAGTCATTCATATTGTAATATGCTTGGTCATTAGTAAACCTCGTCTTTATTGATGAGCTCTTAAAAGACTTATGAAGATAGACCTTAAGTTATAGGATCCTTAAGCATATCATGAATGTTTTCAATACAAGGACTTAGTTTCCTCTATTTGTTCTTAAATGAACAATAATCTTGTATCGAAAATTTAATGCAGCTCCGCTCAAAAATGTTATTGTTTTAAGAGATTAGGGTAGCTGAGTTTATCACAGTAAGTCTTCAATATGTTATATTGGATTTATGGAATTATGAGTCTACTGATAAATTTACCAACAACATCCAGTGACAAATTATGTCATAATAACTTAGGTTGTTGTTATCAGTTTCTTATGACTCCTCAATGATCCATTAGATAAATCTGTCCGCAGACATAAGGATATACCCCTGAGTTGACATTTCATATCCTTTGAATAAAATAAAGTCAAAATTTAGAGATAGTCAACTATTTTTTTAAGTTTTCTCACTTCTTCTATAGTTCAAATTATAGTCTTTCGTTTCTTATAGATATTGAAATGACATCTTAGATGCTTTATGGTACACTAAACTTAGAAAATGATTTTCATCATTTCTAGTATTTCAGCAATGAAGGCAATATCTTAAAACGAGTATAGACTTGAACATAAGATTTAATTACTTAAACCTTTATTAGTAATCTCCTTTAGTTACTAGATTTACAGACTAAGAGCAACGTTGCATGTTGTAATGTGTTCAACACATGGTTAAACCTAATAAGACTTAATTAATGTCTTATTAGTTTGATCTTGATGTATTTTGATGCTTATTGCATAAGAAGCATCTTCAAGATTTTAATATCAAAATTATGCGAGAATAAGTCGCTTTGACTCATGCAACAAGACTAATATATTCCTTGCCTAAAAATAATGTATATAAGGGCAAGTATTGTATTAGTTGCTCCCACTCATCTTAAGATAGGCCCATTTTATACACTTATTATTGATGAAGAATGATTACATTTATAACTTTATCAAACTTTGAATATCACTTGTAAGTTTGCTTATATTAACCCTTTATATGAATTTACTCATCTTAAAGACTAAGTGTTCTTTAACTTTCATGTTTGAAACCTTGAGTTTTGGTTATGAACATGTCTTTATGTTAAGTGAGTATTAAGGAAAGATATTCATAAGTCCGTTAAATGTCACTCGTAATTATGAGTGAGTAATAAGGACAATGATGATCTCTCAAAGAACCCTTTAGAAAAGGAATTCTTAACTTGTTAATAGCCTTTAGAAACCAACCATGGTTTATAACGTTCAATTTCTCCTTTTAGATTGCAGTTTAGCTATGGAAAAACTAAATTTCTAACGTTATTCTGATTTAGGGAGTTAAGCTCATTATAGCTTTATTCCATCAGATGATTGATTGCTAATAGTGGCTTTAGTATAAGAGATATGATTAGTAATCTTTCCAATATTCATGTAAGCTTTATTAAGGTAGGTTTCATCATCATCATGATATGGAGGTTATATTAGTTGATCAGATTTTTATCAACGATGCATGACAATTGTCATTATAATTAATATATGTTGTTATCTGATTTGGTAATTCCTCCATGAAGATTGATCAATAAGTTGATTTCTCATCGACTTTGCATTAAGTAAGGTCGGAATCAAAATGAGCAATCGTTTCAAGTTATTACTTGATGACCTACTAAGTTGGATCTAACGGGTTGAAGCAAAGTGTGTTAGTCGTTTCATAGTTTCCTCTTGAGAATATAAGTCAGGTATATTATGAGTAACATTATTTTCTAAGTGTGTGGAAGTGGATCAGTGTTATCGCAGCGTGGTGTACAAGAGGTGTAATCGGAGTTAAATTCAGAGTTAAATTTAACTTTGTCTCTCCCACCGCCTCTTGTACTTTTAGGCAAGTCATGGATAAGGACTTTTCACTGCTCCCACTGACCTCAGAAGACAAGTCATAGATAAGGACTTGGACTACTCCCACTAATCTTAGAATTCCTTAGGAACTTGGCATGCAACATGCTTAGTGTTGAGGATCGTTAAGGTTTAATTGCGGCTAACAACCAAATATATGTTTTATACCTGGTTGCCTTCATGTCCGAATTTTAGAATGAATTCTTAGGGACATTTTAGGTAACCTTGTTTAGCATATGAGTTGTTGTATTTAGAGCCTTGGTCTATAGGAATAGATGTATAACTTAGATGACATATTTGTTATCATGTTTATAAGGATACTTAGATGCATAACTTAATGATGTATCTTTAGAAGTATCATACATGATCTATTGGTTCACTCTACTATAGTCCTAGCGGATTAAGAGTGTTACCATTATTTGTATGTCAATCTAAGTATTTATTCTATTAGATCTAATCTCACAACTTTCATTTTATGGTTAGTTGATTTTCAACTTTATCCATAAAAGTTCTAGGTGAGAAAGATGTTCCTATGTAATTAAATACAAGAATAAATAATCAGTTATGTGAGTGATAAATGACTTATGCCCTTGTATTCCATTTTTGGGATAAGATCCACTAATTTGTTTGAGTTTTGGTAAGTTAGAACTCTTAGTGGAACCTTGCATCTTCCTTTAACACATGTATTCACTTTGTTAGATTCTCACTTTATGTGATAACAAAGATTATGAACGTGAATTATCTAGTTATAATTTATAAAGATTTCAATCCACTGGAACATAACTAAACAATTATAACCAACAACTATGAGAGTTTAAGATAACAGTGACTTTGTCATAGCCATATGAAACCTTATAACCGTCAATGTCTTACTTTAGCAATGATACTAAGTTCCAAGTGATGTTGGATCATAATAAGGTATCATAAAGTGTAATACAATGGTAGTTTTTTTTTTTTTTTTTTTATGGTTTGTACAACTTTGACATTAATTTTGTCATTTACTCTCATTATAGTTGTTGTTTGGTTTATTTCTAGTGCATTGATTGTAAGAGATCTTTATAATACTAGTTTTAATTCACTATGTTAGTTTGGAAAAAATTAATGGGCACATTTATCATTATTGATTATTCCTTGTTAGCCAATTGTTCCATTAAGGATTTAGAACTGGAAGTTTTCTTGTATTTTGTTTTAGATATTAGAACTATCCTCCTTATTTAAGTTAATTTAATTGTATAAGGGTTTAATGATTGTGAGGTGAACAAATCTGCTTTTCTAGTTTAAGGCATTGTTTATCCTTTACACACAATGTTGTCATACACTCGCTTTCCGTTGTTACTTGTGAGTGATGATTTAAAATGAAAAATGTTTAAGTGCGCTAAGAAAGGAATCATTATAAAATGCTCTAGAAAAGTTTATCTTGAAACATGTGTAAGCCCTTTAAGGGTCATGTTTTCAATTATTATGATGTGTTTACTAAATCATTAACCTAATTTTCACTTTATATATAAGGCATCATTAGATGTAAAGTGAGTTCTTTTAAAATTTTATTAGTTACACGATGTTTAGATTAAGAAATCTGAAACATCTCCCCTGCTAGCATTGTTTAAAGGGATTTTGATTATCATGATAGACTTTACTCACTTTTAATGTTCTAGTTGTAAAACCTTATATCATAGAGAGTCATTAAGAGTGTTTTGTCTTAAGAGATAATCAAAATCATTATGATGAGAGGAAAACATTTATAGAAACATTTAGTGATTATAAATTTAGAGTGGATTCGTTATGGAGATTAAAAGTTATATTAGTTCAAAAGAAGATCTAAGAGTAATTCTATGGGGTACTTAAAAATGAAGGCACAACAATAATGCATAATGATTAACGCATAATCTTAAATTAAGGCGTAATAATAAATAAAGTACAATTATAAAACAAAAGAAGATGTGATATAGTCTGTTATATCACCAAATTAACAGACTAGTTAGGTTCTACTTAAATGAATTGGCTTTCGTGTTGGTTACTTGCCTATCACTTAAGCATTATGAACTAAATAATGGTATGTACATAAAGTGATATAGCACATCAGCGTTGGCCAGAAATAATACACCTAAGCTTTTATGTACAAATTAGGTTCGCTGAATACAGGTGCAACTCATCAGCGTTGGCCAGAAGAGAAACACTTGTATAAGAAAGGCGAATGCTTAATTCTTAGTTGATAATCATTATAAAAATAACGAATCAGCGTTGGCCAGAATCGAGGTTTTAAAGATGTTATCAATTTAAGCGAATAAATTAGTTTAATTCAAATAAGTCAACTTGTATTGTAAAGTTAAGTAACATTAGTCAAGGTAGTAAATTAGCGTTGGCCAGAATTACCACTTTTGAAGATGTGATTAACTTAATTAAGACAAGTTAATAAAGTAATCTAATTCGATTGTAAATCAGCTACAATAAGTTTACTTGTGAGATGAAGTTAAATGACATTATGTAGGTAACAAATCAGCGTTGGCCAGAATTGAAAAATTATTAGATGTCTGTGTATTAACTATGAATAAGACAAGTAAATTAGTTATCTGATTTTAATTGGTGTTAGGTTTTGTAAAACATAAGTTTGTAAGGTTTATACAAAACAAAATTAATATTAAGCCCCAATCGAGAAGGGGGTACCCGATCGGAAAGGGTGTTTCCGATCAAAAAGGTGTTTTCGATCGGAAATAGCGGTTTTCGATCAATAAAGAAGGTTTTCGATCGAAACTGGTCTGAGCGGTCGAAAAATAGTAACCGATCGGAAAGGGTATTCGATCGAAAAGTGATTTTTCGATCCGTATTGAGGTTTTCGATCGAAAAACTAAAGGATCGAGAAACAGACTTTTCGATTGGGCAGAGTAACGGCTTAGTCGAGAAGCATTGCCGGATCGAAAAGTACACTTTTCGATCGAAAAACGGGACAAAGCCACACATTCCGATCGAAAAGCTTATGAGTGGTCGAAGTAGACTTCTCGATCGAAAAGCCTTAGCTGATCGAAAAGTCGATTGAGAAGTCTATTCGTGGGTCGAAAAGCTATATTTTTTCGATCGAGAAAACGGGACAAAGCCACAGTTTCGATCGAAAAATAAGAGTTTAGTTTGAAAGTGAGCTTTTTGATCGAAATTGGGATTTCGATCGAAAAGATAAAACTTTTACCGAAAACAAATTAGGGTTTTAGCAAGTTTTCAAAAAATTGAAACCGATTTCGGTTTTGAATTTTGATGTTAGAAACCGATTTATTGATTAGAACGAATTAGGGTTTCGGATTTTAATTTAGGTTTCGAAAACCCTTTTTTTGATTCGAAAATTATTAGGTAAACGGATTCAGACTAAGATTCGATTGAGCAACACACGCTCTGATACCACATGTTGATCGAATCATGAATCGTTACATTAATATAAACAGATAACATAATAATAATACCTGAAGTTATCTGATTGAGATCAGCAGCAGTCATGTTGTCCATCCTGTGAGTAGCCTTGGTTCCCGTTTAGGGTGTACGCTAATGATGGTGGTTCGTGAGGGTTCACGAATTCGTAAAGAGAGAGAGAGAGCAGAGAGAGAGGGACGAATTTGATTATGATGATTAACCCTTAATCTCTCTAATAAAGTCCCTATATATACACCCAAGGGGAAACCCTAATTCTATCATAAAGGACAATTACGTCAATCAAATAAATGCCTGATAGGGTTAATTAGGTAACTGATTTATTAAGATAAATGATTGAGGCCATAATATATATACGAAACATATATATATATATTTTAGTAAATATATATTTCGTCTAACACAACCATTATATTTTAAAAACTAGTGATTATTGAAAATTATTTCTTTGATTATTTTGACATGGTTCTTCACATGCCAAAAAAGCAGCATGGAAAGCACAACGTTTCCACATCACTACGGTACAAACTACAAAGTTCTATTTAATTGTTTTCTACTTTGTAAGGCTATTCTACGAATTGTGATCATCATCGTAAATTACTAAATCTCAATAATAGCAAAGTTAAGGTAGTGTATAAGGAGAGTAAGATATATATAGTCTTATCTGCATCCTATAGGAATAAACATGTTGTTTTCAGTGAGATCCCTGGCTTTGTAGTTTTGGATCAAACATTGAACATAAGACACATAACACTCAATAAATAGGGACAAAGACCGATTGATATATGTACCCCTTGTCTTCCGGCTATCAACTTCACCACATGATGTATGATTAACCGCCCATTACTCTCAACGTTATTTTCACAAAATTAGTAAAATAACGTTAAAATTGCAATTTCATTTTTACTTTTAAGGACCCTATTCTAAAAGTATAGTTTGTTACTTTGTTATCTCTAACGTTTACATATTTTACTGTCTTTTCTATATTAATTCTATATTAATTGTATATTAACGTCACCTCACTTAACCATAAAAATTGGTTATTTTCGTATCTATTCCCTCCCTCAAAATTTTAAGTTGTACATGGTGCTACATTAGATTTAGACCAATGTACTTTAAATTATCTTGGCATCGTTATTTGTTGATACTTAAGTCTAAATACAACATCTCATACAACAACAACAACAACAACGTACCCAGTAAAATCCCATTAATAGCATTAGATACTATTAGTAGGGTCTGGGGAGGGTGTGATGTAGGCAGACTTTACCTCCATCCCGAAGGATGAAGAGGCTGCTTCTAGAGAGACCCCCAGCTCCGAACCACAGACAAACTTGTCAGTAGGGAAAAAAAAATTTAATAATAATAATAATAATAATAATAATAATAATAATAATAAATATAATAATAATAATAAATAAATAGATAAATAGATAAATTAAAAGGCAGATAATTAAATAAAATGCATATAAAACTGAAAGGATAGGGAATAAATAAAAAATAATAAATAAATAAATAAATAATATAAATAAATAAACTATATATATATAAAATAAAAATACAATAGAATAAAACACAAAAAAAAGGAAATTAAAATAAATAGATAAATATAATGAAAATAAAATAACCATCTACCCTAAAAGTCATTAGCCTTAATCCTACGTCTCCATGAGATCCTATCCTCGACCATATCCTCAGAGAGGTGCAGGTCCAACAAATCCATCCTAATACGTTCCTCCCACGTCAGCTTAGGTCTACCTCTCGCTCTCCTCCCCTCGACCCTGAGACCCTCCACCGAACGAACTGGCGCAGTCAACTGCCTCCTCTTCACGTGTCCAAACCATCGCAATCTTCCCTCACGTATCTTCTCTGAGATACTATGAACTGCAAATCTTTCCCGGAAGACCTCATTTCTAATTCGGTCCAAATTTTAGCGGATGTCTTTATATACTATAAGGATTAAAACCTTATGTTTTTATCACTTTTCGGACACTTTGGAAATTACTCGTAAAAATGGTTAAAAATAAATAATTAACAAATATATATATATATTATAAAACTTGATATTTTATTATAAACCTCATCAATATATATATATATATGCATATACATATATATATATATATGTATATATATATATTTATATATATATATACATATGCTTTATAAATATATTTTGTATATTTATATATAAATATACATTTTAAAACATATATATATATGTGTATAAATCTATTTCAACACATAAATCTATAAACATATATATACATAATATAACATAAATATTTACATATATTTAACTAATATCATAAACATATACCTTATAACTTCTAAACAAACTATATTCACAAATTATATTTAGAACTCGCGCAGACCGGAAGGGTAAACACCTGTACACTGGGGTTTCTGGCAAAGCGAGGTGTAGGTCCGGAAATCTCCCAAACACACGATATAATGATCTAACACGAGTGCGGAATCCTCGTGAGAGATTGATTCAAGAAAATAGTAGATGAAGAGATTAGATCTTAGAGAAAGATCGAATCTTGAATGGAAATCCGTCTACTATGAAGCTTAGAACACCGATCGGAATCACACACACAAACAAGAAATCGTAAATAGGTTCTCCCAAAGCTTACTTGATCATAAACATGAGGTGGTATTTATACCACCTCTTACAACCTAATGGGCTAATCATAAACCCAATAAGCCCAATCATAAACCCAAGCTCATGCCCAATCTAATAGTAAACTCGCCTAAACATAATAAAACTAGCCTACTAATCTAATTAAACCCTCTAAGCCCAGCCCAACTTATTTAATATTACAAGCCTCATAATCTAGCCTCTACAATCTTCCCCTAGGCTTGTGATATTAAATGCCTTCGATCTTTGAAATCCTTCTTCTTGAGTGGCTGGCATAGATGCTGATGAAGATTCTTTCCGCAGAAATCTTCAATGGGTTTCTTGACGGGCACTTGGGACTTCCTCTTGATCAGCATCAGCTTGAACTTCTTGAAATGAACAAGTTAATAAGAGGAGGATTCTCATTGACTTGCTTCTCTTGAAAGAATTGGTTCTTGCTGAATCTTCGGTAACTGTCTTGAATCTTCAAAACAATTTGAGGTTGAATTTTGAAAAACCTCTAACTGTGAAAACCTTGATTGTTGAACTTCAAACTTTATGAACTCTGACTGCTCTCTGTATCATTTTCTTTTTCAAAGATTGATTTGAAATCTTCAGCTTCCCCTAAACTTGTGAGCATTTTCTTTGAAAAACTTTTGAAGCTTTTGGATACTTGTAAAGACACCAACAACTTCCCCTGAATAGTTGCTTAAACAGATGGAAGTCTTGTCCGGCTGGTTCTTTAACTTGAGCAGGAGCAACATCTTTCTATCATCAACCTGTCTGACACACATTTCAAAAAATATACTCCACCAGACATTTGATGACTGGTCTTTGGGTTAGGAGGTAATTATCATCTGTTCAGTTGATTCAAATTAACATAATTTTAACCAAAAACCCTAATATAGATTACGGGTTTTCTATAAAACTTCCCCTGAACCCAAGACCTCTAAAGACTTCCCCTTAGCTGAATACTTCCCCTCAGCTAAGGACTTCCCTTGAGATAATACATATTATCCTCGAGTTCCCTTCGGATACTATGTATTATGGAAGTCTTTTCGGATAATACTTATTATCCTCCCTCCTTCCCCTAAAAATTTGTCAAGATCTGACGGAGGAAGTCTTTTCCTTTAGATAATAAGTATCATCCTCGAGTTCCCTTCGGATAATACTTATTATCCCATACTCCTTCCCCTAAAAATTTGGCAAGATCTGTCGGGGGCATATTGTCATGCATTAAAACCCATGAAAAACACATTTTGACTTCTCAAATCAACCTGGCCAAGACGAAAACACACCAAAAAGAACTAAATGACTCACACACGAAAGATATAAACCAAACATGAGAAAGTTTACAAGGGATCAAACCGTATGAATCTGACTGAGGAACCCTTTTCAGCTTCAGTTACTCAACTAGTCCAAGTGATTGCCGGTATGTTTGTCCGCTTTAAACTCAAACCCGTTTAATCCCAACCGAATGCGTCATTGTTAATATAGTACAATATTACCGTCATGTTTAATTGTCCCCACACCCAAGCGTACACAGCAAAACCTACCCAACCTCAGAGTTTATTGAGGATTCACAAACCCCCAACTTGAGGAACCATGCAACACCGTTATGACTACCACTTATTTCATTAATCATCAGTCGGTGATCAGGTCGGCTGCTAAGCACGCAAAGAAGACCAACTGAGTGATTATTTATTCTCTTTTCTTTTTCATTTTCTTTTTCTTTTCTTTTTCTTTTCTTTTTCTTTTTCTTTTTCCTTTCTTTTTCATTTTCTTTTGCTCTGTGGTGTTGTCATAACAGCAGAAACATGGCGTGTGAGAGAGTGAATACTAGGTATAACTACCACTCTCAACCCGTTTTTGCCGGGACTCAGTTTTTTAAACCATGCAACCTGGGATGGGAAACTAAACATATATATCTTTTAAGTTCACAGCACTTTCATTGGAGGTCATAAGTTTAGGTCGAGCCTACCGAGCATATCACCGTGGAGCTTGCCTTTCACTTCCGCCTTACGCGTGTCAGCCATCTCCAACCCGTGCATTCAATTTACTTCCCCTAAGCTTCTCAGAAACAAGGCACAAACAATTAAAAATTGAAAAGCACACTATTTTTGAGGGGTCAACATTTTCATCTTTTCCATTTCTTCCCCTTGCTTTTTGATTTTTAATGTCACAATTTTGTGAGCATCATCATATATATATATATATATATATATATATATATATATATATATTTTTAAACAAATAAACAAAACACACAAACATACTTAAAAGAACAAAACACAAAATTTTGAAGATATCTGGCCAAGCTAACTTTCAAAGTATTGATTTGAAAAATTTTAGAAAATTGGGTTTCATGACATGCACACTTCATTGCATTTGAAGTCAAACACTTAATCAATCAAGTGAAAATTTTAAAAAGATTTGACCCAAAACACCATTTGCTGCCTCATCATTCAAACAACCAAGTTAAGAACAGTACCTTTCATGCTGAATTTTACCTTTTACCTCTCAAAGAGACATATCCTCCAATGTATAACTTACTTGTGAAGATTTGAAGATACGTCTCCTAAAATGTGCCTGGAACAATCACTTATCAACAAACAAATTAGTAATAAAAACTTTAGTGATAATCCTCCATGATCGTTCCTGCACAGAGTGAGAGATTAGTTAGCCAGTGGTACCCAGGCCATTGTTTTTCTGGGTACACCTGAGGAATCAATGAATGAAACTTCTTTTAAAAACATTCCTTTTGAAAAATCAGGAAGTTGGGATGATTCGGTTGTAGCTGCCTTGACTTTTGGCTTCCAAATTCCAGGTGATTTAACATTTGTTTTAGTCACTTTTGGAGTTGTGACCTTAGGTATTTCAACCTTCTTCATTTTAGATTCACTTTTCAAAACAGTTTTTGTTTTAGTCACCTTTTGAGTTGTGACTTTAGGTATTTCAACCTTCTGCATTTTAGAAATGTTTTTCAAAACAGTTTTAGTTACCTTGGGAGGGGTAACTTTGGGTTTTTCAAGTTTTGATTGCTTTGAAAATGGTTTCATCACCTTTTTCTGAAAATTTTGGTAACTTGGAAAGCTGTTGTTTTGATTTAAAGATTTTCTTTCAGCTTTGGCAGCGCCCCAATATTGATCAGAGGGTTTAACCTTGGGAGTAACAGTCTTCATTGCCTTAGGTTTCTGCACCATCATCGGCTTAGACTTCACAGACTCCTGAGATGAAACCCTTTGACTTTTCGGAAAATAGGGTTCATAGGGGCGATACAGACAGTTCCTAGCAATATGACCAGCAATGCCTTAGGTTTCTGCACCATCATCGGCTTAGACTTCACAGACTCCTGAGATGAAACCCTTTGACTTTTCGGAAAATAGGGTTCATAGGGGCGATACAGACAGTTCCTAGCAATATGACCAGCAATGCCACAATTAAAGCAAGTCTGCTTCTTTAGATAGAAGTCAGACGTGTACCCATTCGTCTTTGGTGGCTGATATGGATCTGGTTTGCCTTGTGTCTGCTTCGTTGCCTTGTCAGCAGCTCCAGATTTGACTTTCTGCTGGTTCCTGGAAGCCTGAGTAGAACCTGTCCTCATCGTCTTTGTGCTCTCTGGATTCTTTGACGTTGAAGCATCATTCTTGCAATCACAACGGCAACTGCATGATCCAACAGAAGAAATGGGAGACACAGCTACTCCCTTGAGTTTTTCATTCTTCACTCCAGCTGTTGGCTTCACACTCGGATGCTTGATGGTGATCTTTGGCTCCTCAACTTTTGCTTCACCTATCACTCCATCAGTTAGTCCCTTGAACTTGGAGGAGAAGGATGGTAAGTCATACCCAACATCTGGTTCTTGGTCAAACATAGATCCAGATGTCATAAAGATCTTCCCCTCAGGCCGGGTCGTCAAGATCACCTTTTCCCTTTTGACTTTGTCAATTACTTTGAAGCATGGGGTTTCAATTTTAGGGTATGGTTTCAACTCTACCCCAGCTTCATCAGACTTGGAGCTATGACATCTGTTATACTCCTGGCACTCAGCATCATCTCTTGATACATCCTCTATTCTCCCTTCACCATATGTCATGTTTGCCTCGTTGTCTATTTCCTCTTGAGTCAATGGTGTAGTTCCAACCAAGACACTATCAATAGGAGGAGCAGCTTCTTTATAATCTGACTTGGTTCGTTCAACTTGATCCTCACTAAGAAGTATTCCTATAATGTCTCTGGGAACTGGTGGAGGAATAATGCTGTTTGCAGCCAAGGCCTTATCAGTCTTTTCTGATCCAAATCCAGGTGTGTGTTTCCCAACTTGACCAGTCACAACAGCATGTGACAATTCCTTTCCAGCTTCAAGCATTCTTTTGCTCCTCATTTGATTCATATCAAGCTTAACCTGCATCTCATTGTTCTTGTGCTTCAGGTCATCTATCTGCTTACTTAGCTCAGCTATCTCTAACTTAGCGTTGTCATACAAATAGGCGTTCTCAGTTGCAAGGTTCTTATATTTTGTTATATCTAATTTTTGAGCTTTACCCTTCTCTTCGTTCTTTTGCCATCTACCCTTAAATGAGCTCTTCTCGCATTTTGTCTCAAACAATTCTGACTGAAAATTTTTACAGATTTGCCTAAGTTCAGGAATTATACGAGCACAAGTAGGATTGGGGCATATCTCAGCATCATCGTCCTCAAGTATATTCTTTTCTTCAACCACTGAACTCATTTTGCAGCTTCTGAAAATCTTGAAAAATCTGCAAAAACGGCAAAAACGGCAAAAGTACTATTCAAAGAATAGTGTCAAAAACTTAAAACTGAAAAACGGAGGCCTTCGGAGTGGAATTTGGGGGTCCAAACGAGCTCCCCTGGACGTTAGTCTGGGGTAATTCTGGGGCTTGATGTCACGAACGTCGTGTTCAAATTTGAGCCTCTAACTCCAAACGAGTCAAAAGTTACGCCCGTTTCCGTGAAAGTGTGAAATAGTGACTTTTTGCCGCAAAATAATGAGTTTCCGATCGTAAACGCCCGATTACGATCGTGAACGCCGTTTCCGATCAACCCACTAATCGTAAACACTTAACCGCCTTTAAAAATCGTAAACTCGATTACGATTCAATGATTACGATCACGGAGTCGTAAACACCTGTTCCCGATAAAACAAAGTCGTAAACACCCTTTACGATTCTGCAAAGTCGTAAACACAAGTACGACCAACAAGTACAATCGTGAACACCTTTCTCCGGGTCGTAAACAGGCAATCTTCAACCAAAACCCAGAACTTTCAGTCGTAAACGCCCAGAACACGAAGAACACAGCAGCAGCAGCGATCGTAAACTCCAAAATCCTTCAAATCTTCAGCAAAAACTCGAATACAAACCCAGAAAACGCTTGAATCAATATCGTGAGAACCTCGAATCAGTGATTCTTGGCTCTGATACCAATTGTAGGTCCGGAAATCTCCCAAACACACGATATAATGATCTAACACGAGTGCGGAATCCTCGTGAGAGATTGATTCAAGAAAATAGTAGATGAAGAGATTAGATCTTAGAGAAAGATCGAATCTTGAATGGAAATCCGTCTACTATGAAGCTTAGAACACCGATCGGAATCACACACACAAACAAGAAATCGTAAATAGGTTCTCCCAAAGCTTACTTGATCATAAACATGAGGTGGTATTTATACCACCTCTTACAACCTAATGGGCTAATCATAAACCCAATAAGCCCAATCATAAACCCAAGCTCATGCCCAATCTAATAGTAAACTCGCCTAAACATAATAAAACTAGCCTACTAATCTAATTAAACCCTCTAAGCCCAGCCCAACTTATTTAATATTACAAGCCTCATAATCTAGCCTCTACACGAGGGTGTCACATAAACCCCAAATGGGGCCCGACATACCTCCCTGGGCGATCCCGGAGTGAGTGTTTACTTATAGGAAAACGCGTTTTCATACTATCATTTAAAACATTAATATCATAAAAATAACATTTGATTTAAATACATCAAACACTAATCGAGAACCTTAAGTATTCAAAACCATTATCATTCCCCTTTATAAATATTTAGCCTATTTATGTCACTAGGCTAATCACAAGATCCGTTCTATCAATCTCGGCGTTATCACTTCAAGTCTTAATCCATCTATCAAGTGAGTATTCATACCCCCTTTACTATGAGATTATATGCGATATCAACTCTTGTTATCATTAGATGGGTGATTCCTTCAAGTGGTAATTCGAGTAGTGAGTATATAACCTCTTTCTTTTAACTTTTGGGGTGCAACATGTATCCGTATCAAAACTCAAACATCTTTAATCTTATCAAAAAGCTATGCGATTATCTGGATAAATGTTAGATTATACATGATTACTTGTATGAGAAATTGAATGCTTGAAACTTGGAACTTATGGAATCATCATCTATCTATCTATTTTCTTGGTATAATCATTAACAAGAACTAAGCCTTGGGTCCTTTAATAGCTATTGGTTGACAACCCACCCAGGATATTGGTACCGTTTGGTCTAGTACTCAAATAGGTGATTGGTACCTAAACTGTCAAGGTTTGAATTATACAACACATATTATCTTAAATGCTTGTCATCATATATCTAATCTATCACATGATTCATTGATCGCATGTTTACATCTATACTATGAACTAAAACTATGTGTACTCACCAACTCTAGTAGTTGACAGATATTTTATACATGTTGCAGGAAATCTTATCTGAACTTCTGTGCTGTTATCACGCTAGGGGACACTGGACCTAGCTTAATTAAATAAATTGTGTGTATTTGTCATTTGTACTACTGTTGGTTTGATATTTGGTTTGTATGAATAAAAAGACATGATTAAGAAATATTGAAACTCAATCTAGCGGTTGTGTGTTTCTGGACAATTCATCACGCCCCGACGTATTCCGCCGTCGGTTGGGGTGTGACAGATTGGTATCAGAGCCATGGCTATAGGGATTTAGGTTATTAGAACTGGATGACCTAGACTATACCATAGGTGTCCTACATGATAACCTCATGTATAGCATGCCTATATATATATATATATATATATATATATATATATATATACTTGATGTCCTACAATATTTCTTGATCTTGCCTTACCTAAATCTTGTTAAAACTCCTGAAAGCACACACTTATACACAAAATCTTAAGGCTTTCTAGCCTTTCCTGATAAACGGTGCATTATGTACCGATTTAGGATTTGATTTTGCTTATCTTGATTTTATTCTCGTCTGTATTAAATTTCTTAGCAACAGACATGTAGTAACTAGAAGGGTGGAAATATCGCTAGCCAAGTATTTCTATCCCGGCTTGGCAATTTGTCATGTCGTTGGATCTAGAAATCTTTGGTGAAAGTATTAAAACTTATTAGGCCAAAGCATGCCATGGTAAACGTTGCTAGAAATTTTAGTACCGATAAGTCAGGGTTATAGTTTCCAAATTGGGAAATGAGAACCATTCGATTTTTACTAAATCTTTACATCTGTTATCATTCAAATCTAGTACTATACACCCAAAACAGTTGTATCTTATCTATTACATCTTGAACTTTCTCTTCTTATTTCAGTATGTCTAGACAATTCGGAAGTCATGGACGCCGTCCTAGAAATTCTGGAGCCAAAATGGCTGCTCAGATTGCCAAACAAATGGCAGCAGTCATCCCAAACATGGTCATGCCAATTCAACAAAATCTGAATGCTATTCAAACTCCTGCGGTTGCTCCTACCCCTATTTGCTCGTTTAAGCATTTTAATTCCTGCAACCCTCCAAAATACAGTGGATCTGACGGTGCAACCGGTCTGCTACAATGGTACGAGGGTATTGAAAATACTTTCGTTAACAGCGAATGTCCTGAAAATCTCAAAGTTCGCTATGCCATTAGTGCCTTGACCAAGAAGGCACTCACTTGGTGGAACGGCGAGAAGCGTAACCGTGGTGCTGATGTCATGCTGGCTCTATCATGGGATGAAGTCAAGGAGTTAATGACACGTAAATTTTGCCCTCCTAGTGAACGTAAGAATCTTGAAGACGAATTCTGGGAACTCGAGCAGGATAGTGGAAATAATCAAGCTTACAATGACCGGTACCATGAACTAAAACTCCTAGTACCTCATATGGCTACTCCCGAATTTCGTGCTATTGAGAGATACATAGGTGGATTGCCTATGCTCATCCAAGATGCAGTTTGGGCAAGTCATCCTGAAAAACTTGATGACGTTATCTCTCTCGCTGGGAGATTAACTGAAAACCATGTCAAGAAGGGAACTTTAACACGAAAGGGGTCTAAGAAGACTTCTGATCAAAAGAAGTCTAAGTCAACTAAGGACGATAAGGCTGGGTCTTCCAAGACCAACAAAAAGAAGCGAAAGGCAGAAAACCATAACTTCGCCATTACCACTCCTGCTGCACCTGTCGGACCTGCTACTCAGATTGCCTGGGGAGCTCCTCCCGCCAAGAAGCCTTACACCGGCAATCAACCCTTATGCAACACTTGCAAATTTCATCACCCACCCACTGTGGCTTGCCGAGTTTGTTTTAATTGTGGCTATTATGGCCATTTCATGAACACCTGTCGAATGCCTGCTCGTGCTCAAACACAAATGGTTCAACCTGTGGCGCGTCAGCCATTTCAGACAAATGTTGTACAGGCTCCACGTGCTCGTGGATGTTACAATTGTGGGGATCCTAGTCATCTTCGAAATGCATGTCCCAGACTTAACACTGCTAATCCTCCTGTCAACAACGTCAATCGTGGTGGACCTGCTCGAGCCTTCCACATTAACGTCAACCAAGCTCAGGCCAATCAGGAAGTGGTCAACGGTACGTTTCTTGTCAATGACTGTTATGCTTCCGTCTTATTTGATACTGGTGCTGATAAGAGCTTTGTTTCTTTAGAATTTGAACCATTACTTGCTGCCACTAGTAGTACACTTGAACCACCTATATCTATTGAAGTAGCTAACGGTACATCAATATCTCTTGATTCTATTATTCGCAATTGTGCTTTGAACTTCGGTGATCAATCCTACTCCATTGACCTTATTCCTATGCAACTTGGAAGTTTCGATATCATAGTAGGCATGGATTGGCTATCTCGACATCATGCAGAGGTTATTTGCTTCAATAAAACCATTCGTATACCTCGTCCAGATGGTCAATTCCTGGTGATTTATGGCGATAAACCATCAACGGGGCTTAAACTAATGTCATGTACTAAAGCCCGAAAATACTTACGAAAGGAGTATACGGCATTCTTGGCTCACATTGTGGAAATTCGCGAAGAGGAAAAGAAGATTGAAGACATCCCAGTCGTTCGGGACTTCCCAGAAGTGTTCCCAGAAGACATGTCAGGCCTTCCTCCTGTTCGCCAAATTGATTTTCGCATCGACCTTGTGCCAGGTGCTACTCCTGTGGCTAAGTCACCTTATCGCCTTGCTCCCTCAGAAATGCAAGAACTCTCTAAGCAGCTTCAGGAACTTTCTGATAAAGGTTTCATTCGTCCTAGTTCCTCCCCTTGGGGAGCACCCGTGCTATTTGTAAAGAAGAAAGATGGTACGTTCCGTATGTGCATTGATTACCGAGAACTCAATAAACTTACCATCAAGAATCGTTACCCCTTGCCAAGAATTGATGATCTTTTCGACCAACTACAAGGAGCCAAATTCTTCTCAAAAATCGACCTCCGTTCAGGTTACCATCAACTACGTGTGCGCGAAGATGATATTCCCTTGACCGCCTTGCGCACGAGGTACGGTCATTTCGAGTTCACTGTCATGCCATTTGGTTTAACAAACGCACCTGCTGTATTCATGGATCTTATGAATCGTGTTTGTAAACCATATCTCGATAAGTTCGTCATAGTCTTCATTGATGATATTCTTATTTACTCCAAATCAGAATCAGATCATGACCATCATCTTCGCTTAGTGTTGGAACTTCTAAAGAAAGAACAATTGTATGCAAAATTCTCAAAATGTGAATTCTGGTTAAAAGAAGTTCAATTCTTGGGGCACATCGTTAATAGTAAGGGTATTCACGTTGATCCTGCAAAAGTTCAAGCGGTTAAAAATTGGAGAACCCCAACTACCCCTACTGAAATCCGTTCCTTTCTTGGTTTAGCCGGCTACTATCGCCGCTTCATATCAAATTTCTCTAGGATCGCTGTACCACTCACTGCTTTAACCCAAAAAGGCAAACCATTTGAGTGGGGTACTGCTCAAGAAGAAGCATTTCAAACACTTAAGCAGAAGCTATGCGACGCTCCTATCTTAACTCTTCCTGACGGTACAGATGATTTTGTTGTCTACTGTGATGCCTCCAACCAAGGCCTCGGATGCGTTCTCATGCAACGAGGAAAAGTAATTGCATATGCATCAAGACAACTTAAGATTCATGAGAAAAACTATACGACACACGATCTGGAGCTCGGTGCTGTCGTCTTTTCTTTAAAGATCTGGAGACACTATCTTTATGGTACCAAATGTGTTATATTTACCGACCATAAAAGTCTCCAGCACATTTTCAACCAGAAAGAGCTCAATATGCGACAACGACGTTGGATAGAACTTCTAAGCGACTACGACTGTGAAATTCGATATCATCCGGGCAAAGCTAATGTTGTAGCTGATGCCTTGAGTCAAAAAGAGCATGTCAAACTCATTCTTTTCCAAAGTACTCATCACTTATCCGATCTTCAAAATCGTATCTTGAAAGCTCAACATATATCTGTTACTGAAGGTAACATGAATGAAGAAATGTCAGGTGGTGCTGAACTTCAGTTAGAAACCAAGGAAGATGGTCTTCTGTATTTCTTGAATCGTCTCTGGGTTCCTGATCGAGAAGATCTTCGATCCCTCATCATGAATGAAGCTCACAAAACTCTCTATTCAATTCATCCTGGTTCTGATAAAATGTATCAAGATCTTCGCTGTCACTATTGGTGGCCAGGGATGAAGAAAGCCATTGCGCTCTTTGTGGCCAAATGTCTAACGTGTTCCAAAGTAAAAGCCGAACATCAACGACCCTCTGGATTACTCGAACAGCCTATGATTCTAGTCTGGAAGTGGGAAAACATTGCAATGGATTTTATCACTAAACTCCCACGCACTTCCAGTGGGAATGATAGCATTTGGGTTATAGTTGATCGTCTGACAAAATCTGCTCATTTCCTCGCTATTCGTGAAAATTTCAAGATCAGGAAATTAGCTCGTATTTATGTTAAGAGATTGTTAGACTTCATGGTACACCTTTAAGCATCATATCTGATCGAGATGGACGCTTTACCTCACGGTTTTGGCAATCACTTCAGAAAGCCTAAGGAACTCGTTTGGATCTCAGTACTGCTTACCATCCTCAAACAGATGGTCAGTCAGAGAGAACCATTCAGACTCTCGAGGATATGCTCCGTGCATGTGTCATCGACTTTCAAGGTAACTGGGATACTCATCTGCCATTAGTTGAGTTTTCATACAACAACAGCTATCACTCAAGCATTGGTATGGCGCCTTTTGAGGCACTCTATGGCCGCAAATGTCGCTCACCTATATGCTGGAGTGGAATTGGTGAATCACAAATCACTGGTCCGGAATTAATCCAGGAAACGACTGACAAAATATCTCAAATTCAAAATCATTTACTCGCTACTAGAAGTCGCCAAAAGAGCTATGCAGATAAGCGACGAAAACCCTTGGAATTCAACGTTGGTGATTTGGTCCTACTTAAGGTATCCCCTTGGAAGGGCATCATCCGATTTGGTAAAAGGGGGAAGCTATCACCTCGTTTTGTGGGACCATTCAAAATCTTGAAAAGGATTGGAAAAATGGCCTACAAACTTGAGTTACCTTCTGAACTTGCAAACATTCATCCTGTATTTCACGTATGTAACCTTCGGAAATGCTTGGCTGATGAAAATCTTCACATTCCTTTAGACGAAATTCAAATTGATAAATCAATGCATTTTGTTGAAAAGCCAGTAGAAATCTTGGATCGAGAAGTCAAAAAGCTAAAACGTAGTCGTATCCCTATTGTAAAAGTTCGTTGGGAATCTAAACGTGGACCAGAGTTCACCTGGGAACGTGAGGACCAGATGAAGGTCAAATATCCATATCTTTTTAGTCAGTCTCCTTAAGCTTAAATTTCGGGACGAAATTTTCTAAAGTAGGGGAGACTGTAACATTTCGGTCAAATCAGATGTAATTTTACCCGACCCGTTTTCCGTTTCAAGTTGTAACTTTTGTCATATATCAATAAAGGATCATTTTATGTTCGTTGATTACTTTTATTTCAATCACATTATATGATTGAATAATTTAATCACAAATCATCACAACATTTCAATTCCTAGAACTATTCGTTCAATTTTATCATTTAACTCCAAACCGAACAACTTAAGTGGATCTAAACTTATATTTTATTTGTGTGTAATACTAGTCACGCATACGAATAAATATTTGTAAGGTTTCATGAAAAGTTGAAAGGTTTAGGAAAAAACGATAAAAATCCGACTATTTACGAGATTTTCGGTGTTTACCGGAAATCTGTGAGCCTTGAAAAAGAATGTCAAGACTTCAAAAGAAAAAAAAATGTGTTTATTAAGTTTAAGGTTCAAACTTTTAGTGTATCAAAAGATCGGGGTCAAAACTGCGAAAAACCAAAGTTCAGGGGCTGAATTGTAAAAAAGTCAAAGTTTGGTCAAATGTGACCAAACTTGGCCTAACTTCTTCATTAAATAATACCCACTCATTTCCAACTTCAACCCTATAAATACCAAGCTAATCCAAGCCTAAAAACTCACCAATTCACAAGTTTTCTCTCCAAAATCTCTCAAGTTTGAAGTCGGTTCTTTGCGGTCGAAATTCTCTCAAGCTCAGGAGCTGAAAATCTGCAGTCTCACCTATTTTGGTATGTAGAACAAAAGTCCTCTATCAATTTCAATTTATATCATCGTTTTAATCCATACCGTAAACTTGCTCAGAAAACTAAAGTTCTCGAAACTAATCTCTAAAAATAGAACAAACCGTTGGGAATTAAGGGTTGTAATTAAAGGGGTCATCATGGTTTCACATAATAAAGGAAACCCCTAAGTTAATTTTATATTTGGAGAACATTTTTCGTCACGTAAAAACGTCATTTTACGTCGTTATAATGCCCAAATTTAACAAACCGTTGGGAGTTAAGGGTTGTAATTTTGAGGATCTTCATACGAACACATAATAAAAGGAACCCCAAAGTTAAACTCATAATTGGAACATATTTTTCGTCAAGTAAAAACGGCCTCAGACGACGTTGTAATGCCAAAATATAACAAACCATTTTGAGACATAATTCCAAATTTTAGCGGATGTCTTTATATACTATAAGGATTAAAACCTTATGTTTTTATCACTTTTCGGACACTTTGGAAATTACTCGTAAAAATGGTTAAAAATAAATAATTAACAAATATATATATATATTATAAAACTTGATATTTTATTATAAACCTCATCAATATATATATATATATGCATATACATATATATATATATGTATATATATATTTATATATATATATACATATGCTTTATAAATATATTTTGTATATTTATATATAAATATACATTTTAAAACATATATATATATGTATATAAATCTATTTCAACACATAAATCTATAAACATATATATACATAATATAACATAAATATTTACATATATTTAACTAATATCATAAACATATACCTTATAACTTCTAAACAAACTATATTCACAAATTATATTTAGAACTCGCGCAGACCGGAAGGGTAAACACCTGTACACTGGGGTTTCTGGCAAAGCGAGGGTGTCACATAAACCCCAAATGGGGCCCGACATACCTCCCTGGGCGATCCCGGAGTGAATGTTTACTTATAGGAAAACGCGTTTTCATACTATCATTTAAAACATTAATATCATAAAAATAACATTTGATTTAAATACATCAAACACTAATCGAGAACCTTAAGTATTCAAAACCATTATCATTCCCCTTTATAAATATTTAGCCTATTTATGTCACTAGGCTAATCACAAGATCCGTTCTATCAATCTCGGCGTTATCACTTCAAGTCTTAATCCATCTATCAAGTGAGTATTCATACCCCCTTTACTATGAGATTATATGCGATATCAACTCTTGTTATCATTAGATGGGTGATTCCTTCAAGTGGTAATTCGAGTAGTGAGTATATGACCTCTTTCTTTTAACTTTTGGGGTGCAACATGTATCCGTATCAAAACTCAAACATCTTTAATCTTATCAAAAAGCTATGCGATTATCTGGATAAATGTTAGATTATACATGATTACTTGTATGAGAAATTGAATGCTTGAAACTTGGAACTTATGGAATCATCATCTATCTATCTATTTTCTTGGTATAATCATTAACAAGAACTAAGCCTTGGGTCCTTTAATAGCTATTGGTTGACAACCCACCCAGGATATTGGTACCGTTTGATCTAGTACTCAAATGGGTGATTGGTACCTAAACTGTCAAGGTTTGAATTATACAACACATATTATCTTAAATGCTTGTCATCATATATCTAATCTATCACATGATTCATTGATCGCATGTTTACATCTATACTATGAACTAAAACTATGTGTACTCACCAACTCTAGTAGTTGACAGATATTTTATACATGTTGCAGGAAATCTTATCTGAACTTCTGTGCTGTTATCACGCTAGGGGACACTGGACCTAGCTTAATTAAATAAATTGTGTGTATTTGTCATTTGTACTACTGTTGGTTTGATATTTGGTTTGTATGAATAAAAAGACATGATTAAGAAATATTGAAACTCAATCTAGCGGTTGTGTGTTTCTGGACAATTCATCACGCCCCGACGTATTCCGCCGTCGGTTGGGGTGTGACACGACGAGCGGGAAGGAACCCAACAGTACCCCGTTTGTAATGAATAGAGTTGATAACCCTCCTCCAAAGGGTGTTCGGCTCAGCATGATAACGCCAAAACCACTTTGCAAGAAGACAGTGATTCGTAAACCCAAAAGGAACCAGACCAAGACCGCCACTTTGAACCGGTTTAGCAACTTCCTCCTTTCGCACCCAATGAATACACCTATTCTCCCCTTCACCACCACCCCACAAAAACCGAAACCGAATCCTCTCAAGATTCTCAATCACTTTCGTAGGGGCCTTATATAACGAGAAATAATACGTCGGTAAACTATCAAGAACCGCTTTAACAAGAATCAACCTACCGCCCATAGACAACCGAGAAGCTTTCCAACGAGATAACCTTTTCTCAAACAATTTAACAACATCATCCCACATCTTCACCCTATTCATATTTGCACCCACAACCAACCCCAAATATTTAAAAGGAAGCTCACCGGAACCGCACTGAAGGAACTCGGCTTCAAGATTCAAGGTCGCCTCCGTAACATGCAACCCATACATTGAACATTTTTTCAAATTAATTTTTAATCCCGACGCCATCCCAAACACTCTCAACATCCTCGAGAGGCTTTTGACATTGATATGAGACCATTGACCAATTACAATCGCATCATCCGCAAAGAATAGATGAGACAACCTAGGACCGCCATTAGGTAAACTAATACCATGAAAAAACCCAAGAGAAGTCGCTTTTTGGATCATCCAATGAAGCGCCTCCATGGCCACCAAAAATAGAAAAGGAGAAAGTGGATCGCCTTGACGAACCCCCCTACCACACTGGAATTCAAAAGTAGGAGTACCATTAACCAAAACCGACATCCTTGAGGCCTCCAGAGAACCACGAATCCATCGTCTCCACCTATCCGGGAATCGCATTTGTCCAAGAATGGTATCTAAAATCGCCCAATCCAACGTGTCATAGGCCTTTTCAAAGTCTATCTTAAAAATAAACGAGGGAGATTTATTCTTCTTCAACCAAGTGACCAATTCATTTATAATAAGGGCACCATCAAGAATGTTCCTTCCAGATAAAAAAGCCAATTGAGTATCCGAAATAAGGTATGACATCGGTCTCTTTAGTCTCAAAGCCAAAACTTTGCCAATAACCTTGGGTATGCAACCCACCAAACTAATGGGTCGATAGTCAGACAACGACTGCGGATCCTGACATTTTGCAATAAGATGAAGGAAAGCCGATCCACATCCCCTCCCCACCGAACCATCTTCATAGAAATGGGAGAAAATGAGAAAGAAATCCTCTTCGAAATACTCCCAATAATGCTTAAAAAAAGCAAACGTGAACCCATCAGGTCCCGGCGCTTTATCACTACCGCCATCCCAAACGGCCTCCTTAATCTCTTTTTTCGAGAAGGGGGCCACAAGAGAAACCGAATCCTCCTTTGTCAACTGAGAGATACCATCGCAATTCATCCTAGGCCTCCATTCACCATCCTTTTTAAATTTATCACGAAAAAAAGAATAGACTTCCTTCTTAACACGACCCGGATCCGAGACCAAACTACCATTAATATTAAGACCATTAATTCGGCTAGCGGACACATTGGCATTGAATAACCCGTGGAAGAAACTCGTATTCTCATCCCCGTCTAACGCCCATTTAACCCGAGATTTTTGTTTCAAATCCTCGATCCGTGCATTTTCGAATTCCAAAATACTCGATTTCGCCTTCTGCCACTCATCCAGATCAACTTGATCTAGACTCCCACCTAGCGCCTTCTGTTCCAACCTAGTGCAAGTTCCAACAGCCACCTCTCTCGCCTCTAAATCACGAGCCATCTCATTTTTCCTCCAAGCTTTAATTGCATACTTAAGCTCCCTTAGTTTGTGCATAAATCGGACATCTGGTCTCAGTTCCATGCCATAATCAATCCCAGAAATACAATCCTTCACTACATCATCAAGCCCAGGATTATTTAACCAAGAAGCAAAAAACTTAAAGGGAATAGGACCGTAATCGTCCAATCTTGTCTTCAAAAGGATTGGATTGTGATCGGACAGGAACCTTGGCAAAACAGTCACTGAGGCATTAGGCCATTTATCTTTACCAGCCTTGCACACAAGAAAACGGTCCAATTTACTAAAGCTTTTACCAAGGCCCTCCATATAAGTGAAACGACCACCACTCATCTTAAACTCCCCCAACCCGGCCTCCGAAATAAAACTATTAAACTCAGTAGCCCCTGCAGCATTAAACGAGGAGAATTGACGGTCCTCCGGGCACCGGACCTCATTAAAATCCCCCACCAAAATCCAACTCCCGTCTAAACGTCTTTTCCAATCCAACAGAGTATTCCATAAAACACGTTTTTCCGCCATACCTTGAGCCGAATAAACATTTGCAATGTTTAAAATATCACCGACACCAACAAGCACACCTGAAGTGATCAGGAAATTGTTGTCTTTTACAACCTTTAATAACTTAAAGACAGAAGGATCCCAAGCACTCAAAACTCCTCCTGATTTCCCCCTGGCATTAACCCATTCAGCTTCCGGAACGCCTTTACCCCACATCTTTCGAAAAGGAACAGAATTACCATCTACCGCCAACGTTTCCTGTAAACGCAAAAAAGAGAACCGATTTTCTTCTTTTATTTTTTTTAATCCAGAGCACCTTTTTAGCGTCTCTAATCCCACGAATATTGCATGAAAGACAATCCATTAAGACTGGGTTTTTTCTCCTAACACCACCGTGGACACCCGATTGGTTTCCCCTTCCATGTCAATCCCAACACAAGCCGCTAATCGAATAGTTTCTAACACCTCATCTGCTAGAGCAATATCCTCACGTTCCTGAGTGTTAAAAGTAGTGTCTGGAGGATCAAATCTATTCCCATCCTTAACAGTGCCCTTATTCAACAAACTACCCTGCATGGGTCTAAACGAAAGGTTACCAGAGAAGCCCAAGGGTGGCGTGATATCCACCGCATGCCCAATCACTGGCCCATCAGACATCCCACTAAAATTTCCTTCTTTATGATACATTGTCTCTCCGGTACCTTCGTTTTTATCCCTACCATGACCGTGGGTCTCAGTATCACCAGCAGAATGAGAACCAGTTACTGACTTCGATGATTGGGTAGGACTTAAATTGCTTTGCGTTGATGCTTGACCCCCGAGCACCCCTTCCCCACCACGGCCATCAGATTTCTTTGAGGATGTCGACCTCGTCTTATCCTGATTATCAACCACCAACAACGATGGAATCGATGGAGTAGATGCTGGGATATCCAACCCATTTTGATCAAATACAAAATCCGGCGACCACTCCTCATCGGATTCACAAACACGACAACGAAATCTTTTGCCTTGCCATTCCACCACCACCATTTCCTCTATTTTATTTGGCGAATTTACCAACACCCCAAGCCTCTTCACTGTAAGATTATTTACCTCGTAATGATCCGCTTCCGATGATTGAACCACTTTACCAAACAAATTCCCCACCTTGTCAAACACGTCCCTATCCCAACATTGTGGTGGGATCCCATAAACCTTTAGCCAAGCGATACGTTCCATTGCAAATGAGTCTGCATCCCATAAGACTAGTTTCTGAAACACATCACCTGATTCCGTACACTTACGTAAATATGCATCGGCCTCACTCGACGATTTGAAGGATAGGAGCACTTGTAACCCTCCAACATATCTGATTCGACATTCCGAATACCCTAATCTTTCGATTTTAATGTGAAGTTTATTTAGGGTGTAAAAATCCACCACTTTTCCCAGTAGTGATTTTGCTCGCCATTCCTCTGATGCCAGAAACGAGTAGTCACCCAACTTCAACGTCTTCTCCGTATCTATTTGAGCCACTCTACCCATTATCGCCTCTGCGAAAGTTCTATTGCATGCCATTGCTCACAACCCCTAAATTCATATAATTAGTTTCAAACGTATTATATATTTGTACGGTGCTAGTACACAATTGCCAATACTTTCTTTTCCAAGGTTTAGATATTTATTTAATTAAAAACTGGTTTTTGCTAAGCTATATGTGGATTTTTATTCATTTCCGGTAATTACCCTTATATTTTTCTGTACCTAATTCGTTTTAGTTGGTTTTATGTAAATGGGCTTGGTTGCTTTTACCTAAAAGATGGTTTGGGCTTCCTTTGGTTTTTAGAAAGCCTTCTGCATATTTTCAACGCTTTATGAATCACCTGTGATATCTTCATCAAAACATGAGAATTTCTTTATCTGATATGGGTATTTCTGAATGCTATCATTTGTTATGAATCTTGAATTTTAGATGTTGATTTCAAGATCTTTTAATTGGTTTAGTAATTAGCTTTATGGTGGTTTTTGCAAGTTGTTATGTGACTATGTCCTCCAGTAGTTACAAAAGGTTTTTGCTAAAAGTTATAGTTTTCTCAGAGAAAGAAATTTAAGCAAGTGCAGCAAAGTCCTATCGAGATGTCACGAACAGTTAAGAAATTTAGTTGTTCTGAGTTAATTATTTCACCCAATTGTGACTTAATTAACTCAATTAAAATAGTGCTTAGTTTTCGTTAGGTGTTTTGTAGAAGCTTATTGCCTATCTTTATTTAATGTAAATAGGCTTGGACGGTTTCACGGTTTGAAACCGAACCGTGAACAACCCTAGATTGAAGTCGAATTCTTAAAACTCGGGAATTAATTAGGAGAGTTTTAAATGTTCTTCTTTCCGTAGAGATCTATGACCTTTACGCGTATATGCATTGTTTAAGAACCATGGAAACATAAAAAAAAATATTAATTGACCGATGGAGTTAGATCACACGGTGTTATCTCTCTCGTTTTCTTCTTTAATAGATAAATTAACAAACCTGGTCTTTTACAAGATTTAAACTCACAATCTTTAATCATCATATTTTCCTCTTAGCTTCCCCTTCCCCGAAGCCACACCCTCCAAACTTGGACAAATAATTAAGTAACGACGACCATCAATAAAAGTACACAAATTATTTTGTGCAAGGACAAAAAAACGTTACAACATAACATGAATCAATTTACAAAAAATATTAGTAGGTTTTGATTTGTAAGTTCACCGTCGAATCAACAAGAAACTCAACAAGCACATTCTTGCACAAACCAAACAAGAATAAAAGGGTTAAACAAAAACAACACAAAAAACTAAATATTAATAAATCATTCTTATAACCGCAATTATATTACTCCTAAATAACCTTACACATAACTACTAATTCATGGTTTCTAAGTATTCTTCTCTTCACAAGTCTCCGGCTCCACAACCCGCACCCCCCGATTCACCAGATACATCCTCATCACATTCGCCGTGTGCTCCAGCAAATCAATCTGTTGTTCCAGAGTCCCCCATTTTTTTTCAAGATCCCACATGTCGACTCCTTCCAAACGTATCGCTTCCAGCAGATGCAGCTTCGTGCTCGAAAGCTCGTCTTCCCGTTCTTTGATCGCCATCATGACGAGCGGCAACCCCTCGGTGAAAGACTGTGTGTGATCCATTGATCGAATGTCGTATGAATGGTGGAACTGGGAGCACGTTTAGGGCTATTTATAACGTACATATGTTTCTTCGCGAATAAGGTAAGTTTTTAAGGAAAGTAATTAAATTAGTCTTTGATAAATCTGTTATTTAAATTTTAATATTTTGTTTTATATTTTTTGTTAAAGTAGATTCCTAATCTAATTATATAAAATCGAAACTTACAAAAACCTATTTTGAGAATATATTTTGAGTTTATAATATCGATATCGTTAACTTAGGTAAAGTCGGTTTGATGGTGAAATTTTTACGGCGTAGGGTATCAGTATAATTGTATATTTTATAATTTAATTAATAATTAGACGGTTGTTATAGTTTGAATTTGAAAGGAAAAAAATTATTATCAAGAGGTATGAATAAAATACGGATTAAATATAGATATTATTTTTTAACCAAAAGTTCCATTGAAATGGGTGTACTAAAGCTGCACAAATCGATTAACCGGTTTTTTAAGTTAACCAGTTCGTTAATAACCGGTTTGAGTAACACAATACCCGTAACCTACGAAACGGTTTGGGTTTGTAAACAAACCGGTTTACCGGAAAATCGGTCTAAAAACAGGTTTTAATTAAACATTCTTTTAATTTAAAAAATAATATAAAACTAAATAAAAAACATTCTTTTATTTAAACTAAAAATACAAAAAATTAAACTACCAAGTTAAATTAAAATTTTCATATTCCTTTAATCCTCTCCGGGTACTTTCAATATTTGAACTCCATCCGTCTCATATTCATCTTCTTTAAACACTTTCACCTCATTCTTGATCGAACTCGAAATCTTCATCAAGAAATTTTCTCAAGGGTGTTTGATTAGTATCGGTCCGGAAGCTTCATCAACCGCTTCCTTAACCGATCCGGGGGTCATTTTTCTGATAATATTGTTAAGATCAATTTTTTGGATTGGGTAACAGGTATTTTAAATATTTTTTTTAAGTTTAATTTTTTTAGTTGAATTATTTAACCTAACCGTCAAGGACCGTCAAGGACCCTCAAACTCTTAATCGTAATCACTTTGGGACTGCCAAGCGATTAATACCGATTTCTGCAACACTGTTAAAAACTAAAAATCAAAAGAGTTGCACACATATAAATCAGACATCCAATGGACACCGGTGTGGTTTGGCTTGGGGAAGACCCAAGTTCGAATCTCACTGAGGGGGAAGATTGGCACGTGGTCTGTATCGTCTTTGGGCGGTACGTGTCTGACTCCTAGGGGGTTTTACTTACCAAGGGTAGGTCCTGGGTAAGAGGTTTACTCGAGTCCCGATACTCGTGGTAAGCTTTCCTCCGTGAACTGGCTGATGCCAGACAGATGAACGGGTGGGTGGTGTAATGCCCCCGTCAGTGAGTCTGAAATCGCCGTTCAAAAAAAAAAAAAAAACTTGAGTGTTAAAATAAAGAAGGTAAGGAAAGTCAACATAATTGCGTCAATCAAGGAGTTTGTTTTCCATTAACCTTTCCAGCTCATAGTCTTCGGTTACGGCTGGTCCTTTGCTGTTGATGATGTATTTCCTTTTGTTTTATGTTCTCAACACCTCGATAAATAGAGGTGGTCTTTTCCCTTGTAAAATATACCCTTCAAGTATTTTTTCTAATAGCAAACCTTTGAGTACCAATTTCAACACGGTATCAGAGCCATGGTTATGACCAGACCTGCTCATCATATACTCATACCCCTCCAACCCATATCTTTTTTTCGGTCACCATGCCCGGAGATAGCAACCCAAACCCAGACCTTGCCATCCAGCTTGCAAACCTGTTAAATGGGTTAAAACCTCAGCCCCAAAACACCAAACTGTCAGACAGTCTGCAAATCAACCTCAAACTTAACAGCCACAATTACGCTCTATGGACTCGAGTGATTTCGAGTCGCTATAGGTGGGAAGTCGAAGGCCCTGTTAAATCATTTAACTGACAAACCTCTCGAACCAAGTGAAGAAAAGTATGAGCAGTGGGAGCAAGATGACTTAGTTGTGTTTCTTGGCTAATACAAAACATAGAACCCGCTTTAGCCAGCAATCTAACTGAGTTTCCCATAGCAAAATCGCCATGGGATGCTCTGGTGGTCACGTACAGTAGTGGTAAAGATAAACTACAAATCTTCAACCTTCACGTTCGTGCAAATGAAATAAAACAAAATGACACATCTCTTGAGAATTTTTGGATAGTGTTACAAGGAATCTGGGGTGAACTTGACAGAATAGACCCAAACCCGATGAAGTGTTCAGACGACATCAAGGCCTATGCCAAAATCAGGTCAGACCAAAAATTATTTCAAGCTTCAAAAGGGGTGTTTTGGTCTTCACGGAGGTCCGAGTAATCGACCTTGGACATAGCCCCGCAAGAGTAGGTTTACACGTGAGACCAGGGTCGCCTGATCGATGCCGTTCCAAAAAAAAAAACGGGTGCGGGTAATAGTGGGGGCTTTATTATCCGTATCCGCACCCGAAGTAAATCCCCATACCCATCCCCGCCCCCGCCCCGCCTAATACCCGACGGGTACGGGTAAAAAAAACCCGCCGGATATGGGGAACCTGATGAGTACCCATTTAAGAATAAAATTTAACTTTTCAAAAAATTCAAAAATATAACCATAAAAAAGTCAGAAAAATATAACTAAGATAAAGACTCTTTCTTGACGTTTATTGGTTTGTCGAATTCGATGCCCATATGCCCTAGAAAACTCCCGCATAAGAAATAAACAAGCGCAAGTCTCTGAACAGCAAGCCCATATATATAAATTATATATTCGGGTTTTAAACGGGACGGGTAGTGTCATACCCGTACCTAACCCGTCCCCGCTTCGGGTTTTAAAAATAATACCTGTGCCCCATTACCCGTTAAAATAGGTAATACCCGCCCCCATTCGGGTCGGGTATCCGCTTTCACGGGTAAAATTTGCATCCCAGTAAACCCATTAAATATTAAATTATAAAAAAGTCATGTCCCAGCCTAGATCTTCTAACTTTTTCTTTCAAATATAGGTATTAAATCCCGATATCTAGGGGCAGATTTACAGGGGGGTCAGGAGTGTCACTTGACCCTCCGGGCGGCCAAACTTCATGCTCATACAGCCATGGCACTTGGTCATTTTTTGTACTTTGACCCTTTAAAATTTCATTGTTACAGTAGTTTAAGTGAAGATTAAGAAGATAAACGACTCAGTCGGAAGTTAAAAAAAAAAAAAACTGGCAATGCGTGGTGTCTAGCGACCCTGCAAAATAAGGAAGAAGGGTTTCTAAATGAAGAAGAATATGTATTAATTGAGATGTCAGAACTAGTCTTTTAACTTGGAGTAAATTACACAAAAGGTACTTTATGTTTAACATAAATTTTGAATTAGGTCCTTTAACTAAAGTACTTACGCTAGACATTCTTTATGTTTTATACATGTTTCAGAAAAAGTCCTTTGTCACTAACGGAGTTAAAATAATCCGTTAAATCAGGGGTATTTTTGTCATTTCGCTACCCCTCTAAATATTATACCCACCACCTCCATTTTCCTTATATGTGCCATCCTTTGCCTCACCGATCACCCATCGCCGCACCACAAAGAATTGTCGCCGGATGTGGGGAACCTGATGAGTACCCATTTAAGAATAAAATTTAACTTTTCTAAAATTTCGGAAATATAACCATAAAAAAGTCAGAAAAATATAACTAAGATAAAGACTCTTTCTTGACGTTTATTGGTTTGTCGAATTCGATGCCCATATGCCCTAGAAAACTCCCGCATAAGAAATAAACAAGCGCAAGTCTCTGAACAGCAAGCTCATATATATAAATTATATATTCGGGTTTTAAACGGGACGGGTAGTGTCATACCCGTACCCAACCCGTCCCCGCTTCGGGTTTTAAAAATAATACCTGTACCCCATTACCCGTTAAAATAGGTAATACCCGCCACCATTCGGGTCGGGTACCCGCGGGTACCCGTTTTCGCGGGTAAAGTTTGCATCCCAGTAAACCCATTAAATATTAAATTATAAAAAAGTCATGTCCCAACCTAGATCTTCAACTTTTTCTTTCAAATATAGGTATTAAATCTCGATATCCAGGGGCGGATTTACAGGGGGGTCAGGAGGGTCACTTGACCCTCCGGCCGGCCAAACTTCATGCTCGTACAGCCATGGCACTTGGTCATTTTTTGTACTTTGACCCTATAAAATTTCATTGTTACAGTAGTTTAAGTGAAGATTAAGAAGATAAACGACTTAGTCGGAAGTTAAAAAAAAATGGCAATGGGTGGTGTCTAGCGACCCTGCAAAATAAGGAAGAAGGGTTTCTAAATGAAGAAGAAGATGTATTAATTGAGATGTCAGAACTAGTCTTTTAACTTGGAGTAAATTACACAAAAGGTCCTTTATGTTTAACATAAATTTTGAATTAGGTCCTTTAACTAAAGTACTTACGCTAAACATTCTTTATGTTTTATATTTGTTTCAGAAAAAGTCCTTTGTCACTAACGGAGTTAAAATAATCCGTTAAATCAGGGGTATTTTTGTCATTTCGCTACCCCTCTAAATATTATACCCACCACCTCCATTTTCCTTATCTGTGCCATCCTTTGCCTCACCGATTGCCCATCGCCACACCACTAAGAATTGTCGCAGGAATCCAGGGAGAATATCACCGGAGACCACCACCATTGCCACCGCACCACAAAGAATCGTCACCCTCGGCATCTCCAGCAGCCGCTTTCTTTGTCTTCCTCCGACCCGTTTCTTCTCATCCTTCATCAACGACAACCCACGCCGCACCTCAGATCTCTTTGACCTCAGATCCACCTCAATTTCTCATATCCTTTGTGAAAGTGAGAGTTGAAATTTTGTTTCAAACTCTTGTTTGGATCTTTAAAATATGAGATTATTTACGATTTTGACTTCTGAAAGTCAAAATTGTTTAGCTTGGCTTCTCTATACGGGGTTCCAAAATTTCACATACATTTGGGTTCACAACTGATTTCGTGTGCTACGATTTGAAATTCTGAATTATTAGATGAATGAGATGGTTGAGAACTAAAACTAAATTATTCGATTTAAAGAAGATAGTGATGTTTCAAATTGTTTTGTTGTAGAAGACAAAGAAGACCATGGTGTAGAAATCAAGAGTCAGTGATGTAGAGTTGAAGACAATCGATTAGAACTCTCGTCGTTTCTGCCGTTGACTTCGTTTTACAAAATAGCAGTCGTTTTTTTTTTTTTCAGATTCTCCATTTTAGGTTGGAGATTATATGCAGGGGATGGGGGCTGTTTTGTAATTTTAAGTACTATTTTGATTCTATGTATTAAACATAGTTATGAAATGACAAAAATACCCCCAATTTAACGGATCATTTTAACCATATTAGTGACAAAGGACCATCTCTGAAACAAGTATAAACATAAAGAATGTTTGACGTAAGAACTTTAGTTAAGACTTAATCAGAAATTTTGATTAAAAATAAAGGACATTTTGTGTAATTTACTATTTAACTTGTACTATTAACTATTTTTTTCTTTTAAAATCTTTTTAGGTTTTTCGTGTTTTTAAAGAAATTACTTTTTATTTTTAGAATTTTTTAAATAACTGAAAAGTACATTATGAAAGAGACTTAGCAGACAAAACAGTAAGCTTTATTATTATTTTAAACTATTTTAATGTAAACAAATATTCATGAAATTTTGTGTTTCATTATCCTTTTAATTTATACTACTACTTGGCACTGATTAAGAAAAAAACTTATTAACAACGGTAGATTTAAAAGAAATTTTTCTTTGACCCTCCTGTCAGAAAATCCTGGTTTCGCCACTGCCGATATCTCTTATTTTTTTTCGAATGATAAATTTGGATCACTGATGGGGTATTACCCATCTACCTGAAACTCACTATAGATGAGTAAACCACCTAACCCAATCTGGACCGTCATTTCAGTTTTTTGTTACAAGTGAGATTTGAACGTAAGACCTTTCATTTTTAATGTATTTGAGTACCTCTCCATTTACGTTAAAGGTTTGAATGGGAAACCTGATTGTATGGTTTTCTTAAAACTAAATGTTATCTTAGTGGGCCACCAACACCACTAGTTCATGCGTCAAGAGATGATCATCAAAATGATAAACTATGATTCTATTGTTACAAAACAATTATTATAGCTATAAAGGTGTGGGTATCTTTAGTTTAACCCGTTTCTTTGCTAGCTAGAAGGATATCGACACCTTCGGATTGTGGGCCAAGGTTTGCGGATAGCTTTTACTAAAAAGGGATGCGTAGATCTCTTGTTGATCTTTATTTAAAAAAAAAATAGAAAACAAAACAAAAAGCCTCTTTTAGGGAAACACCACCTACATACATATGCACAAACTAAAATTGATCTTACATACAGGTACCGGCTGTTGTATCTTATCTTTGCTGAATGCTTTAAATTCAAATTCAGGTAGAGTATAATTTAGTATGAGAAATAATTTTTAAGGAGGGACGTAGAATAGTCGTTAAAAACATATAGCTAGTTGAAATCATATAGTTAGTTGAAGAAAGGCGAAGAGTACAAAAAATAATTAGTTAGAGAGATAAAAGATCAATAAAAATAAAATTTAATATCTCTATAAAAACCATACATTCTTTATATTTAATATCTCTATAAAAACCTTACATTCTTTATCTATTACTTTGAACAACAAATTAAAAGACAATGGTTGAAATTTATATTTTAGTTCTTATATATTTTTTTTATTGTTATGTAATAAATATCTCTTTGTTTATACTTTTTGAATTTCTTGGAGGTTTTAACGTATAGAAGTTTGGCTTTTTAAATGGTCTAATTAACTTAAGCAAGGAGAAGATAAGTGAACCGGAGGAGCACCGTTTGATGGTCTGTCCACTTTGAGAAGAAGCTTGGGAATTGAAGGAACACCTTTTTACATCTTGTTTTGTTGCCTCAAGCAACTGGAGTTATCAGCGAGTGGTGTCACATCCCACCAATATACACGTTCTCTACTTGGGATTTATTCCAAATTCATAAAGGAAGCAGCACTAAAGGGGAGGTACAAAAGATGGTGAATGCAATAATTATGGTGGCTTGTTGGTGTATGTCGAATGCCCGAAATAAAAAAGTGTTCAGCGGCAAGAGAGCGGATATTGGTGGAAGAAATAAAGGCTAAGGCGTACTTGTGGGTTCATTCAAGAAGACGAGGATGCGATCTAAGCCGGAAGCAATGAAGAAGATTTAATGTTTAATCCTTTATGTTTTTTTTTTCTTTTTGAGCTAGGCTGTTAATGTTGTTTGGGCCAATCAACCCCTTGTTATTTGTTAATTGATTCCATGTAACAATTTCTCGGGTACCGATGATCTCTATCTTAATTGGCCAAGGTGAGGTTTCAAGTCCCACCTATGACAAAATATAAAATGGGGTCTAGGTTGGGCCAGGGGTTTTATCACCTATGGTGAGTTCCTCCTGATGGGGAATGGAGATGATCGGGTGGGTGGGAATGCTCCCGTCAGTGATCCAAATTTGCCGTTAAAAAAAAAACAATTTATCGGGTGAATAAATTTCGGCTTCTAAAAAAGAAATATAATAATAACTTAAGCAAGCTATAGAAAGAGGCTCACATCAGCTTGAAATTTATACACCAAAACGGATTGAACAACCCTAGAGCTACGAGCTTTTTTTCAAGTGAGCCATGAGCCGTGAGCTTTTTGGACATCTCTAGATTGAACCTATCGTTATTCACATAAAGCATATGATGCATAATTTCATATACAAGAAGAGGGAGATAAATGCATGATTTATATACGAAAAACAATAAAAAAAGAAGATAAATGAGGGGTTCCTTCTGGAGAATGCAGAAGAGAGAAACAACAAACCCTGAATCCTAGAAAGCTTTTAACATTTGAACCCCCTACAAGCCATGAGCCAGACTATGATGATAAAAACAGCAATGCCTCCACCTACCATAAGCTTCATCCTAAGATTCTGCAACCACATCTTCCTTCTTAGTTGCCTTCCCTGCCTATGGAAGCTGTCTGCCTGCACTCAACGACACGAACAATGTCAATGACCTCTGTATTATTTGACCAAAACTAGAATATACCCTTTTTTACAGACAAGGGTGCCAACATAAATTTGTACCTGGAACTGAAGGTTTTCTGTTTTGTCAACTAGCAATTCAATCTTCTCACCACGATCTAAAACCTGTATTAAATTAGCAAACAAACTTTATTCAAAGAGCATGTTGTTTGATCAAGGGTCTACACCTTACTTAGATACACAATAATGTGTTCCCATATGAATCTACCAATCAATTTTGTGAATGGATCAAATTATCAAAGTGTTTGCGTTTTATCTCAAACGGGTCAAATGAAAAGTTTTGCAGAGAGGGGAACGGGCCAAAACCTCAAAGGAGTTAAAAGTTGGCCCAATGTTCATTTTTAATGCATACAACCTCTTCAATCACTTTGTTCATGGATTTAGAATAAACAAAACATTAAAAAATACCCAGAAAAATCCCACTTGAGGGCACGGCGTAACTCAATCCCATGGGATAAAGAGGTTGTTACCAAAGAGACCCCCAACTATTCATGGATTTAGATTATTACTATAAAATGTAAATACTATTGTTTATAAAATCATAATATAGTTATTTTTAGTAAAAAAATTAGATAATCAAAAGCCTCGTTAAAACCTTGAAACTTGGTAATATAAAGTTCCAACTTCCATTTAACACCAACGTTACATAGGGAAGGTGAGTTAACTCTGAATTTACAATTCTAACAAAAGAAAACACTGTATTCACCTCACATTGGAATATAAGAAGAGCCAAATCCAAATTTATTGTAGTTACATTGAAAACAACTAATTTGGATGCATTATAAATGTCACTACAATGTTTAAATTCTAAAGACATACAATTGTAGACAACTAATTACAATACTATTTCAATGTGACTACAATGTCTGGGTTCTAAAACCATACAGCCAACAATTATAAAGTATCGTACCATCACCAAAAAAGAACGAAAGTATAGTTTGACTATAAATGAAAAAAAAAGAGAGAAACTAAGCGTATCACTACATCTGTTTTTTTTCTTCTCAACAATGTCAATTCACTTACAATTTGTGTTTAGTTACCTACACGAGTCAGTGAAAACGAAAATAAATATTTACCTTCTCAATGTTGTCCATCATAATTCCTTTAACCTCGGTTATTTGAGCCTTTAGTTTAGACAGTTTGCTCATTTCATCCGGATGATTTAAACAATACTCCATCTGCTCCTTTATCTTTGGTCTGTTAATCAAACCAAAAAATACAATAATAATTAAGAACTTAACACATATTATTGCAAATCTTACTGAATAAGATGATATAACGCACCCAAATTCTCTATCAAGATTATAAGCAATACTAAACCGATCTTCAAATAAATCGTCATCACTGTCATCAGCAAGTAGGTGATCATTCCCAAAACTTGCTCCATAAAGTTTCTTGAAGTCGTCTTTCACTCTCTCTAGAAACACAAACGGCACACCCCTTCCAACCGATTCATCCGCAACAAGAAGAAAAACTACATCAAATGGGACAAAATCACCCATCTTATAACAACAAAAACAGTTGAAGTAAATTCTAACTAGCAGAAATGAACAAGTATGAAAATACCAAAGCCACTATCAAGCAAGAAGTTGAAGGTGTATCCATCACAAGAATATGTGTATTTAGTGCTACCAGAAGGCAACTTCTGTAAGCATTGAACCGCAACCGTACTCACATTTCCAGAATAAGCTGTGTGTTCAGCCAATACAATCGTCCCTTTTGCAACAAAGCTATAAATCAATCCTTTCCGACTCATTTCTATTTCCCTAACAAATAAATCAATCCTTTATCATCTCAAGTAGTACTGAATTTCACGATTATACAGTATCATTTTGATTATGATTAGATAATCTACAAAATTAGACATGAAAACGTCTATACAGATAACAGATCCCAATTAACCCATAGATAATGCGAGAGCTAACTAAACCCTAAAACCGAGAATTTGTAAAATTATCTGATGAGCGGTAATAATCGATCAATTGAAAACAGCGATCGACCTACTCGTATCAAATAAATGAAGTAGACAGACGAAAAACTAAACCTATGTACCATAAATTTCTCAGAAATTGTGGAGATCAAATAGAAAAGCATAACCTGAAACGGAATCGGGCTACCAAGG
>JBCNJP010000019.1:8597565-8641733 GCA_039602395.1 Deinandra increscens subsp. villosa
GTAGGGGAGTCGGTAGACCACCCATAACATGAATGAAAAATAAGTCATGTTCTAAGCACTTTTAAGTTATGTATAAATGCATGTAATCTCCCTTTTTGGGTATTAAACCCAGTGTAACTAACCATTGTGTAAATTGGTTGGGAGACTGAACCAAGTGGCATATTCATATACAAAGAGTTCCTGATTCGGAAATGTAATGAGTTTGTAGCGAATAGAAATGTGTACCAGATCATATGTCATGATTGTCGTTAAAAATACCGTGCGGATGGCGCCAATGTAGAATCGGGCTACCAAGGATGACTAGATAGAAATGATCTAGGACGAGTCAACTAGGCAGTCGGACTACAGCGGTCGGATCCAAGTCCTCTGATGAGCAGTCGGCTCGGCTCCTTCCTAGTTCTGGTGAGACAGCGGTCGGATCCAAGTCCTCTGATGAGCAGTCGGCTCGGCTCCTTCCTAGTTCTGGTGAGACCTGCAAAACAGAAAACACCGTTGTTCTTGGGGAGCAGGACAGGGTGTCCTGCGACCAAGCTCGGGCGTGAGAATAAGTATGCGTTTCGAGAGATTAAGAGTAATCAAACGAGAGAGAGCGCAATGACTTGAGTTCTGAGAATTTACCTGGTGGTTGAGGGTATTTATAACCCTCAACCTTTGTCTCGTAGTGCTGTCAATGTCAGGTTCCCAAAGTAGCATGCTGCAGGTCTGGCATCTGACTGTGTCAAAGAACCACAGTAGCTATTTTGGGTAACCACATTGGTTGTAGTGTCAGGTCGAGTCCTGGGACGCCGACCCATGTGTATGAGCGTTGGTCTGTGCCTATACCTTTCGACCAACTAGGATCAGACAGCTAGTTGGGGTATAGGTTAAAGTCGAGGGCTATTGGTCGGTCTGGTGAAGGATGACTAGTGGTCGGCCAGTCATCCGGTTATCACATGTCGACTTCATAGCTTATTGTCTTGCGGTCGGCCCTCTTGGGGTCGTCCGGTTACATGTCTTGTCGTTAGTCAGCCTAATAGCCAGGTGGCCTGCCATATAGTGGTCGGCCAGTGACTTGCTGTGGTCGGCTGACCTTTGTGCTTTCGGCGGTCGGCCTAGTGGCCTGCCACATAGTGGTCGGCCAGTGTCTAGGTCGACCTGTATTTAGTGATTGGTGTAGTGGCCTGCCACATAGTGGTCGGCCAGTGTCTATGTTAGTCAGCCAAGTAGCCAGGTGGCCTGCCATATAGTGGTCGGCCAGTGACCTGCTGTGGTCGGCTGACCTTTGTGCTTTCAGCGGTCGGCCTAATGGCCTGTCACATAGTGGTCGGCCAGCATCTAGGTCGACCTGTATTTAGTGATTGGTGTATTGAGATAAGGTTTACACCATAAAATGTTTGTGGTGTGGCCTTACTCGGACACACGTCATCACCTAACAAATAAGTCAATCCTTTATCATCTCAAGTAGTACTGAATTTCACGATTATACAGTATCATTTTGATTATGATTAGATAATCTACAAAATTAGACATGAAAACGTCTATACAGATAACAGATCCCAATTAACCCATAGATAATGCGAGAGCTAACTAAACCCTAAAACCGAGAATTTGTAAAATTATCTGATGAGCGGTAATAATCGATCAATTGAAAACAGCGATCGACCTACTCGTATCAAATAAATGAAGTAGACAGACGAAAAACTAAACCTATGTACCATAAATTTCTCAGAAATTGTGGAGATCAAATAGAAAAGCATAACCTGAAACGGAATTGGGGTTTAACGGATTTGGTTTTACTTCGTGGGCACGAGTAGGCGGAGAGAAGATCGCTTTGTATTTTGATCCGCCAACCGTTATCGTGGTGCAAGTGTACCTAAGGCCAAATCTCTTGGTTTGTTTCAGAGGGTGTTTGGGATTATTTTAAAAAATGGTTTGTTGATTTACTAGTTTATTTAAAAAAAATAAGCTAGAAAAAGTTTGAGAAAGTCAAAAATGTTTTTCATTTTAACTTTTAACAGGAGCACTCCTTTATTGGATGCGTTTTATGTTAGGATTCAAGACCACTCACATACACACAAAAGTAACAATCATAAAAGAAAATTTATGAACGAGAATGAACACGCGAGATTTAACGTGGTTCGATCAGTGTGACCTACATCCACGGGCTGCAACCAGGGTAATATTTTATTGCTCTGCCTCACTCAACGTGAGAATTACAAGTACAAGACGATATATAAATAGAGATAGGAATTAGGGTTACATAAAATAAATCGGGCCAAACACACGGGCCCGAGCCAATCAAGGCTCCACAAACCCAACAATCTCCCACTTGGAGGCTTGATCATCTTCAACTGCCATCCGCTGTGAAAACTTGTACGTCTAGTAATCCTCGTCATCCGCATGGCTGCAGTGGCCTTCTCATCAGTTAACCCGAAGGCCCGTTGAAGTTCCCTCGAGCTCCAACACATCAGTCATGGCAATTACCCCTGACTCATCCTCGATCCCTACCGGCTCCCACTGAAACGAACTGCCGGATCTTAAGATACCCTGAGAACAAACAACACTCTCCATGTTAAGTAGGTAATCCAATGAAAAGGTTTTAACCACTAGAACATTGGTTCTCTTAACAAACGGCCGTCTGGTAACTCTGACTGAAGCAAAACCCGTACTTCCACTGCCACGAAAACCCTTGACCTGCTTTTCTGAACCTTTCCTAGTACGTTCAACCTGAATCTGACATGTGGCTCTAGGTTTATCTCCTGCAAAATAAACCTTCTTCTGCCCACTAGACTCTGTGAATCGGATTTTGGTCTTCTTCTGAACTGGGATGGTCTCTCCCTAAGATGGTAAACTAACCATGTATAGCGAACCTCTATTTCGTCCTCGAGCCACGACTAGATTTCCCTTAACAACTTCCCATTGCCCGTTCCCGAATTTAACCTCATGTCCCTGTTCATCCAACTGTCCAACGGAAATCAACTGTTTCTTTAAGCTTGGAATCACCCTGACATCCTTCAAAACCCATGAACCGGCTGAAGTCTTCAAATCAACGAAAATCGCACTTTGCACTTCGTCGCGAGCCGATTGAGAGCCGTCTTATTGTTTTTAAGTTCAAGCGGAATGTGAGTTGAACCGGAAAACAGGTTCAAGCGGACCTGTGTTGTTCGGGCGGAACTGAGTTCAACCGGAAAATGTCCTTTGAAAAGAGAGACTCACATTTGATCACGTTTGACAATGAATGACATGAAAAGGGTGAAAGTATACCCAGGATCAGGATTAGATGCATTTTCTATAGAGTGTGGTGTCCGAGCGAAAATCTGATTTGCGATTAAGATGGAGGCTCAATCATAAATATCAAAACATAAATAAAAAAATATCTGAATGATAAATATAAATAGAGACATAAGAATGAAAAAAATATGTTAATGAAAAATGGTAAAATAGTTATTCCATAACTTACTTTTAATGAAATAGATAAATATGTGATATATGTTTTAGGAAAGGAGAATATATAATTGATATTTTTTTAATATATAATTATTTATTTTAAAAAGAATGAAATATGTTACTGGTTTTTTATTTGAAAAAAATATGCACTAGCCATCTTAGCCATCTTACAAACGAGAAATATATTAAGTTCTCAAAATTTTAAATAGGATCAATAAATCAATTTAGCCATGTGACACATTTATAGAAATTAAAATACCAATACCATGAAACCTCTGTGTCGCAACAAATATTTCTCCACAATAGTAACTTTATATTTTATGCAATAAGTTCGACTTTAGTTAATTCTAAAATCTAATATCCATCGGTTTCTTTAAATAGCTAAATCTCTCATGGACTCTTTCCTTTGGTAAGCCAACTTCTGCATGCTCATTCATCAAAACACGCTCATATTCTCTCATTACCTCTAATCTCCATACCTCTAACAGATCCCAAAAATTCCACATTAGCAATGGCCATGCGATCCGTATTCATTTCACGATCCCCTGCTCTCTTTCATTTCACGAATTCACGATTAGCCTTTCGTTTTTTCAGCGACCAAGGCCGTGTGCTTGATGACGAAGAACGTGCCCGTGAGAATCTCTACATCAAGGTTCGTGTGTTTTTTTTCTTTTCCAAACATGATTCGTTTCTTGGTTAATTTATTGCTTTTTGCAGAAAATGGAGAAAGAAAAGCTAGAGAAACAGAAACAGAAGCTGGAATCGAAAGATAAAATAGATAAAGACAAATCTGATGAAAAGGTAATTCGCGTTTATTCATATTCCCGATTTCAATGATTACAATCGTCAAATGTTAGAATGTTAGATTGTAAGATAGTTAATTTTTGGATTGAGATCGAAAAGATAAATGCATATAATGTTAAATTATTGATGATTGTTGCTAAAATTCGATATAACAAGAACAGTTCTAATCCAAACTGTAAACGCTGATTATATTAATTATGATTTATGAAGATATGAAATACGATTTTGGATCTCGATCATGTTTTCTTACTACTAACCTGCTTTTTTCTTTATTATCAGAAACCGTAAGGACGATTGTAAGCAGAGATGGATCCACCTTAATCAATTTCCGAAGCTCTTATTTCTATAGAATAAATTTCAATTTGAAATTGGGACTTGTTACAGCCTACAACATAACTTTTGTCAATGGCGTTTTCTGCAGTTTTTATAGTTCTTACATACCGTTATTTTGCTACTCCATATTGTTTTTTTATTTTGATCAATAATTTTCTGTATCTAATTTGAGATTTTATGTGCTATGCATTTTCCCTCTTAACATGGTGGTTTAATGGTTTTGGGGGCTAAAGTGAATTAAATATCTTGAAAGTCATGTTTATAAGCCCTTATACTTTGTGTGGGTTTGATACCGGTAAGATAAGGTAGGAAGTTTAAATTAAAAGAAAAAAAGATTTTTTTTTTAGTTTTGTACGGGTGTAAAAAAGTTTAAATTAACTTTTTTAAGTATTTTTAGACTCAGGCTTTGTTTGTTTTTTAAGAGATTTATGTCTGAATCGGAATACCAATTCTAAAGGTAAAGAGGTGGTTCAAATGTATGAATTGAATTATTAAGAGGTTAAAGCCGGAGACGGATAACTAGTCGCCAGATGCGAAGCCTAGTTGCTGGAGACGAAGCTCTAGTCGCCAGAGAACGAATGACTCTTTTCTATGGTTAAGAGATTTTAAGATGTTTTTAAAATGTTTTGATGGTTAAGACGATATTAAGATTAGGGGCGGATTCAGAAAAAAAATCAGGGGTAACGTTAAAAAAAACAAAATTTGCCGGGACCAACGCGGGTTCGGGGACAGCGCCTCCGGAATTTTTTTAGATAATTAACGGGCTTTCAATCATATTTTCAAGTCAGGATCTAACTAAAAACCATAAAATTTATTTGAGGGGTAGCGAAAAATTCGTTTCAGGGATAACGAAATACCGAAAACCAAAAATATTGCATATCACAGTAAAAGTTTAGGGGTAGCGGGCGCTACCCCTGCCCTTCAAGTAGGTCCACCCCTGATTAAGATGTAGAACCTCTTAATAACTGAAAAAAAAAAACGATTCTACATCTAAATATGTTTGACCGAATCAGATGTAACGTTTATATGGAGGTTTTTTCAGAAAACAAACAAGGTCTCAAACTCTTTAATAAGGCTTTCATAATCTATTTCTTCTAACAAATCTTTTTAGATCGACAAGATAGCTTATTTAATCTTTTTTGTGACATTGTAGATTATTTTTTTTCTTCTTTTCACAATTTTAGTTTAAAAAACAATTTTAGTTATTCATTAAAAAAACTAATTTTTTTTTCTTTTTTCTATAAACAATACACGCATTTGAAAATTTATTAAAACTTCAATCTAACTAAGTATGTTAATTAATAAGAGTGTCACATTCTAAATCTATAACATGTTTTATAATACTAGTTCTTGAAACAAATCCAGATATTATAAATACTAGTTCTCGATCGAAACAAATCTAGACAATCAATATTTCAACTAGCATCACGTTTCAAGGATTTTTCAAGACTTATACAATGTTGTTTAAACTATCATCAATCAGTGATTTTAACTTTTTTAATATTAAATAAAATACCACACATAGTTTCAAACTTTTTAAATGAGGTAAATATCCCCTCTAAACTTGAGAAATTTAATACATTTTCCCAAATAATTCTTAAAGGGGTTTCTTAAGGTCACCTCCCTTTTTTATAATACACTCCTATACGTGAAGGATATCCCTATCCTTCACGTATAAAAGGGGTGTATAAACAAGTGGTCACGTTTAACTCCCCTTTCACCCCTCAAAATATTAACTACTAGTTCCATGTCAGTATTATCTGGGTATTGTCAGGTCATTTTTTTTTCTTTTTATCCTTCACAAACATGTACAAGATTCCGTTTGTTCAATTTATTGGTGTGACGTCGACTTCGAAGTCGTTTTGTATCGCGCACACATTTATATCAAGGGAAAAAGATGATACATTCACATGGGTCTTTGAACGGATCAAAAATTTGATAAATGGGTGTGTGGAGTCACGCGTACGTGAAGGATAAAACGAAAAAAAATATATATATGACCCGACAATATCCAGACAATACTGACATGAAACTAGGAGTTAATATTTTGAGGGGTGAAGGGGGGAGCTAAAGGTGATCTCTTTTGTATGCACCTAGGGGTGTAAATGAGCCGAGCTACTCGTGAACTACTCGAGATCGACTCGATAAAAAGCTCGAAACGAGCCGAGCCTTATCGAGCTCGAGCCGAGCTCGAGCTTTGAAATAGGGCTCGTTTAATAAACGAGCTCGAGCCCGAGCTTTACATATCGAGCTCGAGCCGGCTCGCGAGCCTAATCGAGCTTTTATTTATATAATTTTTATTTAATTTTTTGAATATATTTAAAATAAAAATGATTATTATATATGAAATTATGATAAAATAAGTAAATAATATGTATTATTTTCTATATAAAAAAATATAATTCTAAATATATACAAATTAATTGTAAAAATATATAAAATAATAATAATTAATATTAAACGAGCCGAGCCCGAGCCGAGCTCGAGCTTAAATAATTTTTCACGAGCCGAGCTCGAGCTTTAGAAATAAAGCTCGAATCGAGCCGAGCTCGAGCTTTAGAAATAAAGCTCGAATCGAGCCGAGCTCGAGCTCGAGCTCCGTTAAATTTAAACGAGCCGAGCTCGAGCCTAGACGAGCTCGGGCTCGGCTCGGCTCGTTTACACCCCTATATGCACCCCCTCTACACTTGAAATTATAACTCTATCCTTCACGTATAGAGGGGGTGTATTACAAAAAAGGGGAGGGGGTGTCCCTATAAAAACCCTTCTTAAAAATCATTGTACATTATGTAATAAAAATTTATGTTTTGAGAAAATATGTAATTTTTCTCAGAGCAGAGTAGATTAGAGGAGAGTATAGGATATATGCAATTTCCTCTTGTTAAATTGGTCAAATCTCTTTCGATGGACCACCCATACGGGTTGCCCTGATCCAATTCACATGGGTCAGCTCAATTGTTTCGTTGAAGCTAGAGAATTGTCATACATGCTGATATGCACACGCCCATGTTGACTGTTTCAACACCCTTTTCATTATTTTTCATTAATAATTATGTATGCATTTCTTTGTTAGTTATTTCACTCGTCCATTTTACCCATGATCACATATCCGATCATGCTTCAGTTTGTTTAGCTAGTAGTTTCCTTGGTGCTATGTTATTTAAGGGAGTTTGAATGATAATAAAAAGGCAAAGAAAATTGATCAAAAGTTCTAGTATTCTTCCGTTTTATTCTTTGAAGTCTAACCCGCTCGAAGGGTCTATCTTGAGAGACTAGCCATCTTGAACCGGCTTCTATCACATGCACAGTGCACGCTTGTTTAACTACACCACATCAGGCTCATTTTTTTATTTTTTTATTTAACATTTTGATTCTTTGTTATTTTGAATTCAGTAGATTTGCTAAGTAGTAGCAACGTGGTGTAGTGGTGTAGTGGGTCTTTGAATTTCTTATGGGTCATGGAATGAAACTTGAAGACTGCATTTGTTTTTCTCTTGTTGAAATTAACTTCTTTTTGCATTGATAACTTACTTCTTGGCCGATTAAGTGGTGTTGATGGATTCTCAATTACATTTGTGTGGTGACTACTGTAACCGTAAACATCAAGGTTGATCGAACCTGATCACCGATCACATTGCATATCTAAAAAGCTCTTCGAACCACCGATGCAAGATTAGACCTTGACGTGCTGCTACGAGATCTTGATGACAACCTTCACACTAACAAACCGTTAGCGTAATACAGGGAGAAAAAGGTATCTGTAACGACCATGAGGCATGAAAATCAGTAACCCATAAGAGACAGTGTGTGACTAAGGTTTAGAGAGAGAGAGAGAGAGAAAACATAGAGAAGAAAGCTACATCCTATGCATGTATTTATAGATTTTGAATTAGGGTTTGTGTTACTTGTGGTGACGTCAGCGTGTGGAGGCCACAGACACGTGAACCGAGTCTGATTGGTTGAGGATCCCACGAAATCCGGTGGGTTGTTATTGTGTGATCCCTACCAAACTAACTTCCACAAAATACGCGGGTGTGAACCCAGCCCGCCGGCTTGGCTAAAGGTTGGCCTAACCCGATCTGCGAAAGGCCTAGAAGATAGATTCAATATCTATCCTCTTTAAGGGTGATGTGAGATAAGGTTTTATGATGCAAGAATATCACACTTCAAACAAAGTTACACGCAGAGACACACGGTTAACCAACCAAAACAAATAGATTATTCACACATAATTAAAATTATTAGAAAGTCTCAAACCAATAATACCTAGGATCGATGTAATTTCTAATTAACACACTATAGGAATCTAATTAATCTTTAGAAGAAAGATTGGTAGATTAAGTTTTCTAGAAAATCATCCTCCCCCATAAGCGGCGGTAGTGGTGGTGGTGTTGCTCCGCCGTAGAAACTGGTCATGAGTGGTGACGACATTAATTCTCCTACCTGGCCTTCCCCGTACAAATTAGTGGGTGGCAGTAGTGCTCCTTCGCCGGGACAGAAACTAATGGGCATCGGTGTTAGAGGCAGTTCTAGTTCTGCTCCACTACTTCCATCACCGCCGCCATAGAAATTAATCTCCGGCGGCGGTGTTATAACTGATGATTGTAATGCCCCTTCACCGCCATAGACACTCATGGACTGCGGTGGTGGTGGTGTTGATGGCGTTGACTGTGCGTGGACCACCATGGCGGTGGTGGTGACGTCAGAGATGGTGATGTCATGAATGCTCGATCTCTTCTTCTGTTTTTTCTCCGATGATTGCTGGTGGCGGATGAAATACTTTTGTGCATGGCTGGCCACCTGTGACGGCGTCCTTGTAAGCACCACGTTTCGTGAAATCATGCGCCAATCTCCTTTCCCATAAATCTTCAGCCCCTCCAAAAATCTCCTGTAATTAATTAATTAATGGTTTCACTTTTAGGTCAAATTTTATTTGAAGAAACGTTGACTTGTTTTGACTAAAATCAAAGTAAATCAGATAAGTTTTTTTAACAAATACATGAGTAAGTATAATTAATGAATTTATGGTTTCACTTTTAGCCCCTCCAAAAATCTCCTGTAATTTAATTATTGGTTTCACTTTTAGGTCAAATTTTATTTGAAGAAACGTTGACTTGTTTTGACTAAAATCAAAGTAAATTAGATAAGTTTTTTTATAACAAATACATGAGTAAGTATAATTAATGAATGATTAAAGATCAATCAAGATCGAACTGAGTGAAATTAAATGCGTGAAATATAAGTAATTACGAATTACCTGTGTTCATCTACACTCCATGGATTCCCTTTCTTCCTTCCTTTTTCAGCACGTGCAGAATTAGAATTATTAGACCCCCTCCCCGCCCCAAACGACGACGATATCTGACTCGCTCCCAACTCGGAAGAATCCGAACTCACAACCGACCCGTTTCCTTTTTTCAACCCACATACCTCCACAGCATAATCATCTAAATAAACCGGCAACTCCACCCGACCCGCCTCGATTTCATTTAACTCGCGTTCCAGTCCATCGTGATACGCTTTCACCTCCTCCGCCGTCTTACCTGGAACGCCGCCGGCTATCTTCTCCCACCGTCCGGCGATATCTTCCGGCGTATTCACTAGCGCGTTTAGAAACAGCGAATGGTCGTGTTCGGTCCACGTTGATTCAACCGAAGGCGACGGCTGGACGATCAATTGATGATGATGCATGCTTGAACTGAACTGATTTTTAATCGAAAATCGAAGGGTTTTGATTTATCCAAACTGTTATCGATAATACCTTCTGGAATCTAGGTCTTCTGGATTTATATAGTGAAATTCCGTTGAAAATTTTCCGCTATCGATTTGACTGTCGCAAGAACTTCCATTTTATACGTGAATAAAGTTTAGTCGGCGTCCATATTCGAAATAATATATTTAAATTAAAGAAAATATTAACTTCAGGAAAACAGTTATAATAGTTAGGGTAGTTTTCCACGTCATTTTTTAAGGAGTACTTTATTATTTATTTATTTATATGTTAATAAACTAGATTTTAACACTACGCATTATCGCGGGAATTGTACAATAATAAAAAGAAATTGCATTGTTAGAGCATTCACGGTAGATTCTTTAAAAAATATGTGAGTGTAAATCTGCAAAAATTGAGGTTTGGTTGTGAGTGGTTGTGAGTAGAGGAGAAAAATTAATTTAGAAAATCTGCATATTTGACAAAAAAAACATGGTGATTTGCTAAAATTTGAAGATTGGAAGAGAAAAAAAAGTAATGATAAAGATATAAAAAGTATTATTTAATTATGGTTGTGAATGAAAAAGAGAAAAAAACTAAAAATGTAAGTATAAATTATAGGAATGAGAATAGAGAGCCTACCGTAAATAATCGGGATATGGCCTAAACGCTTTATAATTTAATCAACCCAGATATTTTAATGCCATTTAATTAGACCAATGTTGTAATTTGTTATTTTATGAAGTCAAATAAAATAAGAATATAATTGAAAATTCAAATAAAATAACAATATCTTGAATATTTTAATACGATTTAATTAAACCAAAATAATAATATCTTGAATATTTTAATACAATTTAACAAACCCAAGTATTTTAATACCATTTAATTAAATCAATGTTGTAATTTGATATTTTATAATTATAAAGTCAAATAAAATAACAATATAATCGAGAATCCAAATAAAATAATAATACTTTGAATATTTTAATATAATTTAATCAAAGTAAACTATTTCAATGTCATTAAATCAAACCACAAAATACAATAAGTTTGATGGAATGAAACTGTTTAAGTTTGATGGAATGAAACTGTTTAAGTGTATTTTTTTTATAAATATAATAATAAAAAAATAAAAATAAAAAAATTAGTCATTGATTAAAGTAACAAATGTGCGGATTGCATCAGAGGCCCAATAATAAAAAAAAATCATTGTTGCCTTGGACCGAACCGTTTTCACTTTTCACGACTAACTTTTTTGGTTTGGTTCAATTCGTTGTTTTCAAAATCAAACCGGACTGAAACGGTCTATTGGATCGTTGTTTAGACTATTTTTCATTTGGTCCGGTGAGTGGCCCAATAGATTATTCGAATTGGATTGTTGTTTTGACTACTTTTCATTTGGACCGGTGAGTGGCCCAATAGATTATTCGAATTGGATTACAGAATCTTATCTTATCTTATCTTTCATTCTAATAAAGCAATAAAAAAAGTGTCCACATATTACTTTTACTAGGGTGTCCACATCATCCTCCACCTCAACAATCCACTTGTCAACATCACACTTAATTTCAAAAAAAATTTCATTTAAGAATTCAAAATTTCCAAATTTAATATTTCAACTTTCTAAATCTAAAATTTAACATTACATTTAACTAAAATTAGTTACGAATTTGTATTAATATTTATTACTTATATTTTTACATAAATTATTTGTATTAATATTTATTACTTAATATTTATTGCTTTTCAAAAAAAAAAATACTAACTTACCATATTTATATAAATTGTTTGAATTTTCTAATATTAAGAGATGTAACATTCAAAATTTTAATTTGTATCAATAGTTACTAATATTTGTTGATTTAAATATTATATATTAGGGTGGTTGATTTATTCAATCAAAATATTAAAATGTCAAACACTTTTTTATATTTTATATTCTGAAAAGTAACTTTTATGAGTTCAATTATTATCTTCAACATTTTCTAATATCTTTTAACATTCTTTGAATTCAAGTAATCCTAAATAATAATAACTCTTTATTATTGTAACTAGGTTAGTAACCCGTGTATTACACGGGTTGAATAAATATTTATAATAATAAGATAAGTATAATAAAATAAAAATTGATATAAGATTTAAAAATTATGGATATGGATGATATAATTGTGAGATGATATCAAATAGTTATTTTATAGTAGTTAAGTTAAAAATACATTTATAGTAAATTAGAGTATTTCGTATATCACAGTTGGAAAATAAATTGCTTAATGGTTTACTTTAAAGTGGTGTTGAGAATTACAATAATAAAGAGTTATTATTATTTAGGATTACTTGAATTCAGAGAATGTTAAAAGATAATTAGAAAATGTTGAAGATGATAATTGAACTCTTTAAAGTTACTTTTCAGAATATAAAATATAAAAAAGTGTTTGACATTTTAATATTTTAGTTGAATAAATCAACCACCCTAATATATAATATTTAAATCAATAAATATTAGTAACTATTGTTACAAATTAAAATTTTGAATGTTACATCTCTTAAAATTAGAAAATTCAAACAATTTATATAAATATGGTAAGTTAGTTAATAAATAATTTATGTAAATATATAAGTAATAAATATTAATACAAATTCATAACTAATTTTAGTTAAATGTAATGTTAAATTTTAGATTTAGAAAGTTGAATATTAAATTTGGAAATTGTGAATTCTTAAATGAAAAAAAATTTAAAATTAAGTGTGGTGTTGACAAGTGGATTGTTGAGGTGGAGGATGATGTGGACACCCTAGTAAAATGACATGTGGACACTTTTTTATTGCTTTATTAGAATGAAAGATTCTCAACACCACTTTAAAGTAAACCATTAAACAGTTTATTTTCCAAATGTGATATACAAAATACTCTAATTTACTATAAATGTACTTTTAACTTAACTACTATAAAATAACTATTTGATATGATCTCACAATTATATCATCCATATCCATAACTTTTAAATCTTATATCAATATTTATTTTATTATACTTATCTCATTATTATAAATATTTATTCAACCCGTGTAATACACGGGTTACTAACCTAGTAATTCTAATAAAACACTAAAATGATCTACACATGTCTTCTTTTTAAGGTGTACACATCAGTTACCACATTTTAAAACAACATCCAACTATAAATTTAGTAAATTACCAATTAAGACTAATTATCAATTTTATCTAAAAAATTTCATTTAAAAAAATTGGGAAACTTAAGATAGATTTGATAATTACTCAATAATTTAAGTTTTACTAAGGAAACAAATCAATAATTTGTCATCTTTCAATTTCTTTTATTATATATATATATATATATATTTTTTATTTAACATAAATAATCAATTATAATGAAGTGGCGGGGAAACGGACAACAAGTTGTACCGCAACCCCTTTTAATACATCTTTAATATATTAAATTATCAATTAATATTTTATAATGAATTATGCCATTTATAATTTTTCACATTTCTTAATTTTTTTATATTTAACTAATATTATGAGCCTAAATTCAACATGTGTAATACACGAGTTACTAACCTAGTAATATAATATAATTGTAATATGAGGAGAGATTAGCACGGGAGAGAGGCATTAACTTATTTTTTTTAACGATAAACACTCTTCTTGATATTTAGACATAAAATTCATCTAATGTCCATTTTATAATAATTGAACATACATAGCTTAAGTGAGGATATACTTCTTGTGTCACTACTCAGTAGGCTTATAGTCCATCAACATGCATTCACTTATAGGATAGGTGTAAGACCTTAACCGGATGAATAATGAATAGGCTTGCAAACACAAGATGTATTGAGATGGTTATTGTATACTTGCAAAGTAATTACTTTATTAAAAGGCCAAGGCCTTTTAAAAAAAAAAAATAAACATCATAGATATTGATGACTATCAGTAAGTCATGTAAAAACTTATTTAACCTAGATAACTATGTTAGGTAACGTATCGTATCCATAAAGGAACACGTAGATAGTAACATACATCTTGTTTGATTATAGAAAATATATTCACATATTTTGATATGAAATTGTATCGAAGTTACAGTAAGTTGCAATTCATATTAAGAATCAAGTCAAACAAAAGAAAACCAGATTAGAAAACATGTGATCACTTTGGGTTCAAGTTTGATCAAAACATTTTAAAACTCTTAATCTCAAATGAATGTTTGATAAACCATATAGACATTGTTCCTTATAACATGTTAACCAAACCATGAATTATACTATACCATACCAACTAGACATTCCTTAACGACATTAACTATGATGGAATGACATAATCGAGTAGTTCTTATTGATCACATCAACGTGACATCTCCTAATTACACTGACTACGCGTAATTCTTTAATTATTCAAACAAACATATGTAAATAGAAGTTTGTAATCAGAAAAACCAAACCAGAGTCTCGATTGTGATCGTGAGAAACAAATTAAGTAGCCATAAAAATTCCAGTCGATGAATAACCCTTCTATCGTCTTTAAAGGAACAGCTTGGTAAATTCAAATTCTGCAAAGTGCAGGTGAAACCACTTGACTGGTTGACTTCTGCCTCTAGGCTCAAATCAACGCCTAGCCATGAAAACCTCCTATCAGAACCGATGAGAACCCCCCAAAACTGCTGAATGAATCATTGAACCCCCTCTAAAGTCTAATACATCGAGTTTGCCGGTTTTCTTAATTCTCCTGTTGTTTCTTTTGGACCAATTTGAAAGCCCATTATTTTGTTTTGAGTGAGCCCACACTAATAACCCAATTAACTTTGAATCTTGGTCCACTAATTAAAATTTTAATATATAACTGTTAAACTAACTTTAAATCTTATTTTGTTTTGAGTGAGCCCACACTAATGGTCGTAGAATTTGAATCTGTAATCTTTTAATTGAGAAGTAACTAGGGATGAGCAGGGTACCGTACTTGTTCCGGTTGGTATCGGTCCCGCTTTGAACGAAAAGTGGGTACAGATCCTGGTACCTAATATAGGTTCGGGTACCGGGTACCGGGATTTTGGTACGATACCTGTTTGGTACTCAGTTAGCAAATCCCAAACGTATTATCAAGTGAAATATTAATGCAAAATTATATTAATTATAGACAATAATCAACTATATCAATATCAAACAATCTATAACGGAAACCTTCTAAAATGTCTTATGTATCCACATATTTGCAACTTTAAATATATCTACATTAAAATGAATAATATAATATATGCAGACAATGGGTAAAGTTCATGTAAGAACCATTATCTATTGTAAGAACTTAAGAACCAACTTAAATGAAGGATAATTAAGTAATTTTGTCCTTTCTTTTTAATTCCTCCACTACATTCTATTGTACAAACTTGTAAGAACTAAGGGAAAATTATTTTAAATAAAGTTTTTTTTGGGTAATTTGATATTTTTTTAATTTAATTTCACATATATCCACCCATATCCACCCGATAACTTAAAAAAAAGTTTTTTTTTTTGTTTGCATGTCCGACTATGTTGCATATATGCAACATATGAAACATAAAATGTTGCATATATGCAACATACAATGTTGCATATATGCAACATGGTATGTTTCAAATGTTGCTTATATGCAACATACCATGTTGCATATATGCAACATTATATGTTTCATATGTGCAACATGGTATGTTTCATATGTTGTATATGCAACATACCATGTTGCATATATGCAACATTAATACATTATATGTTTCATATGTTGCATATGTGCAACATTATATGTTTTAATATGTTGCATATATGCAACATAGTCGGACTTAAAAAAAATGATTTTTGTTTAGTTTTTTGTTTTTTTAGGTCGTTAAGTTGCCATTATGTGTATAGACACGAAGGAAAAAAGAAGAAGAAACATAAAAATTATCTAAATAACCTTCATTCAATTGAAATTTAATGGTTTGTACATTAGTTCTTAAGTTCTTACAATAATATTGGTTTGTACTAGAACTTTACCCTGCAGACAATAATGAATTAATATTAGTATCAACAAATATATTATTTTCTATATTTTAAAAGTATAAACTCAATTTCTTTTGTTTTACAATATAAATATGCTTAAGCCTTTATAATTGTTACGTCATTTCTACCTACCTAGCATAAGCATAAATTGAATACAAACATTTTATTCAGGATGTTATACACAAGAAGATGTTACTATAATATTAAAGTTAGTAGAATAATAGAATATAACGTTTTAGGTTAAGAAAGAATCTAAACAATTATCAAATTTTGAAAAGTGATTGATTTATTCAATTGTTTTGTTATGAAAAGACTTCAATATGTTCTCTTACTATTGTCATCTTCTTTCTCAACTAATATCTTTTTGCATGCCTACTGTCTAGTTATACAAAATCAGAATTCAACTTATATAAAATCAGAATGCAAAATCAAGAGATGGTAGAACATATAGGCGAAATAACGAATCTCAACCTCAGTATATATATTTTTGGGTTCGATTTTCCTGGTACCGATCCCGAAAATTGGCAAAATGAACAACTGGTCCCGATACCGAATATGTAAGTACGAGTACAGATACAGATACGATATTAGTACGGGTACGTACCAGGTACCAAATGCTAATCCCTAGAAATAACAACTTTACCAACACCAAACCATCTCTTGTAAACAATTAATTTTATTTGAAATGCAAGTCCAATGTTAGTTTTCAATTTCCATTCCCTTCCAACACAATTTAAATTATAATATCATCATAGGTTATTTCTTTTAAGTTTTGACAGTTACAACCGTAAGATACAACCATTTGTTTCTAAGTCATGTGTATGGCAAATAATAATATTAGTCGATAAACTCGGATAACAAATCATAGTAAACACAGTAACCCCAAAACAACACGTTTATACCGTCTATCTGAATCTGTAAACATGATAGTTGGTTGTCGAGTAATAATTAAGTTTTAAACGTGTTAATCAAGTTGGTAAATCGTAAAAAGACGTGTTAGGGGTTGCGTGGTAGGATCTGCAACTTTAAGTGCTGAATCAGTAAGAGGTCTGATTGTATATAAGAGATTCTGAATCCTTTCAAATCGGAATAAAAACAAATAATAGAAAATTGTTTGACTTTCCATCCATTTTCCTCCTTATGTGAAACTCGGGAACACAATTTTTTTTTGTTTCCTTCATTTTCCCTCCTTAAATGAAACTTGGAAACACAAATTTTTTTTTACGTTTCCTTCCCTTTCCCTCCATAAGTGAATTCGGGAACACATTGTTAGTTTTTCTCTAATTTTACACAGGAAGATTTTGGGTCATAGTTCTTCATTTAATTGAAGATCTAATAGCTATGATTCTTTCTTATCTTTTTTATTCAAACTAAACTTTTAAAACTTCTTATTTTTGTTTCTTAATTGTGCTACTTGTCATAATCCTATTGTTTCCTATTTTTTTTAGGCACAATCAAATTTTATTTAATCAAACCCCTATATATATATTTTTGTGTGTGGTAATAATTTGTATACTATAAATACTAGTTTATTTACCCCCGTATGTTACCAGGCTGACTTAAAAGAAAACTACAAATAAAATTATAATCTACGATAATTATGTATTTTTATATCTATATAAAAATTTCTTATTAATTATAAAGGTTTTACAATAGTGGACATTTAGACGGTAGGTTTCCTCTGGGATGGATGTACAACACAGAGGGTCTTGGTTACTCGTACGGACTGCGGTCGTAACGTGTCGTGGGTAACATCGTTTGCCTTGATGAGACCTCCGGGTAATTGGATGTTTGCAGTTAAAAAAAGGAATCTAGTCACGAAAAATAAGGATTTTGTTTATTATATTGAAATGAAATACGTGGTAAAAATAGAATAAAATATTTTATATTACATGCATAATATTTAAATAAAAATATTATTTTGAATAAAGTATTATAAACATTATATTAAAGTATTAAAGTATATATGCAAGAAAAATATATTATTTTAGTAAAATATACTATATATGCAATAAAAATATTATTCTGAATAAAATATTAACCTTAATATTATAATTTAGTATTTGAAAAAATACTAACTTTAATATAAAAACGTGTATTTGAATAATTACTTATTAAATCTTTAAACTAAATAAACCCAAATATGGAAATTTAGTATTTAGATAATTATTTATTAAAATTTTGACTTAATCTAAAATTTTGTGGTGATGACAAGTGTCATATTTTACTAATTAAAGTATCACTAAACTTTTTGTTTATTATATAGTATAGATAGATAGATAGATAGATATAGATATAGATATAGATATAGATATAGATTATAATTTAACAATAGGACGCATCATAATATTTATTATTTAAGAATAAATAATTTACAAGTGATAAACAGATTAAAATTAATATAAACATTATTAATGTTTTGTTTTATATTTATATAATAGCGTATCATGGAGAAAATAACTAATTTTAGAGTATATATGTATATATATATATATATATATATATATATATATATATTCTTTTGAGCGTATCATGGAGAAAATAACTATTTTAAGAATTTTTAAGAACTAAATCTCAACCACTAATTTCAGGTGGGGACTACTATAATTAATGGGGAGGTTTTTCATATATATAAACTAGTGGCTGAGATTAGTTCTTTTTAGATCTCAAATCTAAGTGGTTCTCAAATGATCATCTCCCTATATATATATATATATATATATATATATATATATATATATATATATATATAGAGGAGAGTTAGGCTACATCACATAAAAAGCCTACATCCTTTGCGGATTGATCTGTGCGTCCATCAAGATCATCCAACAGCCAAGATCTATGGTGTTTTCGCCTATGACGTTTTCGGTGGGGGAAAAAACACCATAGGCGGAAACACCATAGATCATGGCTGTTGGATGATCTTGATGGACACCCCAGATCAATCCGCATTGGATGTAGCGTTTTTGCTTGATGTATTTTACCCTAAACCTATATATATATATATATATATATATATATATATATATATAGGAGATGATCATTTGAGAACCAATTTGGTTTGAGAACTAAAAAGAACTAATTTGAGCCACATGTTTATTACATGTATCCCCCTCCCATGAATTGTAGTGGTCTCCCCCTGAAATTTGTGGTTGAGATTTAGTTCTCAAAAGTTCTCAAAATAAAAAGTTCTCATTTGAACCTAACTATATATATATATATATATATATATATATATATATATATATATATATATATATAGGGTTAAGTTCAAATGAGAACTTTTTGTTTTGAGAACTTTTGAGAACTAAATCTCCACCACTAATTTCAGTTGGGGACCACTACAATTCATGGGAGGGGGTATATGTAAATATAACTAGTGGTTTAAAATGGTTCTTAAAAGTTCTCTCAACCAATTAGTTCTCAAATGATCCTCTCCCTATATATATATATATATATATATATATATATATATATATAGGGTGAGGTTCATTGTAGACACCCCCATAAGTGTAGACAGGTAGACACCTTTTTTCACCATTAGATCTCTTGATCTAATAGTTGTGATTAATATTTTTTTTTCTTTTTTCACACTTTTCAAACAATTTCACATGTGAAAATAGCTATTTCACATACGAAAGTGTCTACAAATTATTTTTTTTCACATGCGAAATTTTTGAAAAACAAATAATGAAATAAAATTTAAAAAAATAAAAAAATATAAAAAAAGAAAAAAAAAGAAATTATTTTTTTTCACATGCGAAATTGTTTGAAAAGTGTAAAAAAGAAAAAAAAAGAAAAAGAAAATTAATTACAACCATTAGATTAAGAGATCTAATGGTGAAAACGGATGTCTACCTGTCTACACTTATGGGGGTGTCTACAATAAACTTTTCAATATATATATATAGGGAGATGATCATTTGAGAACCAATTTGATTTGAGAATTAAAAAGAACTCATTTGAGCCACATGTTTATTACATGTATCCCCATCCCATGAATTGTAGTGGTACCCCCTTGAAATTTATGGTTGAGATTTAGTCTCAAAAGTTCTCAAAATAAAAAGTTCTCATTTGAACCTAACTCTATATATATATATATATATATATATATATATATATATATATATATATATATATATAGGTTACGTAAGTATATTTTATATAATATATACTTGAAAATATATATTAAATGTGTATACATATCATATGACATTTTTTAGATAGAAAATTCTATATCCGGTATAATAAGAGTGAGAAATAAAGATAGAAGAATCATCCATTTTCATAAATATATTTTAAACTAAACATATTTGAATAATAAGTTTTCTAATTACATTAGTTTTGAAAAAAAATAAAAAAATGAAATAAATAAACAAATAACTCAACAAATAATAGCTCAATTTTAAAAGTCTAAATAACAATATCTCACTATGACAAGTACAAAAGTTAGTGGTAAAATAATTATTAAATATAACTAGGCATATATGGAGAAATTATATTAAAAAGACAATTCCAAAAATGGGTTTTACTTTTAAAAAGTAATCTAAACCAACCAAAAATAAGTCCACCATAAAATGTCTCATGATATCTTCTTCTACTCCATATCACGCCAACCATCAAGAATCCTTCCTCCTAGATTTTATTAAATTTAAAATTATATTTCCACTTAAGCACATAAACTTTTCTAATGGATGTAACACAAAATTTTCTTTTAGCTTTACTAAAACATATTAAAAACTACAAAATGACAACAATTTAGAGAAAATAACCTTCAGTTAAGTTAAAAATAGTATAATTAGTTTAGTAAAACGTAACTGACTATTAGTTGTGTGTCTGATTTAAGTCCATACACCCAAATGTTTCTTAATATAGTAGAGTTTTATTTTGTAGGTACACTGAACTTCATTATAGTCTATGTTGGTACAAATAACTCTTTTAATACAATTCTTCCAACAGTTTTTATTTCCGTTTTAGTTAACATCATGCTACCATCGGCCTGAATGGTACCAAGATGATGATGGAAGACTCATAATTAAGAGGTTACGGGTTTGATTCTGGAGTCATCCAATTTTACCACCTAGCATTAAAGTTCGTTTGGTGGGTTTGCATGAGGAAGAACTATGTGTGCCCTTGTCCCCCTACTACCCGAAAGAGTGTGGCATCTTCCCTCTGCTTTCTCGGGTGTGGGTGACCTTTTATGCCGTAAGAGTACCACAAGATGGAATGAGGTTTCAATTAAGCGTTCCAAAAAAATGACACCATGCTAATTGACTTTTGGGTAGTCTTTTCTAAACAACTTTATTTTGCACCATTATTTATTATGGGACTTCAACCCTCACCTTAAACAACACCATGATAAATTATATTTTTAGAAGTAAATTACGTCAATGGTCCCTGAGGGTTGGACGAATTTCACCTATTGTCCTTAAACTTCAAAAATTACGGCTATGGTCCTATGATTTACGCATATAGTCCTTGGATTGATTTTCGTTAAGTTGACTAAATTATCCTTCTAGTTATAATTAAATAAAAAATTACATACATATCAACATTTAATTAAACCCAAATCTGCATTGATCCACACCACTAACACCAAACTTTCTCAGGACCACCACCACCTCCTTCCTCACAACCACCGTCGGAGCTACATTCGCCACTGTAATTCAATTGGTCAGCGGCGTTTATAGAAGGATATCCACTCAAATTTCATAAGCATTTCCAAATGGGCCAAGGGTTTCAAATTAGGGTGTGGGCTAAGAAACTATGATTTTATATTAAAGGAGTAGTAATTTATCTCTAAAATTGTTGTGGAGCCTGAAATTTTAAAGGACATTTATTTCGGAGAATATAAATGTTACGAGTGTGTAAACCATAGGATCATAACCGTAATTTTTAAGTTAAAAAACGATAGGTGAAATCCGTCCAAATCAGTGGAGCCATTGACGTAATTTACTCAATTATATATTTGATAATTCTATATAAAAATATTTCACAATTTACATGACTAGGTACCCAAAACCAAAAGGCATCTAGTCCACTAGTATCACTTCTAGTCATGTAAATGGTGAAATCTTTTTATATAGAATTCTCAAATATATAATTGAGTAAATTACGAGAATAGTCAATATGGTTTGTCCAGATTTAACATTTTGTTCCTAGCTTTCAAAAATTGTGACTATAGTTCAAAGGTTTGTACTTTTGTAATGTCTTTCTTTTTTGACGACAACTACCGTTAGATTTTCTCTTTAAGTTAATCTATAAATGACAAATACCCCTACCCTTTTATTTTAATAAAAAAATACATAGGCGTCAAGGATGACGGTGACGACGATAGTGGTGGGGGAGGCGACGACAATGATAAAATGGTCGTAGATGATTTTATATTATATATTAAAATAAATGGGTACAAGTATTTTTGTTAATTTACATTGAATTAACAAGAAAATCTAAACGCATATAGCGTCAGTTACGAAAGGTGTTTTAAAATGTAAAATCTTTGTACTGTATTCGTAATTTTTAAAAGCTAAGAATGAAAAATAAAATTTTAACAAATCATAGAGACATTCCATAATTTACTCATTATAATTTAATTTACTCAATATAATTTTATATATACCTAAAAACTAAAAATCCATAAAAGAAGAAAACACTATAAAACTCAATATTAAATATAAGAATTAAAAAATTATTTGAATCACGTGTCTAATACCAATTGAACTATACATCGATGTTCTAAAAAAAACTCATCATAGCAATATAAATAAATAAATACTAAGAAAACATTCACACCCTCACCTATGATCCTAGACATCAAGTGACTAGAGACTTGAATGGATATGTCTGCCATAGTTAGATACGGTTAATGGTTATCATGTCTATCATGATAGGGGGTATGGTTGTCTAAGACAACCATTTGAAACATAAATCTGACCAATCAAATGGTGCCAACAGAAAGATAAAATTTATGTAGAATTGATATTTTGATGGTGGATATGGTTGCCTAATCATGTTTTAGGCAATTTGAAGTGGGGACCACCATCAAACACACACAAATGTCTCGGCAAGCTCGGCAATCAAATACCGAAAACCCCTCTCCCTCACGCCGATGCCGAGGATGCCGCTACATGCGGTATGGTTGTCGACCGGTTGCCGATGCCGATGCCGCAAGCGTGTCGCATCACACCGCCTACCCTCAATGATTCCATGGAGACCCATATTGCCTATGGGATACGTAGTATCAAATCCATACGTCTAATTGATTGTCAAGTAGCAGCCAACGCTATGATTTTTCGAGGGAATAAATCCTGTTAAGATGTCAGTAGGGGCACGGTTAAAATACTCTCATCTAATCTTGGTGGAGTACGAGGCTCTTCTGTCGGATGAGTGCGGTAGCCTAATATACATAAAATCACTGTTTAAAAAAATTTGATTAAATATCAAATATTCATTAATATTTAAATTGATTATACTTTTTATTTTAGATATAAAACTTGTTTGATATATTTATTAGTAAATTTTGTAATTTCTATATTTATATTTTAATTTTAGAGAAGAGGTTCCTATTTCTATAAACATCAATTTCTAAGTTTATCAATTATTTTTTTTATTAAAATTTTAAATTCTAGAACATCTAATTTCTTATAACAATTTCAATTTGATGGAAGTCCCATCGAGAGGAGTTGGCATGGAGATAATAATTAAGGGTTTGTGATTCTTAAGACGACTATGCACACTGATGATTTTTTTACTGATTGTTCGACAGAGCCAATTAAAAAAAAAGAGAAACTGAACTTTTCATGATATACGGATCGGTAGAACGAACGAGATCGTGAACTTTCCTTTTCAAACAAAGAGGCCAAGTGGAAGCCTTTTGTTGGCCCATAAATATTTTCTTTTTTCTTTCTCTTTCATACTAAATCCTTTTATATATAATGTCATTTTTTTAAAATAATTTCTAATAGTTATTTAAAAAAACTCTAATTACGCGTTTTGTTTATTTTTTAACGTAAAATAAATATAGAAATTAATCGTTTATTTTATTTACTATGTGTCACTACACTATAGATTTGTTAGATTTTTTAACTATGTTTGTCTAATGTATAATAGTTTTATGTTTATAATTTCTACTAATTTTATTTATTTTATTTATTTTATTTTATATTTCAATTAACTATTTTTATTTATTTCGATATAAAATAATTATTTAATATATTAAAAGTAATCATAAATTAAATCTATATAATAGAAAGTTGGGTTGGATGAGATTGTGAATGTGAGTGAAAAATAAATTAGATTGGATTGTGTAGGTGAAGAAAAGAGATATTAAACTTTTAATGAAAGATTGGATTGGATTGGATCACTATTGATGTAATGGTCTAAGGTTCAAAATTCAAAACTTAATTCAAAGGGTTTTCCTAAATGTTGAGTTTCCTTTTTGATGATCTTTCTAGGTGAGTCAATCTTGAAGTGTCAAATCTAGTATGAATAATTGTAATCTCGTCTCAGAAAGACTCACTCGTGTATTAGAGAATTGAAGGTAGTCTCAAACGCCGTTAAAAAGTTATCCTTATTAATTAAATAATATTTCTTTATTCTTATTCTATTATTGTTTCTTTTTTCACTTTTTACCACTAAAATTTAAGGGATGAGTTTTATTTCCTTTAAATATATGGGATGAGGTATGAGGATGAGGATGAGGAATGTGATGAAGTATGTTTTTAAGATTATCCGCTAGAACTACCCATTCATTTCTCTACTCACTGGCACGTCAACAGTTATATCCACTCTCTCTTTCCACTCCACTCAACCACAGTTATTGGCTACTTCTTCACTCCGGTGCTAAAAATGAAAACTTAGAGTCGAAAGTGAAAATACTAATAATAAAAATCACATTTTGATTAAAAAGAACATTAAATAAAATTAGAAATTGCATTACTCAATTTTGTTTTAAGTCTTGAGTCCGAAATAGTTTCTAGTTAAGGGGTTCTAAATTTATGAACCGTCCACTTTAACTTGTGGCGGGTAATGCAGTTGTATCTATATGGTTTTCAGTGCAATTGAATCGTGCGGTAGTAGGTAAGGTAGATCAGTTCATAAGGTTTGAGGACCGCCCTGAAACTAGCTCAAACTTAATAAATTAAACTTTTATTTTTCTGTGAACGGTATTCCTACAAAATTTACAGAGTAGTGTTGTTATTCTAATAGCTCTAAAAAGTATGTGATGTTATGGGTCGTGGTCTTAACACGTGGCTATTATAGGACGCCATTAATTTATAAATAGAAACATATACCATCATACGTTAGATATATACGTATACACGTGTCACATCCTCAATGATTCTTACTACTTTGAGAAAATATCTATTTGTATAGGATCTCTACTCTTACATATATCATTGATTTTAACTATCGAAGAACTCAAACAAGTTTTAAAAACCAATCTAGCTAATGGAACGGTAAAATCTTCAGTTCAGTAACCGGTCCGGTTACAAAACCAAGTGTACAAGTTTTATATCACTAGGCTAGTTTAGTTGACCTCTCTATACATACAAAAATAGTGTATATATATCTATATCTATACACACGCAACTCATTGAGTGTGTGTTAGTGTGTATACGTGGAGGGTGAGATTAACCGGTAATCTTATAATCATCCCATAACCAACCAAAGTGTAGTGCAGCCAATGGGCTTTGGATTTGGTTCTTAATGGTAGGGTTATGGTTCATATCTTGGTAAGCATGTGCACCCCACAAAATCGACTATGATGGACCATGGAACCAATTGGTGTCCCCTATCCTTTTAAAAGTGCCCTCTGGTACGTGTGAAAACAACAAAATCTCAAATAAATGGGTTACATGCATATTTCCAACTAGAATTTCAACGCTATCAATATCTATTACCTGCTGCATATATATTAGCTAACGATACAATGATAGTGATCGATCATCAATATATATTATCCCCGGGGCTGTTTTTGAGATTTCAAGGCCCCGTGTGAAATGTGAAAATGAGTCCTGAAAATGGGATAAGATTATAGAAGATACCAATACCGAGTTCAAGGATTTATCGGTTCGGTATCCGTTTTGGTGTTTTTTTACTAAAAATTGAAACTTGGAATCAACCGTAAGTATAATCTTTATTATTTATTTATTCATTAGTTGTCACAAGGTTATGATTGAAAAAGAATGTATCAAACATGTGAAACGACTTAGATCTTCAATCACATTTAAACTATAGTCTAATTAAACTTTATATACTATCATTTATACTTTACTTCCATAATTCCATTACTTCATTTAATTTTTATTTTCCATCAGTTGGGTTAGTCTATTTTTTTTTAACGCCAACGAATAAAGCCCGGTTATATGGAGAACCCAATGACATAAGGCACCCCCACCCGTTAAACGCAAACAGTGTTATGGTAGCCCAATCCTATCAATTGAGCTAACTCTAAGAAAAATCTACACCCGTGAAAGGCCGGATGGTAAAACCCGGGGGCTCCAATGATCAAACTTGTGACCAGGGGTGATGTGACCTTAATAAGATCACAAGTTTCCCCATCATCACCAATGACCACTCGGAGAAGCCCACGTAGTCATCATATGTAGTCTATATTTAGGCTTTTTTTTCATTCTGCCTAAACATTATCACTCATTTTATATCAAAGGGATACCATTATAAAGGAGGAAAAGTAAACCGGATAAAGAGGTTGTAATCAAGTAGCAAGCTAGTTTATTATGAAAGCCCAACATTGATAAAGGGATGGAAAGGCATCAAAAAGAACTTATTCGACCTTATTGGAACCAAAGTCGTCTATGTACATTGCAACGGCTACGCAACAATATGAACCAGCAATATTGCACAAATATAAAATGTCATGAACACAAAGTATAATGAAGATTAGTGTTTCCCCATTTAGAATTAAACCAACAATATGAACCAAAAATGAACCGACTAATTTAATCATCGCTAATCGCTATGCTGTATCTCCTTTTCGTTTTCATTTTGTTTATTGCATACTCGGGCTCTGTACAAGAACAAGAAACCAAGACGGTTTATATTTAGTTATTTAACAACCAAATCAATTAAGAAGTAAGAACTAACTACTATTACTATTACCTGTGACAATATCGTCATCTTTTATGATATCATCTATGTTATCCAAATTCAGCAAGTGTTTCCCTAAAGAGATTTAATTAATCGAAGTACCGGTATACAAAACCCAACGGAGTTTCTTAACAGTGCCCGGAACACTAGTCGAGCTCACATTATCACCAATCTCTGACCCAACTTTGACCTCCGACCCAGTTCAGTTTAAATTACCTTGGCAGCATTAGGCTTCATCCTTACAATACGAACCCTCTTTTTCCCCTTAGACTCGGTGAACACAACTTTGTTTTAAGGGACCAAATAATACTTCCTCGGGGATTCCGAGGAAGTGGCCAAAGCTTTGCAGATTATTTCGGAGACCGGCCCCTCCCTGGGCTTGCAACTCAATATCAAGAAGACGGAGCTGTTTTGGCCGTCTTGCGATGGGAGGAAGAATCGGCCGGGCCTCTTCCCCTCGGGCATCAGTAGGCCGGCCCTAGGGGTTAAGCTCCTTGGAGGGGCAGTCAGTAGGGATGGTGGGTTCATTGAGGGGTTGGCGTCCAAGAGGGCTTCTAACGCTGCCGCTCTAATGCACCTCCTTCCCAAGATTCGGGACCCGCAATGCGAACTCCTCCTGCTTCGCTCTTGCATGGGTGTTGCCAAGCTCTTTTTCGGCCTGCGGACCTGTCCCCCTGCCCACATGCAAGGGGCGGCCTCCTGCTTTGATCAGACCCTGCGCGAGACAGTTGAAAACATTGTGGTCTGTGGAGGGGCTTATTTTGGGGACCTTCAGTGGCGGCTTGCTTCCCTACCTATCCGGCACGGAGGGCTCGGGGTTTCTTCGGCTATGGAGGCCTCGTCTTATGCGTTTGTTGCGTCCCGGGCCCAATCTTGGGGGCTGCAGGACCACATCTTACGGGAGAGCGGGGTCTGTGGTATGGACTCGGATTATACTTTCGCTCTGGTTGCCCTGCGTGACATCGTACCGGGTTTTGATCTTAGCGGTTTCTCTGACAAGGACACCGCCCCACCAAAACCCCAACATGTTTTGGCGAATGCCCTTTTCAGCAAAATCGTGTTGGATATGGAGACCCGGTTTAATATGAATGCCAGGCAAAAAGCGGTGTGGAGCTGTCTTCGTCAACCACATGCCCAAGATTTCCTCCATGCTCTCCCCATTGACGGGCTCGGGCAACGCATGTCGTCGGTTGAATACCGATCTATCCTCAAGTACCGGCTTATGATACCCCTCTTTCCCGCGGACGAGAAGTGCCCTGTTTGCCGCAAGGCGTGTTTGGACTCGTTTGGGGAGCACGCGGTTCACTGTAAAGATCTCCCGGGTTTCAAGTACCGCCATGACTGGGTCCGGGATGTGCTATTTGACATTTTCAGAAAGGCTGGGATTTCAGCCAAGAAGGAAGCCCCCGTCAACTTCCTAACTGACCCAAAAGAGGGGCGTTCGACCCTTAGACCGGCGGACATCTTGGTGTTTGGGTGGTCAAGGGGGAAGCACGCTTGCATCGATCTGACTGGGGTTTCTCCCCTTGCGGGCTTTGGCGCTGGAGTTTTCACGGCGGGGCAGGCTGCTGCTAAGGCGGCTGCGGGTAAGGTGGACAAGCACGAGAAGGCATGTCTCGAGAATCAGCATGTGTTTGTCCCCTTTGCTTTTGACACGTTCGGGCACCTCGCGTCAGAGGCTGCGGACACGCTCGGGCGGATCCAGAAGGTTATGCATGGACATATAGTGACCTCTAGAGCTAAGAAACTTGTTTTCATCCGCTTAGGTTTTGCTATTCAAAAAGGGCTTGCGGCGCAGCTTGTTGCCCGTTTGCCCCGTATGTCGGACTGAGTTGTAACTTTTATTTTGTCTGTGATTAATTTAAATATATACACATTCCGTTTACTAACACAGATAAGATTAGTCACGAAACATGTGATTGGCCTTCTTTAAAGCCCAATGAAGTAACCAAATTCATGTCACCTAAACCGGTAATATCAAGCAATTGACCATTAGCAATTCACCTGCATGGCTATATACGGATGCATTCAAACGAGAAACATATTGTCGAGAACCAATATTAACCATAGATTATAATTACTAACATTCTATGTAAAGTTTAATATAAACTCGTGAATTAAAAAGAAATAGTTTAATTCTCTCTCTTCTAATCTTTGTACTTTATTTAATTCTATTTCCTTTCTCCACTCTCCTCTCTAATGTGTGTCTATGCATATTTACGCATATGTATATGTGTATTTAAAATAATAACATATTAGGATAGAACCCGTATGTTATACGGGTTGAATCATTAAAAAAATATATATATAGTTGATAGTTACACACTTTTTTAATAGAGTTAATGGTTTAAAACGAAGTCACAATAAATTAAAATCAAAATAGTTGATGATTTAGAAAGAGGAAAAAAAAACCAACAATTTCAACGAGATGTCAGGTACTAAAAAATAATGAGAGACTATAATATTTATTATCGTCGACACTATTAGGATGGGGGGTATACCTTCGATATACCCCATCGGCAACACCATGATTCTCGGCAAACATTTGGCAACCCACTCCTCCCTCTTCGGAATGGTTCGGCATCGGCATCGGCAAAGTGTAAGTGTTTTCCGCATGTTTTTGCTGAACATCGGCGAGAAGATCGTATGTGTTTGGGTGGTCCCCACTTCACAAAATAATCAAATTATGCCTACAAACTCTCTATACCCATACCCTCCATTTCTACAACCATCTTTACAAACTTTTTCTCTCTCCTCCAATTAGTTAAAAATTTGATTCAATTTTTTTTAACAACAACCATACCACCACCCTTACTAGTTTGGTTATATTAAACAATGAGAGACCATGATATTTAGAATTAGACAACGTTAGAAGCTCTTTGTCATTTTCCTCTTGTAAATCGACAATTTCAAGGTGTCTAATTTTTCATTTTGTCTTCCACTATTTATTGCTTTGGATTGGAACTAAAGTATTTAATATTTATCCATTATCATCATGTTTAATACTTTTTATAAAATATTTTATTGTGATTTTCCACTCAAACAAACTCGTTTCCTTTAATCTTTATATTTTCAAAAAAAGATTTTCTATTAATAATCATTCTATTCTATATTAACATAATAACCAACTTTCATTGTAAAACATTAACTACTACACATTATACTATATAACATTTAACAGCCATTGTATAAGTCTTGCAGCGCAAATTACAACCCCTGATGCGTAACAACCATTGTATAAGTCTTGCTGCACAAATTACAACCTCTCTGATGCGTGTTATGCATAAGTTACAAATTAGGATGCACTGGGTACAACTTCCGGGCAAGATTTGATGAGATTGTGGCGTATGATATACGCCAATATCTATCTGCTTTCTCTGTTTTCTCTTCTCTCCTCTTTCTTTACACAATATCAAATTATCAATGCTTTATCTCTCTCTCAATGATTTCTTTCTCTCTCTAAGAAAGAAGACGTTCAGTTACCGGAGAAGGCTTCAAAGAGTGTTTGTTGTTCCGATGGCGTTGTATAGATCTGGAAGAACCACCTAAAACCTAAAGGCAGGCATGTGAGAGAGCATGGTAGATGGTGAATGACCGGCACAGTGATGCAAGGACGGCATGGCCTCTGCTTCTTCACTGTGGTGCTCCTTATCTACCGTTCATTTCCTCTTCTCTTTCGTTCCTGCGTGCCATCGATTAGGTAATTTCTTACCTTTACTTTTTCGTTAATTTTCATTGATCGGTTGAGTGTTTGTGTCTCTGGTAGATCGGTTGATTGCTTTCTCAGAAGAACTTCGATTCAGGTAATCTTTTGCCCTAATTTCGTTTCGTTTGTCGTCTTTTTTGTGTGTGTATGGTTCGGTCTTCATCCACTGATAAAATATTGGGGTCTAATTCCATTGAACCTGAGAGCAAGAAATCAAGATTAGAATGAAATCATTCGATTAAGTTATGGATTATAAATCTTGAGAAATGAAAGAGGGAGAAAGAATCAACCTGATGTGATGGAAGAGAGTGGAGTGGTGGAGAGACACTACTCATACAATGAGATATGAAGGTGAGTGTGAGTTTTACTGTTTAAGGGTATTTAAATAACGTTTTAATTTTTTGTCAAAAAGAGGATTTTCTATGGGCTAAACTTGAAAACAGGTGAATCTTGATCCGGATTAAGTCGGTAATCATATGTTTACCTTCAAAATATATATACCAATTAGCATAATGTTTGCAGCTTTGTAACATATAAAGAATTGAAGAACATCATGTAATTAAATGGCAAATGGGTGTAGGTCTAGGTTGTTTTCTTTTGGATTTTAGCCTCAGTCTGTGTATATGGTTCATATCAGTAATTCTTCACTCTTTTAAGTATATATTATAAACTAAGGTTTGCTTGGAGTTATACAAATTCTCCAAATTCCTATTGTGCATCAATGATTTTTTATGAACAGTTGGTCTTTTTTTGTAACTATTCACAGTTTCACATTAGCACATAATCCAGTCTGTGTATAGATTTTAACAGATTCTTAAACCTAACTGATATCACCTGATCTTTCTCAGAATTTTTATTGATGCTTCGTTCGTCTTACAAGAAAATAAATGTATAAACCTGATTCCAACTTACATTAGCAATGTATTTTAAGTATATAAGAAAATAGTTGATCCCTTATAGCTTCCAAATTGTAGTGTTTTTTTTTTTTGCCATGTTTTGACAAAACACAGTTGTAACTAGACCCACTTGAACCGGCAGAACCGAACTGTATAGGCCTGTAAGCATTGGAATCGACCATTAGTACATTGTTCTCGGTTACTGGAAATGTCCTGGCGGCTCTAAGGGTTGTTCGGGTAGCAAAATGGTTGAATGTCCTTAAGACCGAGCGTTGCCGGATGCGGATATTTATTGCTTTACAATTTCTTTGCACGTTGCTCATTGTAGGTTTTCTTCTCCTTCTATAACATTCTTTTTTGTTGACTCCTCATTTTTCTCAGTTGTTTAGTTGGATGTGCTCATACTGTTTCTGTTAATTCGAATTCAGGTTAGACCTTGGATAGTGCTTGGGCACACTGATCATCGAGGCAGGCAAGTCAATCCCTTTTTTTTTTGGCTTAAAAGACTAATACATTCTTACTTCCTTATTAGTTCCTCCCTGATTTCTATATTTTTTACTTGCTTACCGACAGCTGGCTGGTGTGGCTAATGTATGCTTTTATGCGTCTTATTTAACTTTAGTATACATGCACCTTGGGGTTTCTATAAGAGAAATTTATATCTTTTGATTAATAAGCAACAAGTTAAGGAAATTGTCCTTCACTTAGTGTTATTTCATAACAATTGTTTTAGTGTTTTGTACAGGTCTGCTGCAACGTTGTCAAGCGCATGCTAAAAGGTTAGGTTAGCTTTAATTTTCAGTCTTTACTTTATGTCTTTGTATATCTGCTTAATGTTAGGTATTGATATGTTTACTAATTTAATGTGATATGCTAACACCTATTGATATGTTTACTAATTTAATGTGATATGCTGACACCGACTAAGATAACAGCCTTAATATCAATAGAGACATTGAACCTTATGTTATAGGACATGTAATTTTTTAGGTTGCTAAGTCTGTTATTAGGGAGGAAAAATTCTCAGAATTCTCTATATTTTTTATTAACTATAGCAACATGTTGTCCATATTATTTGTAGCAGCATATACTTTTGGTGGTAACATTGAACATGTGTTTGTTTTTTTCTTTTGGTTTTGGCTACAATTATGGACTAATGGAATTTGCAGCTTTGGTGTTAGCCAATATGGTGATGCCATGTTGGCATATTATCCATATGGATAGAACTTTTTACCCTTTCTTCTTTCTTCTCTGCATATTGTTTTTGTTGGATTTCTTTAACATGTGTTTGCTTTGATAGAATGATTTATATGAACCATAGGAATTCTCCTTATAATGGTGCAACCTTCGGATTAATTATTTATAATAAGTTTTCCGGTTTTTTCCCTTTAGATCTGCTTGATTTTTTCCTACTCCAAGACACTCGCTTCTGCTGCCTAATTTGAATTCAGGTTAGACATCAACTTTAATATATTCTATGGCCATCAGCTTATTGGATATATATATGTATATGTGTTAACTTTTACAAACATGGTGTTTCAGGAAAAAACAAAACTCAAGCGACCAGAACCATACACCACATAGTGCAGTGTCAAATTCACTAACATTCCCGGAAACACATACGGTGTAAACTCAAGTAACACGCTCACGGACACACTCTCTTTACATTATTAAATGTTTAGAAACACTTAGTCGCCACTGCTGTATTTATCCGCATCATAATCCCAAAAAAAATAATTTAGGAAATCACAGGAGACTTAGTTTGGTTATTTCCTTTTGCTGAGTTTTATCTTTTTCCACTAATTCTTTTAAAGGCAGCTACATCAGCTACAGACATGAGCGAAAATAACAAGAAGGTTAAGCTTAAGACATAGCTAAAAAAAGGAGCCGTGAACAGCAGCAGTTTAGCATATCTTACGGCATATTTTTTTTTTGAAAACGGTCGTACGGCATATTGGGAAGCCCTTTTTGGAACACTTATCTATAAAGACATGTTAACATCTATTTGTAGAAAATGGTAATCCCATTAGGTTAAGTATTCGTTGGTATCTTATTGGTACGTCTATGTAAAGGCTAAACTTTATGTTTATATTTTATCGCGTGGTGAGGTCTTACTTTATGTGCAGGCTTATTTTCTTGCATTTTGTATGAATGAAACGTTAAATTATGGGATTTCGTACGAGTTCGGTACTACGTTACTGTTTGCCTGCAGGCTGTTGCAAGATGTGCACACAATAGGAATTCGGTCCGTCGCGCTTGCCGCAACGCGCTAATAGAAAAGCTTGTGTTTTATACATATACAAAGTCTATCACAAATTTAACAAAATTCGATTTGGTAATCATCATTCTATTCTATATATTAACACAATAACCAACTTTCATTGTAAAACATTAACTACTACACATGTTTTATACATATACAAAGTCTATCACAAATTAACAAAATTCGATTTGGTCTAGTGGTTAGGCACCGTCTCTGAATATATCAGATGCAGTTTTGAGCCTGGCTTGCACCGGGTTTTTAGGCCTCGACATCTGGTCGGCAATTGTTCTTTTAAATATTTAAACATTACTAAGTCATTTTTGCTGACTCATTCTGTTAAGCATATCAGATATCCACGTGCTTCCCTTTTTGTGTTTTCTTTACCGTCATTAGGTCTCTCTTACTATTTTCTTCCCTCTTCTCTACTGGTGAATCACCTCTCTTCGACCCAACTCTCTCTCTCTCTCTCTCTCTCTATATATATATATATATATATCATACTATTATATAAAAAAAATATTTTGAACACATGGCATTCTCACACACAATCTCACAATTGTTTTCCATCCCAAATCATCACCTCTTCTTTTTAGTTTTTGTATTTTCATGGCAATAAATAAAAAATATTTATTGTATGGATAATCATCACCCTAATTAATCAATTACTTGTATTTCTAGAACAATAAATAAAAAATATTAATTGTAGAGATAATCACCATCATAATTAATTAATTATTTGAAAAAATATTTTGACTATTAAAAGAATTTTTTTGGATATATATATACATATATATATATATATATCCGACTTTTTATTTATTGTCTCCTAAATTATTTAATAACTAATTATTTAATTACTAAATTACATTTAATTAAAAATTAATTATCCCTGGAAATTTTTTTAAACCCGAGTCCGTGTAATACGCGGGTCTCAAAAACCAAGTTCCATAATTTAGTTATAGAAATTCTGTACTCAATTACCATCATTAATTTTTTTAAACCTCAGCCATGGGAAAACATACATTTTAAATTAAAAATCAATTATCCGTATAATTTTTTTTAAACCCGAATCCGTGGAACACACGGGTCTAAAAAACTTAGTTAAATAGCATTATACATATTTTTTTCTATTTGATTTCAAATTTAATTTATAAATTTTAGATGTTATTCTCTTTTTACTTTAACGATTTTCTCTTTTATACAAGTTCCATAATTTAAATACAGTTTCTGTACTCTATTATCATTATTAATTTTTAAAACCTCAGCCATGCGAGTTTTTTAAAAATTATAGCCGTGCGATGCACAGGGTTAAAAACTAGTGTGTGTGTATATATATATATATATATATATATATATATATATATATATATATATGTTTGGGGTAAAATACATCATCTATTTTCCCTACATCCTCTACATCCACCACATTTAAAAATTGAATGAAGAAAACCTTTTTGACTCCGTTTTTGAAGAGTTTCTAAAGTTTTCCCAACTCGAGGTGGTTTTCATTTTACCATTTCTCTCTCCCCCCCCCCCCCCCCTCTGTCTCTCTCTCTCTATATATATATATATGAGATGGATATAATGAAAACCTCTTTGAGTTGGAAAAACCGTGGAAACTATCACAAAACGATTTTTTTTTCTTCAAATTTTTTGTAGTAATTATATGCGTTAATACAAGCCCTATGGTGAAAAAAATAAAAAAAACGGCTAGTAGTTTTTTTTTAAAAAAAAATCCGAAATCTGATGTTACGTCATGTTATATATGTAACATTGACCTGTTACATATGTAAAATGTCTAGTTACATATGTAACAAAATGTGTAAATATATTTTTTTTAAAATCTCTAGGCGCTTTTTTATTTTTTTTTTCACCAAAACCATCATAAATGAATGTAGAATGTATAAAAAAATACATCTAAAAAAATAACAAATTTTGAACGTTAAAAGAAAATAAACGACTACTTATATAAACATTTAAGTCAAAAACTACAATATTTAAGTCAAAATCTACAATTTATTAAGTTTCTATTTTTTTAATTAAAGAAATTGGCTAACCGTCAAGGCCGCCAAGACTGCCAAGGGCCGATGTTGACCGTCGTTGACCAAATGACCGTTAAACCATTAATCGTAGATGGTGGGGGGCCGCCAAGCGATTAATCGCTGATTAATCACCACTTAATCGTGTTTCTGCAACATTGCTAATTATACACATTATACACAGGAAAATTTTGGACCATAGATCTTTATTTAATTGAATATTTAATGGCTATATTTCCTTTTTATCCTTCTTATTAAACTAAACTTCTCATAATTAGGGGTGTTCAAACATATCCGAGTCCGAACCCGTATCCGAATTTTCCAAAATCCCGTACCCGAATTTTCCGAAAATTTCGGATATCCGGAATTTCGGATACCCGAAACTCGGATATCCGAATTTTCGGACTTGGACTTGGAATTTAGTTTTTAGATATTTCGGAATTTTCGGGTACCCGGATATCCGAAAGTTTTAATAAATTAAAATATATATTATATTAAAAAAAAAACATTAAGCCAAGTGGTGGATCAAGTTTGAATTGCATTAAGCCAAGTTGAATGAAGTATGTTTCTAATAGCAAAGTTGGAATGAAAGATCTTTATGCGATATCGCGATTAATATTATCTAATATGTTTCTTTTTTTTGTTAATTTGATTTATATTTGGAAGACTTCAACCATGTTTATTTCTTTTGTCGTTTTTTTTAGTTCGAACTTAGGTAACAAACAAGTGGGAACACGTTTATGTCTATTTACATTTGAAGTTGTTGTCCCTTTTTAAAAAAATCATTTTCGGATATCCGATTAACTTTCCAAGTCCAAGTCCGAAATTTCAGATACCCGGAATTCCGGGTATCCGAAATTTCAGACTTGGACTTGGAAACCGTAATCCAAATTCCGAAATTTTCGGATACCCGAAATTCGGATATCCGAAAATCCGGGTACCCAGTTTTGAACACCCCATAACCACATCCATATCTACATATACAAGAAAGAGTTCGAATAAGAGTGATTGGCTATTTGCAAAATGGAACACTCTCTTATAAAAAAGTATGGCTATTTGGCAAGATGGGAGCCGGAAAGCTAACAAACGTTAGGTTATCATATATTTACATCATGGAATATTCTTACATTACCCCCCGTACTTTATATTTATTGCATTTTTAACCTTCATAAATAAATAATAAAACCCAATCCTATTATTTTTAAAATCTTTTAACGACAAATTTATTATACTCTTACTTCTCTAACTATTTTATAAAATAAATTACATCATGTCTACATTTGAATATATGGCTTTTAACTAAAACTCAATAGTATCGACGAAATACAAAATAGACTAATCCCATATGAATGTCATACTATATTTAGTGATATTATAACACTATTTTAGGTTCAACCCCATTTAGTATTAAAAATGCACCAGTCTTTTATTAGAAAATTTATTTTAGATCATAAAAACATTGAGTCCCATTCATAAATTACGAGGAATGTGAATATGATGTTGTTAGACATTTAGATGTGAAACCCATCAAAACGACGTAGTTTTGATTAAAACATTTTGAATTTGAAATAATTTCAAATTTGTAATTGATGGATTTATATAAAGAAATAAGGAATAATTCCAAATTGAATGATTTTCAATAAAAACTTCATTGCTTTGATAAATTTCACATTTAAGGTAGATGCCTACAGCACTAGTTAATATTTGTACAAAGAGAAAATGTATATGGGGTTATAACGGAGCTAAGTCACACCACTTAAAACTATGTCGTTTTTATTAACAACACATCTAAATATGGTAAGCAAACTAATTACACATCTAATTTTAAAAATCAATTAAGACTGTATTATTTTAAGTTTTTAGTTCAAAATCAAATTTAAGTAGTTTTTTTTTTTATCAAAACAACGTAGTTTTTATTTGGTTTCACATCTAACATAGTTACGTGACAACCTCATACTCATTTTCAGCAAACATGTGTGTAATAATTATATAAGAAAAAAATTAGTTACAAATTAGTTACACAAGTTATTTTATTGGATTCTTGCTCCTAAATTTCTAAATTACCGCTTTTTGTTTCTGTATCTTAATTCTTTTTTAAAAAACGGTATTGTTAAAGATATAACTTTTCATTTGAATAAGAATATATTGATAGAATATATTAGTTACATATGAATAATTGAATAATTAAAAAAATTCATTGTAATTATAAAAAACTAAATCATTAAATACTCTATATTCACTCAATTATATTTTAATAACAATACAGAAATATAATCAATGTTAAACGTGTATATTTAGAAATGGCATTTGATAAGTAAATTGTGGTTCATGTAATCATCTATTAGTTGAATACAAGTGTAATTAGTGGCGGATTATCATTATCAACTTAGAAAGGCAACTTTGATTCCGGAAATAGCTACGAAGCCTACGAAGGTGGATTGTACTATTTTAGTCCTTAATTGTAACTACCAACATACATAAGGGACCGGTTTGAGAAAACCATATTTTAAGGCTAAGTGTAATGGTTAAAACCCCATAAAGTCCCACAAGGGGCATTATGTGCCATGTGGACGCTGACTGGGCAAGGGCTTTATGGGGCTTTATGATGTAGTGGATAAAGCCCCATAAAGCCCCACTATCATTACTTAATATTTATTTTTTTTACTTTTTTTTTAAAACTATTTTAATAAAAATAAAAATTGCAACTAATTTTTATTTAAAACTTAATTAAAATAAAAATTACAACTAATTTAAAAAATAAAAGATTACAACTTAATTAAAATAAAAATTACAACTAATTTAAAAAAAAAAGATTACAACTTAATTAAAATAAAAATTACAAGTTTCATTTCTTCTTGATTCGATCCCTCTTTTTGTTATAGAGGGCGAGGTAAACCGGATCACTGTTTTGAGGCGTTGGTTGGGCAAGAAACTCGAGATCCTTGTCGAGTTGATAATCGTCGATTTGCTCGACTTGCTTCTTTTTTGACCGTGCAATATCTTGAATACTCTCGGCCACCACCGCATGATATTCGGTGACCGGAGCTTTTCCCCGGTTAGCTCTCGCGAAATCTCGACCTCTTGGCCTCCCACTAGAAGTTTGCACGGGTTGGGTCGGAGCATCATCATCATCATCATCATCATCATCGTCATCATCACCCGAATCATTCAAATTAATATTGAATGTTCGAACGGTTGAGTCAAACGACTCGGGATCGGCGGAAGAGGACGTCTTGGATTTCTTGCTTTTTCGGGTTTGACGTGTCGTTATATCCGCTTTCGATTTCCACTTCTCGCTTTGGTAGAGAAACGACCAACATTTCTTGAGAGTGAAGTGACCACGCTCCGCTTGGTATTCGGTCACCGCCCTATCGTAAATGTCAGCGTCGTTCGCACCACTCGGCCAATTAGATCTGGACCGATCATAGTAGTTCGAGAAAGCTTGACATCTTCTGTTTATTTCTCTCCATTTGGACGACAACGAATCCGGGTTTCGGTATTCGCCCTTCCCCATCAACGTGAAAAACTTGGACAGAATCTCGTCCCAAAATTCTCTCGCATCTTGATTGTTTGCTAAAAAAAAAACAGACAAAAGTTAGTAAAAAAAAATTCTTTTTTTTTTAAATATAACTTTTAGTAAAAAAAAAAAACCTTTTGTCGGGTTCTCCGAATCTTCAACGTAAGCTCGACAAAGAGCGAAACACTCGTCGTCGCTCCAAAATTTTATCTCCTTTGTCGCTCTCGCGTCGTCCTTTTTTTTTTTGAGATCGTTTACTCTTTCCTCTAGCTTTTTGTTTTGGTTGTGATGCACCGACCTCTTGTGTTTCTTGGACGATTTCAACGTCCTCATCTTGAAGAGAAAATGGCTGAGATGCTCGAGGGGTTGGAGTTTGTCGCGAGGTTGGAGAAGGTCGTGGGGTTGGTTGAGGTGGATAACCTCCAAATTGTGGTTGGGAGAAGTGGGAAAAACCTTGAGAGTAAAGGTTCATGTTTGTGAATTGATTCGGGATAGGTTGAGTGGCGGGGTTCATTGACGGGAATTGAGGGGGATGCATGTTCATAAACATTTGCCAAAGGTTTTGATCGGGTTCGTTCTCCCCGGTATTAGGTCGAGAGTTGGGTTGGTTGTTGGGTTGGTTGGGAAACATTTTTAAAAAATATAGAAGTTTATAGAAGTAGAAGAGAACTGAGTTGGTGTGGTGTGTGAAAGTTTATAAAATAGGTGGGGTATTTATAGTGAAAAAATGTGTTTAAATTAAATAAAAAAAAAAGTTAATGGATATAAATATAGCCGTTCAACAGCTACAGGGGCGGATCTGTAGTAGGCCCAGAGGTCCCTGGGGACCCCCTCAACTTTGTACGTAAAGTGAAAATTATACAAACGGTTTTTTAATTTCATTTTTTGTGTGATAAATAGTTAATAAATAAAATAGTTTAGTAACATAAACAGAAACCATGCGCAGCCTAGTGGTAATTCATCTGCCCAATTATTAAATGACCCAAGTTCGATTCTTTTGGTTCTCCTTTTTCTTTCCTTTTTCCCACCCCTTTTTTTTTCTTCTTTCCTCTCTTGCTCTTCTGGTCCTCTTTCCATTTTCCCAACATTTTTTTCTTCTTTGCTCTTTCATTTCTTTTTCTCACCTTTTTTTTCCATTAAATTTACTTTTATATAAATAGATAACCATTTTTTTCCCACTTTTTTATTCTTATTTTAGTGAGAGTATTTTATTATTAAATTTACTGTTGAATAAATAGGTAAAACGCATCTTTTTTGTTTCACTTTTTTTATTAATTTTAGTGAGGAGAGTAAATAAAGGGCAACGCACGGTGGGTTTCGGTAAATCCAATCCGGACCAAATTTCTTTTTATATGTTTCTATAAAACTGAAATATCTAAAAATAGTGACTCCGTAAAAAAAATTGTGGACCTCCTCAAGATCTTTTCTAGTTCCGCCCCTGAACGGCTATACTTTTTGGTTTTCTCCCCTTCTCCGGCGTTTTAATCCAGACGCCCCGGGCGAATTTGGGCACCATAACGCCCCATAACGCCGCAACGTAGTGGGGCGAGGCGTTATATGAGACGTTATAAAGCCCAAAAACGCCCCATTACGAATAGCCTAACAGGACCGGTTTTTTAAGTATCGCCCGCCGTTTAATTTACCATCCGCTTGTCACTCTCAACCAAATCCACAGGGTAATTCTGTGTATGCGTCTTTATAATAAAATTTCGTTCTTCAGTTATACATATACATACAACCTATAGATATAGATATAGAGAGAGAGCAGAAAACCCTAGCTAGAAGAATGGCAATGGCGATAGACAGCCATCGTTCTTCTTTCTCAAGCTTCAAATCGTACCTAAACGCTCTCCGCGACACTCCCAGCCGGCTCGCGCGCCGCGCCGGATCCGTCTCCACCGCTTTTGACGAAACAAGCCGTCTTCGACTCGGTTACGGTGGTGGACGCATGAAGAAGACGCTCAGGTGGTACGATCTAATCTGTTTCGGCGTCGGAGGAATGGTCGGCGCCGGCGTCTTCGTCACCACCGGCACCGCTAGCCACGATAAGGCCGGCCCCGCCGTGATTCTCTCTTACGCCATTGCCGGATTTTGCGCCTTACTTTCCGCTTTCTGTTACACCGAATTCGCTGTTCACATGCCGGTCGCTGGCGGTGCCTTTAGCTACATCCGTGTTACTTTCGGTTTGTTAATTTCATTCTCTCGTTAGCGTAAACTCCTCGCATTTTGTGTGATTTGAATATTGATCGAGGTCGCTGATTTTTTCTCAGGTGAATTCATGGCGTTTTTAACCGGAGCGAATCTGATAATGGATTACGTGTTCTCCAACGCCGCCGTCGCTAGAAGCTTCACGACCTATCTCGGAACCGCCATTGGCGTTTCCGCGGAATCGAAATGGAGAATCACCATAACCTCTCTACCAAAAGGTTTTAACCAAATTGATTTCATCGCCGTCGTCGTCATAATCGTCCTCACCGTCATCATCTGTTACAGGTTTTCAATTCAACATTTTCGTATAATTAAATCGTGATCAATGGCATTCAATTATTCCAATCGATTAATTTCAATTTTATTTTTCATTTGATTTTCATTACAGCACGAGAGAAAGCTCTGTATTGAACATGATCTTAACAGCTCTTCACATTCTGTTCATACTGTTTGTGATCATAATGGGGTTTTGGAGAGGAGACTCGAAGAATTTCACTAAACCATCCGACCCGACCCATCCGGGCGGGTTCTTCCCGTTCGGAGCTCCAGGGGTGTTCAATGGCGCTACTCTGGTTTACCTAAGTTACATTGGATACGACGCCGTATCGACACTTGCGGAGGAGGTAAAAAACCCGGTATCCGATATCCCTATCGGTGTTACCGGATCCGTTATGCTGGTTACCGTTCTCTACTGTTTAATGGCAACTTCAATGTCGATGCTTCTTCCTTATGATCTGGTGCGTATTTACTTTGCAATAAATAATAAATTAATGATGCTAATAATTTAGAAATTAATTAAATTTTAAATTCATTGAACATGTTTGTGTTTGGTTGTGGTTGATGATCTATTTACCACCGCTTTATTTGCATGTCACACGTATTAAAGCATTTTCTTCAAAATAGTAAAAAATACAAATATAGATTTGTCATCTAGTTCTTCGAGCTGGTGCGTATGCAAGACAACTAAGCTTTTGGATTAATAGTTACGTGGGTAAAATATCCATCTCTTGTTCTTATAATAAAATATGCATTATTATTTTATCAAGAAATACTTACAGCTATGGCTTACCGTATTATCCTAAAGGTGTCGTTTAGTTATTGAAAGACAAAAGATAAATAATAATTGTTTTTTTTTAAAGCAAGTAATACTTGGTAAGTTTACAATTTGTTAAGTTTTTCCAAAAGAAGCAATACTTATTTTTGGCGCTTATGTTTTGAAATACATTATTTAAAAGTGTCTGACTAATATAGAAAAATAATTTAGCAATTTGCGGATTTCTTTTTAAAAGAAAAACAACACCCAATTCTAGTATAGGTATAAGTAGTTGCATCCAACGAAAAGGCTTGTAGTCTAGTGATATGAATTTGTTTGAAATCTTATGAAATCTTATTTTAACCGTTTTAATTTTTTTTTTTAAAGTACTGGCAACCAGAGGGCTTGTAACTTGTGGTATCAGTGAGTTATGTAGTGGTGTCCTTCAAAAGGTTGAGGGCTGAACTTTCGTCCTGAATAAACTAGTAGGTTTACCATTAAAAATTATAATGTGTATGTGCAGTGGTTCTAAAATAATGTAATTAATCGCACTGAATTTTAGAGCACTGAATTTAAGAACAGAATATAGTTTGTCTTCTTCTACTTGAAAGTTAGTGTTTCTTTATACTTAAAAGTTGGTGTTTCTGTAAAATAACATTTGTAACGTTTGTGAGATTATAATTAAAATAACATGTGTTATGACAGGTAGTCTATGCTATTTAAGGAGTGTGCTTGTTTTTTAATTATAAATGTGCAATGTATCAGTTCACGTCTAAATTTCTTTTTTAAGGGGTAGCACATATATAAAATTTCTTTTTCAGGGTAATACATGTTTATAAAAACCTAAAAATCTTACAAATGAACCAAGAAAGTACATTTTTTCACTTTGCGTATCAGTTTAAGGGGATGCACGTGCCACTCTTTTAACCATCCTACGTCCGCCCCTAAAGTGCATGTCAAATATAGGTGAGTTGTTTCATCATCACTTTTTTCTAGTTTTTTATTATTATTATTTTTTTTATTTTATTGATAATTTGTTTTTATGACTACAAAGATTATAGTAGAGTTACTTTTGAAATGCATGACATGTA
>JBCNJP010000019.1:8642233-8678301 GCA_039602395.1 Deinandra increscens subsp. villosa
TTTTTGTCGGACCCAGCGGATGGGTGTTCCTCCCTTCGACCGGCGGACGTCCTTGTCTTTGGGTGGAAGCACGGGAAGCATGCATGTGTCGACCTCACTGGGGTCTCCCCGCTAGTGGGGTTCAAGGGCTCTGGTTTCCGGGCAGGCCAGGCTGCCACGAATGCTGCTGCTGGGAAAGTGCGCAAACATGAGGAAGCGTGTCTGGCGAATCAACATGTGTTCGTGCCTTTTGCGTTTGACACCTTCGGTTACCTTGCCCCGGAAGCTGTGGATACTTTGACCCGCGTCCAGAGGGTCATGAACGGGAATGTGGCGACTCCTAGGGGTTTGAATGTGGTTTTCACTCGGTTAGGCTTTGCTATTCAGAAGGGGTTGGCGGCGCAGCTTGTTGCCCGCCTCCCTTGTACTTCATGTTGAGTTGTAACCGTTGGTTTCTTTTCTTTTTTTTTTAATTTACAAATCTACAGTCATGTATGCATTTGAAAAAAAAAACTCGAAACACATGAGATACAGAAACTTGATAATTAGCATTAGTGGTAACAATTCGAATCTATAGCGATAATGCTATTATCAGCAACATATGGACTTAATAGCGGCTAGACGTGGCCATTAGCGACGGATTTTTAGCACGACATGTCATTGCTAATGATATTAACAGTGATAATGTTGCCGCTATTAAGTTTAATTTTTGTAGTGTACCCAAAGACCACCCCCTTCATCCTTAGACGTCTTTATATACCGAGCCATGGTTATATCCTTGTATTCAGTTTTTAAGCTTTTTTATCTAAGTATAATTAAACGAGAGAGAGAGAGAGAGAGAAAGAGAGAAAGAGTTATTCACCAAATCTGAGTTCTCTATTTTAATACTAGTTGAGACTTGAATTGATATAGGAGCCACATCCAAATCTTAACCAAGAACACGGTTAGCCTGCAGTCATCATCCTGATTAAAGGAAGAAGTCGTCAACCTTCGATCTTTCATACGCCACAACCACAAATTGGAACCAAGAGTTAGGTTTGATAATGTTGATATGTAATACTATGCGTAATACCAAGTGGTGATAGGTATTTTTTGCCAATCTCGTGCGCGTCGGTTCTATCCAGATCTAACAGATGGGATAAGGCATGAGTTACATGAATACATATAAGGATTTGGGCTAGGATGGATGTTGGATTAATCGGGTTTGATTACGGGTCACGGGTCGGCAGAAAATGGGACATCAAATTGAGATTTAAACGTGGGTTTTGTGGAATATCAACTTGGTCTATGGTTGAACGAGTTTATTGGAGATTAACGTTGGAAGTTTGTTATCTTGAGAGTCGGTGAACGTGGATTGAATGTGGCTGTGTTTAGTTTTGTTTTTTAAGTTATAAATAGGGTAGCTTAGTTTATTATTTTCTCTAACTCTTGTAAGCAAAACCTTTCATTTTGGTATATAAGCTTTCTCCAATTCTAGTCTTCTTCATATATACTTATATACATACGTAAATTTTGTGTGTTGAGTGTGTAAAGAGGGGCCTGAATCCAACATTTGGTATCAGAGCCTAGGGCTCGTGAAGACGAAGAAGACGGTTTGAGAGTCGGTTTCGAGAAGGGGTGTAGCCCTTCGCTGCGGGGCTAACGCAGCAGGAAGCCGGTGTTGTTTCGGGACAGCAGGTGGCTGTTTCAGGGCTGTCTAGCAGTAGAAGAAGGAGACCAGGAAGTGTTCGTGTCAGTCGTTGTCGCGGGGAAGAGTACCGGTTGAGACGACGGGGGTGACGGGTGAACACCGGTGTGTCTCGTGGCTGTTTTGTGAAGTTTTTTCAGCAGGGGGTGCTGCTGATTTTCAGCCTTGATCAGTTTGTTCGTGATAAGGGGAGACCGGCGTTAGTGCGTGAAAAGTGGGCAGAAAGGATCCGTCAAAGCAGGTGGCTTTGGATTCGCTTCGTTTGGCAAGGTGAGAAAACGTTAGAAGTGGGTGGCTTTGTTTTCTTGGTCGGTGGAGAAGCCTCTTGAACAAGGGTGATCGGTGAAGGTTGTAAAAGAAAAAGAAAAAAAAAACGGTGTGACATTATGGCGTTGGAGTTCAAATCGGATGGCTTTGGATGTGACCGGGTGAGGTCGTTGATCCGTGATAAGTCAAGATGTGAATGAACGTATCTAACGGGATGCCATGTGAGATGTTACAAGTGTTGTGAATGATTTAGTGACGACCTTGGACGTGACTGAGGTGAATGTCGGGATGTTCGGGAGAGGTCGAGTTGACGCAGAATTTGGACGTGACCAAGGAGGAGGTCGGGTGTCCGGTAAAGTTCGAGTAGAGATCGAGAAGATGGTGATTTCGCTGCAATGAAGAAAAGCGTAATTAAACACCGACTAAGGGGGTGAATGTTGGATTAATCGGGTTTGATTACGGGTCACGGGTCGGCAGAAAATGGGACATCAAATTGAGATTTAAACGTGGGTTTTGTGGAATATCAACTTGGTCTATGGTTGAACGAGTTTATTGGAGATTAACGTTGGAAGTTTGTTATCTTGAGAGTCGGTGAACGTGGATTGAATGTGGCTGTGTTTAGTTTTGTTTTTTAAGTTATAAATAGGGTAGCTTAGTTTATTATTTTCTCTAACTCTTGTAAGCAAAACCTTTCATTTTGGTATATAAGCTTTCTCCAATTCTAGTCTTCTTCATATATACTTATATACATACGTAAATTTTGTGTGTTGAGTGTGTAAAGAGGGGCCTGAATCCAACAATGGAAGTCTGGAACAGATGGATAGATGGATGCAGATGCGACTGATCTGAAGATTGGACCTAACAGATGCGGCACAAGAAATCTATAAATAGAGCAATGATAGCTTAAAAAAGGAGATCAGAAATTTTAAACTTTAGTTGTGTTAATCACATATGATTCTCTTTATAATTTTACAATAGTTTAACTAAAATAGAGCTTTTTGTTTATGCTTCTTTCATTTCAATCATACATTCTCTATATTTCAGTGGAGTTGAGGTTCACTTGGACTATACCAGGGAAAATTTTATTCTTCACCAAGGTTCCAGTGTAATAGTCTTAGTTGAACGTTCCAAGAAAAAACAAAAAATAATAATAAAAATAAACCTATAAAATAATAATAAAAATAAACCTATAAAATAATAAGGCACTATACCATTCAAAATTAACTTGGTTGTAAATTACAAGGAGATAGAAGGCAAACGAGCAACAAGCTGCGCCGCTAAACTCTTTTGTATAGCAAAACCAAGCCGTTTAAAAACTACATTAATAGATCTAGGTGTCGTAACATTACTGTGCATGACACGTTGGACTCTGCCACGTAGCTCGACGGCCTCAGGTGCGAGAAAACCAAAGATATTAAAAACAAATGATATAAACACGTGTTGGTTATTAAGACATGTTTTCACATATTTGGTCGCTTTACTTAAACCTACTAATGGTTTTTAATCCATGGTTGTTAGATACTTGGACGAAGATAAAAACAACTTAATTAAGTGTAGGTGTATGAATCAATGGTTTTTAATGCTTGCCATTTTTCCCGCAACACATGTGACTTTGGATTGTACCCTATTTAATTTCCGTTTCATAAAAGAGGATTTCTTTCATCAATTCATAGCGACTGAGGTTGGCAGATGTTTGTTCTTTTGATTCTTTTGCCATTTTTTATTTTGGCATTGCCAATTAAACTTTGAATTTCCTTTTAGTCCAACTATGGATAACTATAATTGGATACATAAAGTCGAGTTCTATATTTGTCCCTAGTTCATATTTTTTTTTTTGAAGTACTTTATTTTTGTTAAAAAATCTGAACCGTAATCAATTATTTGACACTTCAAGTCAACTCGAAAATCTCCTATAAGCGAAAACGCCGACAACTGGGTAGTGGGTACCCCCCCCCCCACCCCCCCACCCCACCCCACGCAAAAGTCGATGCTTGAACCGACAACATCTTACATCTTTTAAAAGAAGTCACCGGACTACTACTATATAAACTAGAAGTCCCGTGGTTTGTCCCTAGTTCACTGTTACGCCTGAACCAAATTTTATGGAAGTAATCATAATTATTGGAGCGTCCATATAACTTTCATAGATGTTAAAGTAGAAAAGTAGTTAAATTTGAATTCACACACATGACCTCGACTATAATGCAATACTTAAGTTATGATTATCACTACCCAACTCTAAACAATATATAGTCTAGCTAGCTAATCACCGTGAAGTAATCTTTCAATAGAAAATATTGGTGATTTATCTTCACCACTTATCATCATCTTTCTAATCTTACATCAGTTCACACCGCCTTTTAAGACTTTACCGGATAGTCATATATATGACTTTTCTAAACTTTAATTTTAAGTTTTTAAAACTTTAAAAAAATGTAAAGTTAACATTTGAAAAGTCAATTGACCTTTTTTACATAAGATATCAACGAGGTATTTTGAAGGACTTGACATACTTTAAGGTCTTGAGTTTAAAACCGCGTGTCATTAAAATTATTCACCGGCCCGGATACATACATGAATTTTTTCGGAACTTTTTTCGGAAATAACAGGTTTCATTTCCTTTGAAATTGAAGATTAATATACAAAGAGATGTGCCGCTAAGCCCAAACATACAGTTGAAAATAATAGACGATATTAATTTGAAGTTAAGTTAGGTGGTTAATTAATAAAAGGGTTATTGGATTTTATTAATCAAAGTTATTACCAATTGGCCAATATTAATCCCAATTTCAAAATTGCCCTACATTAATCCCAATTATTAAGGTGTTGGATTTTATTGGACCCTCTTTACATTTTTCTTCACTCTGTTAGGGATTTTACTCAAAAAATTCCTTTCGGGGTCCAATGATTATTAAGGTGTTGGATTTCAATGGACCCTCTTTACATTTTCCTTAACTCCGTTAGGGATTTTAGTCAAAAAATTTTCTTCGGGGTCCAATGAAATCCAACACCTTAATAATTGGGATTAATGTGGGTCAATTTTGAAATTGGAATTAATATTGGCCAATTGGTAATAACTTGGATTAATAAAATCCAATAAACCTTAATAAAATATACAAGAACTGTATATATTTAGTCAATTACCATTACAAGATGAAATAGGAGAAGAACAATCGGAAGAAGCAGAAGTTAAAGAAGCTCCAGAACGATCAACACACGAAACACCACCGTCACCACCACCACCGCCGCCACCACCACCACCACCGGAAGAAATCCCAGCCAGCAAATCAAAGAAAGCTCCAACAATAATCTCATGGTTATCCTTCTCATTCATCCTCAAATACCACCCCAACAACTCCTCCAAACAATCCCAATCTTTCAAACAATGACTCTCCATCATCTCCTCCATCGACTCCTTAAACTCACCGTAAGGATTCCCCGTCTCCACCACCACCGCCACGCACTCTTTATACGGCAAACCACCACCATCTTCACCACCACCACCACCACCACCACCATTCTCCGAAGACGTGGAACCACTGCCTTGGGTTTCAAGTATCGAACTAGTGGAATCCGGTTGAAAAAACAATCGTTCGGAGCGGGCGCCCCGAACGATGGTTTCGACCGCCGAGGAGTCGGAGTCGTCGGTCGAAACGCTGGGCGATTCGGATGAGTCGGTGAAGAGGGAGCCGAGGGTGGTCATGAGCTCGAGAGTATCTTTGTCTTTGTGATGGGTGGCTCGAAAAGATAGGGTTTTGGGATGGTGGTTGCAGGAGGAGGGCCATAGCCATATTTGTTTGTGTAAGAAGAAAGAAGGGATGAGACTCATGTTGCTCCTAATTTGGTCAAGTGAATAAGTGAAGGAGTGTTTAATTATGAATTGAATTGAAGTGTGTAAGTGTGTGAGTGTTGTTGTGGTTTGGTGGCATTAATGGCGATCAGAGATAGATGAAAAGAGAGGGGTGGAATGGAAAGCGGGGTGGTAGGGACTTTCTTATGTGTAATTAATATATACTAGCTATTGGTATGGGAAATTATATGTTTGATTAATGCCTTTTGTACTTCATTTCCTACCCTTTTTTTTTACTTTACTTTTAAAAAACATTGTTTTTCTAATATAAGATTTTAATCATCTCCCCGATCTTACATGGTTTAGGTCAATTCGAAAATCTTCTTGATTGTTAGGCGTCAAGGCTCGATCTGTCGATGGAAAATTTTGTTCCTCATACCACTAATATTATCCGTTTTGCTCACAAGAATTTGCTTTTGGTTCATCCACAGTCAAAACGCTTAAAACACATTGATAATTTGAGGTAGAGCATTCCTTATAGATCAGGAATTTCTCTTGTCCATGTCCAATGTGAGATTAACCAAAGTATTACGGAGATGAGTTTAACGGCTACCATTAAGCCCAAGATTTTTTTTCTATTTAATATATTGTTATTTTAATGAACAATTAAATTAAGATAACACAAGATCCATAATAGTTTGTTAATTAGGCTTAAAACGCGTTGGTGATATTTGAAACATAACATTTCTTATAGATCAGGAATTTCTCTTGTCCATATCCAACGTGAGATTTACCAGTATTGGAGACGAACTCTTCTAGATGAAGTTCGCGGCTACCATTAAGCCTGAAGATTTTTTTTCATTTAATATAATGTTATTATAATGAACAATTAAATTAAGATAACACAAGATCCCGTAATAGTTAGTCAATTAGGTTTATGCATAGAATGATGTATATTCATTATTTTATTCTCTTATAAATTCTTTTACATTTATTTATAGATCTACAATCAGGGGCGGATCTAGGTAGTGTCCACCAGGTTCCCGGGAACCCAGTGACTTTCGGATTTTTAGTGTAAATATATATATATAATACTAGTAGTGAATCCATATATAAATTGAGAGTGAATCCTATTAACAAAGTGTCTTCTAGCTCAATTGGTTCGCGCGACTCATTTTAATTAGCAGGTCCCTTGTTCGATCCCCTGCTTCATCTGTTTTTTTGTTTCGTTAATTAAATATATACGCTTTGAATGAATATATAATATGGGAGTGAAAACAAGTAACAAAAACTCATTTAGCCCAACTGGTTCAACCCGCGCATTCAAACTACGAGGTCCTTGGTTCAATACTTGCCACCGTCCATTTTGTTGTTTTTTTTTAGTTTTTTTTTATTTTTTTAAAACAGATTAAAACTCATTAACTAGTGTTTTTTTACTATCCCCCCTCAGTCTCTTCGTGCATACTAAGAGCAAGTCCTTGGTATAGTAATGCAACGATTTTAAATGATAAAAATCGTAGGCAACAACTATAGGTACGTGTTTTTCTAATGTTCAATGACAATGTTTTCCTTAATTATTGTAACGTATACTCGTATTGTTATTGTGTTATCAACCTTAACCGACCCGACCCGACCCGAACCGATCAAACCAATTTTTTGATATTTAGTTGTTAAAATCCCGACCATAAAAAATTAGTGAACCCAGTGAAATAAAATCCTGGATCCGCCCCTGTCTACAATAGCTTAGTAACGAGATTAACCTCTTTTAATACCTCTTTTAATGGGTACAAAATCTCTTGGCTACTCTTCGTCAAACCTCCAAGGGTGCCGCCTCTCTGTTTCTTAATATGGCCGGAAGTGTAAAGCCATTTGATGTTAACTTTCGATCATCAGTAGTCTTCTAGACCCGTATAAAGTATAGACCCATCAAAAACAGATTACTAATGCCAATTTCCTTCCATAATTTACTAAACTCCCCCATTTATGAATTACCGACGCCTAACCGTTTCCATTGTCATCAATTTCCATGCCAATTACTAAGAAAATTGTTTTCTTAAGGACAAGAAAATACCATGTAACAATAGTTTACGAATAAATAAAGTTATGGTTTATTTCTTTTCACTATTTAGCTGAAAAGACATATGTTTGAACCCAAAACTCTTGTATTCAAATCCGATGAGTTAGATCAAAAGTTATTCTTCACCAACACTAAAATTTGAGTTGAATCGATGTTAGGAGCTGGAATCAATCAGACAAGCACACATAACAACAAATAAAAGCTTAATAGGGTGGAAGTATGTGTACCTGAAAGTGAGCGGGAAGTCGGATCGTGCGCAACTTAAGCCATTTTAGTAAACGAAACAACACAACGATGTAAATACGAACTAAATATTTCATATATCAACCAAACAGAGGTTACAAAAGACTCAGAGCTCTAATACATAAAACACCTTAAGAAACACACACTTAAGACGCTCTGTTTCATAATTATAACACAAACCTATTATTTATAGAAACCCACGATCATCCGAACTGGTCACTGTCCGAACTGACAGTTCGGTTGTCAGTTCGTCCAGGTTCGGGTGGGTTCGGCTAGGCAGGTTTGAATTTTGTCTGTCTTTTGATTTCTTCAGTCTGATCCAACATCTTGCCATTTTCATGTATCAACAATACCGATCGGATAAGATGAAGTATAGAGCGATAGGTTAAAATATCTTAGAGAGAGAAAGTACCTTAGGTGTTTGTATTTATTGTTTTGGAGATTTAAGGTTTTTTTACCTGACCGCGTGATGTCGAGTGCATGACACCCAGGCGCGTGACCTTTCTAGAAGAGGTCATGCTTCTTTCATACTGATTGACTGAATGAACATCTTCAATCAACACATGTCACGTGTCATAACCGCTTTTTGATCCTCACATTGGAGCGGATCTTCTAGATCCGTTTATGACCCATATACAATTCATATATGGCCCATTTATATGGGCATTTAAAAAGAATTCAGACTACGCGTGTGACTCCTTTGGTCTTACAAAAACTGCTTATATCAGCTTTGCTTTTAACTTGTGGGGAGCAATTTTCTCATTAAATTTCATTTATGGTGATTTGTTGTGCCCTCCCTGTCTTGCCAAAATTCTCTCTATTTATTGCACTGCGTGAAGCATTGAGTGCATTCTTTGATAAAGAATACAAATTTTGGTATTCAAAATTTTTCATTAAATACTTAATTCTGATATACAATGTTAGACATTAATATAGCAAGTTCAAATACCACCCCACGTGTAGGTATAACATACAAGATAAATATCGTAAGATATCTTCCTACGGCTAACACAACTAAAACAGTGAGTTATTTATGATGTAATTTACTATTTATATTTTGGAAAATTGACCCTTATTAATTTTAGTTATCAATTATTGACCGATAATAATCTCAGTTATGAGTTTTCATCACAATAACCCCAGTTATTAACATATTCGCCTACATTGATCCGCCGTTATGTAGACACTAACGACATTAGATTTTAACTGACTAGACATCCACATAGGATCTTAGGTGTCATGACGGTGTGGTGGAGACAAATCAGCATTTGATTGGGGAGTGCTCATTCTCGGAAAGATTATATTACTTGATTGGTCGATGGCATGACATAACACTCCCGATTTCTAAAAAAACCGAGTTACCTGATTGATTCTTTTGGTTTATTGGTGTTTTCCTCTTATAGTTTCTTGCTAAAGGTGGGTTTTTTTCTGGTTCTAATAAATTTTCCGTTCTAAAAAAGAAAACATGATTGATTCTTAATCTTTATGGTCTTCTAAAACTGAAACCAGTGATTGATTCCATAATTTGGTGACTTGGTGGAGTTTATGGCTCGAAATATTATTTTTCAAAGTAACAAAAACAAATGATACAATTTCTGAGTCTATAGTGTCTTATCCTTATTTGCGGTTTAGTAGTAGGAATAAAAAAAATCGTATTTTTTGGGTCAAGTGGATGATGAACCCACTGATGTATTTGTAATTTTTTTTGTTGGCCAACTAGTTTCTTGCTAGTCGGGTCTTCTTTTTATATCATCAGCTGTTATAAAAAAATAAAAATAAAAATTTATTTGTTTTTTATTCAAAACTGTGTGTTACTTAATTCTGTATAATAGAATGAACTTAAATGTTGCACATTTTTCGTCCGACAACACCTATTAAATATAAAGCAAAAATAAATGGTAAAATTACTCAAAATGTAGCTACATTTTTGGTACTTGAAAAGGAGAATATAGCTTTTGAAAGAATGAATATTATGCTAGTTGTTTAACACATTAGATTATGTCACACAAATTAAGAGAATACAACTTCACTTGTTGGATCGGTTTATTACTCTTTTTTTTACACTATCTTTAACTTTGTTTTCTTTTTTGTTTTTTTAATGTTAGAAAGAAATTCATAATAAATAAAAAAGACCTTGGTCGGGCTTTTACTCCTTTTTTATACAACGACATATTTGGATCACTGACGAACACATTACACCACCCACCCAATCATCTCCAATCCTCATTAGGAGGAAACTCATCATAGAAAAGAAAACTAACTGGCCCAACATTTAACCCCCATTTAATTATTTTATTATTTAACCCAATCATCTCCAATCCTCATTAGGAGGAAACTCTTTTTTTTATCTTTACTTTCTATCTTTAACTTTGTTCTTCTGTTTTTTAAATGTTAGAAAGAAATTCATAATAAATAAAAAAGACCTTAGATTTTTACGGGGATGGCAGGTTCAAATAATAATATTTTTTTTACCAATGACCTGTGTAATACGTGATTAATATTTGTACATTATTTTTAACTATAATTTATTTTAAATGAAAATGGTTGTGTAAACAATAAATATATTTAATATTTTAAACACATTTATTTATATTTTCTATATAATAATTCAATTTATAAAATAAATGTAAAAAGTGATAATATTGTGAAACTGAAATCAGGGGAAAGATCTATAGAAAACCAATAATTATCCAGAAAACCAAAAAACCAACCTTTTTTTCTCTATAACTTCTTCATATATTAATATTTTTTAAAAATAATTTCACCAAAAATTCTATAATTTTATTAGCTTTATTTATGGGAAAAAAAATTTAAAAAATAAAAAGTTTAGTGATTTTTTATTATTGCATCATGCAATAGTACCAATAGTATTGCATAATGCATTATAATTAAAACTACTTAAAAACAAGAGACTTAACTTAAATATGAATGTGGTTTATGCGAATAATGTAAAAAACAAAGAATTGACATTCATAAACCAATTTTATATTATTGTTGCATAGTGCAATATTAATTTCAAGCTAAAATTCGAATTTTATTTTATTTTTAAAAAAAACTCGAAAACGTTTTTAAAGTTTTTTCTTTTTCCAATATTCTTAAAATCATGAAAGAAACATATAAAAAAAGTTTTAAAAAAAATAATTTTTTTCCTTGGTTTTTTGGTTTTTTATAAAATATTGGTTTTCTATAGAACCCAACCCACTGAAATCATTGGCAATAATATTAATAGAGTACGATAAAAAAAATCAGTGTTTGTAGAGAATATATATGTCACCTAATTAAAGTTTTTTTTCAACTATACGGAACTAAAATCTGTATTTGTAAAATTGGGAAACAGCCGGTATTAGCTGGGCCGGCCCAGATCCAATCCCAGTTTGAATCTTTGGATTTGTACGTTTTGACTGATATTTTTTTTTTCACATTATTAAATATTAATTTCAAATTGAAACGAAATAAAGAGAAACTATTAAGAAAAATAAATACTAATGTGTTCCTCAATGCTTCATTTTCATGGTAGCAAAATGTTTTCTTAAGATCCGAACATTCTATTGCGACATGCTTTTATATCATTTCTATATCAAAATTATTCAAATTCTATTGAATGTTCGCTCACTTCTCAAAGATTTTCAAAACGACAAAACTCACCCAAGATTAAAATGATGTTGTATTTATTAAAAGAGTAAATTACTATCTGTGTCCCTGGGTTTGGTCTCTTTTGCCACCTGAGTACGATTTTCAAATTTTTAACATATCCTTCTCTAACGTTTGCATTTTGTTGCCATCTGAGTCCCTAAGACTAACGGGGTTAGATTTTTCTGTTAAGTGGAAGGGTATTTCAGTAATTTTACAGATAAGGGACTGTTTTATAAATTATAAAAATGAGGGACAAATTAATAAAATACTTATTAATAAAAAACCCTTCGCCCCTATCCCCCATCGTTCCGGCGACTTCACCAACACGATCCCTACGATCGTTGCCGGCGATCTGCTCCATCGTTCGATTCGTTCACGATGACCTCCTCCCACCTCGCCCCTATCCCCATCGTCATCATCTTCGTAATCTCCCCTCACGACCGAATTTATTGATAGCGACCTTCGCCCACCCGATCATAATCCCCACACAATAATAATTCCTGAAAAACTGTTAATTCTTCGTCTCTATATAAACCCACCTCATATTTCCTCACAAATAATCTCCGCCTCCCAAAGTTTCCTCACCACCACAATCCAGTTTTGATCAAATTCGTAGCTCAACTCACACGACATCCTCCGCCGATTTTGATTTCGACCACCTCGATGTCGGCCTGCTTCGATTGCCCCAAATCCTTTGGTGTTGACTCATTGCTCTGTTTTCTCTTCTTACAACATAAAAATGATAAAATTAGTAAAATTAACATCAAACCCAGTACGGATCCGATCACAATTCCGACTAGGGCTGTTCGAAAAGCCCGTGGCTCGTGGCTCGCTCGAAGCTCGCTCGTAAAATAGCTCGAAAATGGCTCGCTCGAAAATGGCTCGGTTATAAACGAGCCGAGCCGGCTCGGCTCGGTTTGTTAACGAGCCGAGCCGAGCCTGAGGTCGGCTCGGCTCGTGGCTCGCTCGTTAAGTGGCTCGTTAGCTCGCTCGCTTGGCTCGTGTATATATATATATATATATTATATTAAAATTATATTATGTATATATTTAATACATATAATTAAGCTCGTGTGCATATATATATATATATTATACTGGCAATGTATACATTTAATACATATATTATAGATTAAAATTAAAAAATTAAAAGTGAGTCAACGGAACTCAAACAAGTATAGATATATATTAGGAATTTAGAATTTCATTCAGAATTTCTCTATCACTCAAACTAAACCCTAGCGGCTCTTACAAAATCCAAATCCTAGCCTCGCAGCTTTAACGTTTACCTCAAAGAATTTCTGATTAAGATTTCTGATGAAGTGATGGTGTAGTAGTGAACTAGTACTTATTATTATTAGAACTTGGTTACTCGTTTCACATTTTGAACTTGGTTATGTATGGCAGTATGAAAGATGTTTTATATTTTGTCTCGTTTAAAATTTGCATTACGTGTGTGTTTTAAAGGTTATTTACTTCTATTTATGGCCATTTTTTATATCAATATGTATATATTTTTTTTGAAAAACGAGCTTGCTCGGCGAGCTACGAGCTGGCTCGAGCTTTTTACGAGCCGAGCTCGAGTTCAGTTTTTGAGCTCGTTAAAAAAATTCGAGCCGAGCCGAGCTGGCTCGTTTAGTTTCGAGCCCGAGCTCGAGCTCAACCTGGCTCGGCTCGGCTCGGCTCGTTTACAGCCCTAATTCCGACAATCGCGCCGTCGGAGAGCTTATTCAATGGCTTTGAACCCGACCCGGGTTGTGACCCGTTACACGCTCCAATCGGTTTCCCATAGTGAGTTTCCAGAAAATGCAGAATCCGGGAAACCCGAGAATTTCGCCGGTTAGTTGATTGTTCGAGACGTTGAAAAGGGCGATGTTGGTTCGGGTCAGATCCAGAATTGAACCCGTTAACTTATATGAGAAATCGCCATTGTTGCCAACAAAGAAAGGTGAAGAAGCAGGTTTTGAGAAATTCCATGGAACTTCTTTAACTGGAGCAGTGTTCAATTTATTAACCACAATTATGGGTGCTGGATTATGGTTGTGCCTGCAACACCATAAAAGTTTTGGGGCTTATACCTAGGATTGCTTTGATTATCTCCGACGATGGGTTATGATTGTATAGAGAGGGTGGGCGACGGTTTGTTCCGATGATGGCAATGAAGGGGCGGTGGTGGTCTCTTGCCTGTCTGGTTTTTGCTTAATATATTTGCTGTTCCAAAAAAAAAATTATGTTAATAATTATGTTAATAATAAATATATAATATGTTTATGTATATTACAGGAGTGGTCCTTCTATTTACATAACTAGTCCCTCGTCTATAAATTACTGAATTACCCTTCCACTTAACAGAAAAATCTAACCCCTGTTAGTCCGAAGGACTCAGATGGCAACAAAATGTAAACGTTAGGAAAGGATGTGTTAAAAATTTGAAAATCGGATGCAGGTGGCAAAAATGGCCAAACCTTAGGGATGCAAATAGTAATTTACTCTTATTAAAAAAATGAATCTTCAACAGCTATTCAACGACTATATTTTTCGTCTCAAACTAGTTGCAAGAGTCATGCCCTTGTCCACGCTTGGGTGACATGGTGTTTCCGAACTTTAACGGGTTTACATTGCTCACGCCTCGTAAGATTATTTACTATTTAGTTAGTTAAGCTAATTAAGTAGTTAATTATATGTTAAGTTTGTTAGATTAGTTGGTCAATAAGGTCAACATTTTGTCTTGTAGTTGACTTGTATATAACTGATTGGTTGAAATGAGATGTTTTCAAACTTTTCCAAAGTATCAATGTTTTAAAACCGGACTTTTAAATCGGACCGGACTTGTGTAAAAAGCGGTTCAACTGATTGACCAGGGCTGATCGGGACGGTCGAACCAGATTGACTATTCAAACCTATAAATTTAAATTATACATTTTATAAACTTTTAACCATGACAAATGTCAAAAAAAAAAAGAACTTCAATAAAGTGTAGAACAAATTAAAGTTATCCAAAATAACATAAATATAAGTTATAGTCAAGCTCATACTAGATAAAACCGCTCTTAACTGAACCTGTCTAACCCCGGTCACCGATATAACCGGTTGAACCGACCGAGTCTAACCGTTTTTTAAAACACTACAAATTATCTTTCATTCTCTAGATCCAAGACGTGCTCCCTCAATTCAACTTGTCTAAACCAACAGAAAGGAAACGACGATCAATTGGAAGTGATTTGTATAGCAATAAGAGTAATACTAAAGATCGAAGTCTATTTTTTATGATTACACTAATAAAACAAAATAAAAAATATAGAAATGAAGTTGTCAATTGTATGATGATATTATTATGAGATAAATTCGCCCATTAATGAATTAACCAAACGTAGAACACTAAAATGCATATCATTATCCACCACAGACCATTCACCTAGCAATCAACTTGCCAAAACCCATCATTCCAACTTAATAACTTAATACCACTTAGACTAAAAGTTTTAGATCAAGACATCAAGCAACCCAAATTTTATAACCAGGGATGAAACTAGTTTGAGTTGAGGGGTAGTCCGTGTTACCCCATTAAACTGGTACACGAAGTGATTTTTTTTTTTTTGGATTTTCAGATTTTTATTTTCGTGTGCTACCCCTTATAAACCATTAGACCATTACTCGTATAAGTCAATTTTTGACCAAATTAATTTCGAACACGTTTTTCAACCCCAACCAGGGCCTTTGCCGAGGCTGGAGCCCGTCCCGCTCTCTCGGAGTCGCTACCCCCGAACCCCGCCAAAATATTTTGTGTAACTGCTTAAAAAAAATTCAAGTTACGTACCTGTTTGTAACCTTTAATCACTTAAAAATATTCGCTATTTATTAAATATACCTTGATATCGCTAGACTAAAAGTGTTACAGATCCAGCAACCCAATTCCTAAGAATACATAACAAGAAAAAAATGATAAAGCCCTTATTTTTCTCTAATAGAGGTTTCAGGTTCGATTTCATAACTTATTATGAGTCACCTGTTACAAGTCCCCTGAGTTTTCCACAGTTCTGATGGTTAAAAACATATATCACAACTTAAAACAAAAATAAGATCTAATTATCCTCACATAATCACAATAATATCTTAATTTTCCAACTTATCTATGTTAGCATGTCAAGTCATTAGATTATATCATGATAGATTTGAAGGTACCATTGTTAGCTAGATACCATATATTAATTTACCTCTTCAAGTACAAAATTTAAGTTACTAGACTCAACCAAAAACAGTAGGTTATATTTGCAATTTGGCAGTAACGTCCTCAAGTTCAGTAGACTCCTTCCCACTTTCAAGATTCCCATGGCTTAGAAGAATCCCTTCCTCGGCATCAAAACTAGCATGAACACTATAAACAAGATAAACGACTACGGCCACAGCTGAAAAGAAGCCAAACCGCGCATAAGAAGGTCCATCAAGATTTCCCAACAAGAATATATTCAAAAAGATTGAGACAGATGGTATCCATGGCATCAATGGCACCCCCCAAAACTCCGGTTTTCTTGCTTGAGGGACCGCGTAATTAAATACAACCACTAATCCAATGACGGCCATTAAGCAGGCCCCGAGCACAACGAACTTAGGCTTGCCAGGTGGCACCAGCCACCATAATAAGGTGAATATGACCGAAGTGCACGAGAAACAAACCAAGAAGGATAATGTGGGCCATGGGTTCGTGGTCTCAGCAGATACATAACGCCTGTAGATGACAGCATTTGCAACCATAAAGAAGACAAATAATGTCCCGATTGAGACAAGGTTGAGAAGGACATCCAGCTCGGTGAAAAGGGCAATAGCCGCCGTGAAAATCCCTGAAAGGTGTTCAACTTATATCACAAACAAATTGATTGCTTTGACAAGTAAGTTTAAAAAAAACATAATAGCATTCAAAGTCAAAGGAAATCTACTTATACCACTTAGATTTTGTTTAATCATACAACCCCATTAATGATTTTGAAAACTACACAAGACCCACAATACAGGAATAAGATAAGATTTTTTTGCAAAAAGGACTCACATTGTGCACACAAGCAAAACACCACTTTAGTATTTTAGTATAGAACATAGTTGTATGGGTAAAAAGTTCTTATATGCATAAATAAATGATGATCACCTTTCCTTTTCAAGGACTTTTCGTATTTTTATGAGTTTATCCATAACTTCACTATAATAAGTAATTAGAACAGTTGCTGATTCACGACAAGATTTCAGCTACAACACGAAGAACGGACTTTTTTTTTTAATATAAAGTATAAATTTACCAAGAAAAGCAGAGGCATTGACAGGCGTTGATGTTTTTGGATGGACCTTTGCAAACCATTGAGGGACAATGTTAGAGCGCCCAATAACACACAAGTATCGAGCCTGCCCCAACATTGCAACCAACAACGATGTTAGGATCCCAAAGCTGGCCCCAACACCTATTACATTCGACACCCAATTCCATTTATTAGATTTCCCCATGAATGCTCCAGAAAATGGTGCTTCCGGGTTTATCTGCAAAAGAATCACAACTCTCATCAGTGATAAAGTGTTGCTCTACAAGTTTATGGGAGGCACTTTTGAGCATTTTCAATCATTTAAACCATTTTTTTCCTTTTAGATCTCAAACTTTCTATGCAACATTTCAATTGAAGTCATTATATATATATAACAAGTAGACAACACAATTTCAGTTCACTTTTATCTAAACATGTCCATTTGAACTGTATTTTATTGATACCACGCCAGATGAATGAAACAGAAAATAAATGATACATGTCATGCATTTCAAAAGTAACTCTACTATAATCTTTGTAGTCATAAAAACAAATTATCAATAAAATAAAAAAAATAATAATAATAAAAAACTAGAAAAAAGTGATGATGAAACAACTCACCTATATTTGACATGCACTTTAGGGGCGGACGTAGGATGGTTAAAAGAGTGGCACGTGCATCCCCTTAAACTGATACGCAAAGTGAAAAAATGTACTTTCTTGGTTCATTTGTAAGATTTTTAGGTTTTTATAAACATGTATTACCCTGAAAAAGAAATTTTATATATGTGCTACCCCTTAAAAAAGAAATTTAGACGTGAACTGATACATTGCACATTTATAATTAAAAAACAAGCACACTCCTTAAATAGCATAGACTACCTGTCATAACACATGTTATTTTAATTATAATCTCACAAACGTTACAAATGTTATTTTACAGAAACACCAACTTTTAAGTATAAAGAAACACTAACTTTCAAGTAGAAGAAGACAAACTATATTCTGTTCTTAAATTCAGTGCTCTAAAATTCAGTGCGATTAATTACATTATTTTAGAACCACTGCACATACACATTATAATTTTTAATGGTAAACCTACTAGTTTATTCAGGACGAAAGTTCAGCCCTCAACCTTTTGAAGGACACCACTACATAACTCACTGATACCACAAGTTACAAGCCCTCTGGTTGCCAGTACTTTAAAAAAAAAAAATTAAAACGGTTAAAATAAGATTTCATAAGATTTCAAACAAATTCATATCACTAGACTACAAGCCTTTTCGTTGGATGCAACTACTTATACCTATACTAGAATTGGGTGTTGTTTTTCTTTTAAAAAGAAATCCGCAAATTGCTAAATTATTTTTCTATATTAGTCAGACACTTTTAAATAATGTATTTCAAAACATAAGCGCCAAAAATAAGTATTGCTTCTTTTGGAAAAACTTAACAAATTGTAAACTTACCAAGTATTACTTGCTTTAAAAAAAAACAATTATTATTTATCTTTTGTCTTTCAATAACTAAACGACACCTTTAGGATAATACGGTAAGCCATAGCTGTAAGTATTTCTTGATAAAATAATAATGCATATTTTATTATAAGAACAAGAGATGGATATTTTACCCACGTAACTATTAATCCAAAAGCTTAGTTGTCTTGCATACGCACCAGCTCGAAGAACTAGATGACAAATCTATATTTGTATTTTTTACTATTTTGAAGAAAATGCTTTAATACGTGTGACATGCAAATAAAGCGGTGGTAAATAGATCATCAACCACAACCAAACACAAACATGTTCAATGAATTTAAAATTTAATTAATTTCTAAATTATTAGCATCATTAATTTATTATTTATTGCAAAGTAAATACGCACCAGATCATAAGGAAGAAGCATCGACATTGAAGTGGCCATTAAACAGTAGAGAACGGTAACCAGCATAACGGATCCGGTAACACCGATAGGGATATCGGATACCGGGTTTTTTACCTCCTCCGCAAGTGTCGATACGGCGTCGTATCCAATGTAACTTAGGTAAACCAGAGTAGCGCCATTGAACACCCCTGGAGCTCCGAACGGGAAGAACCCGCCCGGATGGGTCGGGTCGGATGGTTTAGTGAAATTCTTCGAGTCGCCTCTCCAAAACCCCATTATGATCACAAACAATATGAACAGAATGTGAAGAGCGGTTAAGATCATGTTCAATACAGAGCTTTCTCTCGTGCTGTAATGAAAATTAAATGAAAAATAAAATTGAAATTAATCGATTGGAATAATTGAATGCCATTGATTACGATTTAATTATACGAAAATGTTGAATTGAAAACCTGTAACAGATGATGACGGTGAGGACGATTATGACGACGACGGCGATGAAATCAATTTGGTTAAAACCTTTTGGTAGAGAGGTTATGGTGATTCTCCATTTCGATTCCGCGGAAACGCCAATGGCGGTTCCGAGATAGGTCGTGAAGCTTCTAGCGACGGCGGCGTTGGAGAACACGTAATCCATTATCAGATTCGCTCCGGTTAAAAACGCCATGAATTCACCTGAGAAAAAATCAGCGAGCTCGATCAATATTCAAATCACACAAAATGCGAGGAGTTTACGATAACGAGAGAATGAAATTAACAAACCGAAAGTAACACGGATGTAGCTAAAGGCACCGCCAGCGACCGGCATGTGAACAGCGAATTCGGTGTAACAGAAAGCGGAAAGTAAGGCGCAAAATCCGGCAATGGCGTAAGAGAGAACCACGGCGGGGCCGGCCTTATCGTGGCTAGCGGTGCCGGTGGTGACGAAGACGCCGGCGCCGACCATTCCTCCGACGCCGAAACAGATTAGATCGTACCACCGGAGCGTCTTCTTCATGCGTCCACCACCGTAACCGAGTCGAACACGGCTTGTTTCGTCAAAAGCGGTGGAGACGGATCCGGCGCGGCGCGCGAGCCGGCTGGGAGTGTCGCGGAGAGCGTTTAGGTACGATTTGAAGCTTGAGAAAGAAGAACGATGGCTGTCTATCGCCATTGCCATTCTTCTAGCTAGGGTTTTCTGCTCTCTCTCTATATCTATATCTATAGGTTGTATGTATATGTATAACTGAAGAACGAAATCTTATTATAAAGACGCATACACAGAATCACCCTGTGGATTTCGTTGAGAGTGACAAGCGGATGGTAAATTAAACGGCGGGCGATACTTTAAAAACCGGTCCATGTTAAGCTATTCGTAATGGGGCGTTTTTAGGCTTCATAACGGCCTATATAACGCCCCACACTACGCTGCGGCGTTATGGGGTGTTATGGTGCCCAAATTCGCCCGGGACGTCTGGGGTAAAACGTCGGAGAAGGGGAGAAAACCAAAAAGTATAGCCGTTGAACGGCTATATTTATATCCGTTAACTTTTTTTTTATTTAATTTAAACACATTTTTTCACTATAAATACTCCACCTATTTTATAAACTTTCACACACCACACCAACTCAGTTCTCTTCTAATTCTATAAACTTCTATATTTTTTAAAAATGTTTCCCAACCAACCCAACAACCAACCCAACAACCAACCCAACTCTCGACCTAATACCGGGGAGAACGAACCCGATCAAAACCTTTGACAAATGTTTATGAACATGCCTCCCCCTCAATTCCCGTCAATGAACCCCGCCACTCAACCTATCCCGAATCAATTCACAAACATGAACCTTTACTCTCAAGGTTTTTCCCACTTCTCTCAACCACAATTTGGAGGTTATCCACCTCAACCAACCCCACGACCTTCTCCAACCTCGCGACAAACTCCAACCCCTCGAGCATCTCAACCCTTTTCTCTTCAAGATGAGGACGTTGAAATCGTCCAAGAAACACAAGAGGTCGGTGCATCACAACCAAAACAAAAAGCTAGAGGAAAGAGTAAACGATCTCACAAAAAAAAAAGGACGACGCGAGAGCGACAAAGGAGATAAAATTTTGGAGCGACGACGAGTGTTTCGCTCTTTGTCGAGCTTACGTTGAAGCTTCGGAGAACCCGACAAAAGGTTTTTTTTTTTAACTAAAAGTTATATTTAAAAAAAAAAGAATTTTTTTTACTAACTTTTGTCTCTTTTTTTTTTAGCAAACAATCAAGATGAGAGAGAATTTTGGGACGAGATTCTGTCCAAGTTTTTCACGTTGATGGGGAAGGGCGAATACCGAAACCCGGATTCGTTGTCGTCCAAATGGAGAGAAATAAACAGAAGATGTCAAGCTTTCTCGAACTACTATGATCGGTCCAGATCTAATTGGCCGAGTGGTGCGAACGACGCCGACATTTACGATAGGGCGGTGACCGAATACCAAGCGGAGCGTGGTCACTTCACTCTCAAGAAATGTTGGTCGTTTCTCTACCAAAGCGAGAAGTGGAAATCGAAAGCGGATATAACGACACGTCAAACCCGAAAAAGAAAGAAATCCAAGACGTCCTCTTCCGCCGATCCCGAGTCGTTTGACTCAACCGTTCGAACATTCATTATTAATTTGAATGATTCGGGTGATGATGACGATGATGATGATGATGATGATGATGATACTCCGACCCAACCCGTGCAAACTTCTAGTGGGAGGCCAAGAGGTCGAGATTTCGCGAGAGCTAACCGGGGAAAGGCTCCGGTCACCGAATATCATGCGGTGGTGGCCGAGAGTATTCAAGATATTGCACGGTCAAAAAAGAAGCAAGTCAAGCAAATCGACGATTATCAACTCGACAAGGATCTCGAGTTTCTTGCCCAACCAACGCCTCAAAACAGTGATCCGGTTTACCTCGCCCTCTATAACAAAAAGAGGGATCGAAGCAAGAAGAAATGGAACTTGTAATTTTTATTTTAATTAAGTTGTAATCTTTTTTTTATAAATTAGTTGTAATTTTTATTTTAATTAAGTTGTAATCTTTTATTTTTTAAATTATTTGTAATTTTTATTTTAGTTAAGTTTAAAATAAAAATTAGTTGCAATTTTTATTTTTATTAAAATAGTTTAAAAAAAAGTAAAAAAAATAAATATTAAGTAATGATAGTGGGGCTTTATGGGGCTTTATCCACTACACCATAAAGCCCCATAAAGCCCTTGCCCAGTCAGCGTCCACATGGCACATAATGCCCCTTATGGGACTTTATGGGGCTTTAACCATTACACTTAGCCTTAAAATATGGTTTTCTCAAACTGGTCCCTTATGTATGTTGGTAGTTACAATTAAGGACTAAAATAGTACAATCCACCTTCGTAGGCTTCGTAGCTATTTCCGGAATCAAAGTTGCCTTTCTAAGTTGATAATGATAATCCGCCACTAATTACACTTGTATTCAACTAATAGATGATTACATGAACCACAATTTACTTATCAAATGTCATTTCTAAATATACACGTTTAACATTGATTATATTTCTGTATTGTTATTAAAATATAATTGAGTGAATATAGAGTATTTAATGATTTAGTTTTTTTTTAATTACAGTGAATTTTTTTAATTATTCAATTATTCATATGTAACTAATATATTCTATCAATATATTCTTATTCAAATGAAAAGTTATATCTTTAACAATACCGTTTTTTAAAAAAGAATTAAGATACAGAAACAAAAAGCGGTAATTTAGAAATTTAGAAGCAAGAATCCAATAAAATAACTTGTGTAACTAATTTGTAACTAATTTTTTTCTTATATAATTATTACACACATGTTTGCTGAAAATGAATATGAGGTTGTCATGTAACTATGTTAGATGTGAAACCAAATAAAAACTACGTTGTTTTGATAAATAAAAAAAAACTACTTAAATTTGATTTTGAACTAAAAACTTAAAATAATACAGTCTTAATTGATTTTTAAAATTAGATGTGTAATTAGTTTGCTTACCATATTTAGATGTGTTGTTAATAAAAACGACATAGTTTTAAGTTGTGTGACTTAGCTCCGTGATAACCCCATATACATTTTCTCTTTGTACAAATATTAACTAGTGCTGTAGGCATCTACCTTAAATGTGAAATTTATCAAAGCAATGAAGTTTTTATTGAAAATCATTCAATTTGGAATTATTCCTTATTTCTTTATATAAATCCATCAATTACAAATTTGAAATTCTTTCAAATTCAAAATGTTTTAATCAAACTATGTCGTTTTGATGGGTTTCACATCTAAATGTCTAACAACATCATATTCACATTCCTCGTAATTTATGAATGGGACTCAATGTTTTTATGATCTAAAATAAAATTTTCTAATAAAAGACTGGTGCATTTTTAATACTAAATGGGGTTGGACCTAAAATAGTGTTATAATATCACTAAATATAGTATGGCATTCATATGGGATTAGTCTATTTTGTATTTCGTAGATACTATTGAGTTTTAGTTAAAAGCCATATATTCAAATGTAGACATGATGTAATTTATTTTATAAAATAGTTAGAGAAGTAAGAGTATAATAAATTTGTCGTTAAAAGATTTTAAAAATAATAGGATTGGGTTTTATTATTTATTTATGAAGGTTAAAAATGCAATAAATATAAAGTACGGGGGGTAATGTAAGAATATTCCATGATGTAAATATATGATAACCTCACGTTTGCTAGCTTTCCGGCTCCCATATTGCCAAATAGCCATACTTTTTTACAAGAGAGTGTTCCATTTTGCAAATAGCCAATCACTCTTAGGGCATGTTTGGGATTCCATTTAAAAATGACTTTTGGCTTTTGGAGGAGGCAAAAAGTCAAAAATGCCCCTCCAAAAGCAGCAAAAAGCCACAATGTTGTGACTTATTAGCTTTTGGAGGGACATTTTTGACTTTTTGCCTCCTCCAAAAGCCAAAAGTCATTTTCAAATGGAATCCCAAACATGCCCTTATTCGAACTCTTTCTCGTATATATACGAAGATATGGATAAAGTTATTGTGAAAAGTTTAGTGAAGGATAAGAAAGAAACATAGCCATTAGATATTTAATTAAATGAAGATCTATGGTCCACAATTTTCTTGTGTATAATGTGTATAATTAGCAATGTTGCAGAAATCACGATTAAGCGGTGATTAATCAGCGATTAATCGCTTGGCGGTCCCCCATCATCTACAATGGTTTTACGGTCATTTGGTCAACGACGGTCAACATCGGTCCTTTGCGGTCTTGGCGGCCTTGACGGTTAGCCAATTTTTTTTAATTAAAAATATAGAAACTTAATAAATTGTAGAGTTTGACTTAAATATTGTAGTTTTTGACTTAAATGTTTATATAAGTACTAGTTTATTTTCTTTTAAGGTTATTTTATTTACTTATTAACTATACTAAGATATTGCTATGTTGGAATATGTATATGTATATATATATAGAGAAAGGATAAAATGAAAACAACCTTGAGTTTGGAAAACCATGAAAACCAATTTGTAGCCATTTATTACCAAGATCTGATGGATGAGATTAATTCAGCATTTTTTCTTTCTTTTAGTTGAATCTTTTAATTATTTTTCCTTTCCTTTAAATGAAAAGGGCATTTTAGGTATGAGAGTTTTTAAAATCTGCATCACCATCAAATCAACACTCTCTTTCATCTTCCCCATGATCTCTCATCATTTCATCTACACTCTCTCACCTCCATATTTCAAAATTGTCAAACCCTCATCTCATTTTTCATCTTCTTCTTCCCTCACCTAAAGATCATCCCTATGGCATCTTCATCTACCACATCACCACCACATACTTCCTTCCGCCATTTTCACCCACCACCACCACCACATTTCTTACTTCTTTCAAAACCCACAATAAATTTCTTAGCTTTCACCATGGAACTTAAGATCTGAGAAACCCACCACCATCACTAACCACCTCCTCCATCACCCACCACCGCTCGTAGATCTGTCGCCGCTCGTAGATCTGTCGTCGCTCGTAAAAGAGACGGCTTCGTTCGCCGGCTTTCTAGGTGTCGCTGACACCCTAGTTTTCTCCGACATCCGCTCGTTCATCCGATGTCGCGGCGTCGTTCTAGATGTCCGATTCGTCAAGCTCAAACATCAAGTCTGTCGCCATCGCGCCGTCTTGCTTCGCCATCTAGTTCGAAACTCAAAATCAAAGGTACTTGTTCCTCTTCACCATCTAGTTTGATATGGATGAAGAAGATGATGAGAATAATAAATGAAAAAAGAAAAATAATAAAAGGAAAATGGGTTAGGTGTGATGATACTTTGCTTTGTCGGTATTTGTTTAGCCTTTTAATATTCAAATGGTTAGTTTTCTTTTATCTTTATTTGGCTTTTAATATCAAGATTTTTAATTTTCTTATAGCTTTTCTTTTTTGTTATATCTTTTCTCGTTCTCGTTTTTATGCATGTTTTCTTTAATAATATGTTTATTATACCTAGTTAACCATTACATTAATCTATAGAGTAATCTATTAAAATGAATTATTTTTTCTACATGTGTAAGCTTTATATGTTTGACTCTAATGTGTTTTCAATATAATCTGATGTTTGTATGTTTGTTTTATGCTTTTATGTTGTAGTGAGTTACATATATAACTCAAAGGTTACATATGTAAATATTGGTTTACATATTTTAATCCTTGGTTTAAATATGTAATTCTTGGTTTACATATGTAACTCACTGTTTTACATATTTTAAGTGTTGGTTTATATATGTAACTATTGGTTTACATATGTAAGTTTTGGGTTTCACATGTAACACTTATAGTACACAGCATAACGGCTCAACAAAGATTATAAAAGAGTTCATAAACAAATAGTTATTTCAAAACAAAAATGTGAATTTAATTGTGTTAAATATGTAACTCGTTGTTTACATACTTTAAGTGTTGGTTTACATATTAAAATGGATTATTTTTTCTACATGTGTAAGCTTTATATGTTTGACTATGATGTGTTTTCAGTATTTTCTGATGTGTTATATGCCTATTTTATGCTTTTATGTTGTACTGAGTTACATATATAACTCAAAGGTTACATATGTAAGTAGTGGTTTACATATGTAACTCACTGTTTTACATATTTTAAGCCTTTGTTTAAATATGTAACTCTTGGTTTACATATGTAACTCACTGTTTTACATATTTTAAGTGTTGGTTTATATATGTAACTATTGGTTTACATATGTAAGTCTTGGGTTTCATATGTAACACTTATAGTACACAACATAACGGCTCAACAAAGATCCTAATAAGAGTTTATAAACGGATAGTTGTTTCAAAACACAAATGTAAATTTAATCGTGTTAAATATGTAACTCTTGGTTTACATATGTAACTCGTTGTTTACATATTTTAAGTGTTGATTTACATATGTAACTATTGGTTTACATATGTAACTATTGTTTTACATATGTAAGTCTTGGCTTTCATATGTAACACTTCTAGTACACAACATTACGGCGCGACAAAGATTCTAATAAGAGTTCATAAACGAATAGTTGTTTCAAAACACAATTGTAAATTTAATCGTATTATATATGTAACTCTTGGTTTACATATATAACTCACTGTTTACATATTTTAACTGTTGTTTTACATATGTAACTACTGGTTTACATATATAATTTTTTGTTACATATTTTAAGTGTTGGTTTACATATGTAACTATTGGCTTACGTATGTAAGTCTTTGGGTTTTCTATGTAACACTTCTACTACACAACATAACGGCGCGACAAAGAATCTAATAAGAGTTCATAAACGAATAATTGTTTCAAAACACAATTGTAAATTTAATTGTGTTAATTATGTACCTCCTGATTTACATATGTAACTCACTTTTATATAGTTTAAGTGTTGCTTTACATATGTAAGTCTTGGTTTACATATGTAAGTCTTTGTTTCAAAACATAATTGTAATTTAATTGTGTTAAATACGTAACTCTTGGTTTACATATCTAACTCACTTTTTACATATTTTAAGTGTTGGTTTACATATGTAAGTCTTTGTTTCAAAACACAATTGTAAATTTAATTGTGTTAAATATGTAACTCTTGGTTTACATATGTAACTCATTGTTTACATATTTTAAGTGTTGGTTTACATATGTAATTACTCGTTTACATATGCAAGTCTTGGGTTTCATATGTAACACTTCTATAATAAACATCAGCAATTGATGGATTTGTTTTTTTTTCGTAGGTGAATGGATTTTGCGTCAAAGATGAAGATTATTATCAAGATATGAAGCATAATTAGGTTTTTATATATATATTTTTTTGGTAGTTATATTTGTTTTGTTAGCTAGTTATTCTTTTGATAATTTTTTAGATATGTCGGTTCGTATAAAACATTTTGTAACGTTTATTATTGATTGTAATTGTTTGTTTATAAATTAATAAAATTTATTTTGTTATATTTTTTGGTTATACATATCCTGTTGAATTTACATATGTAACACGCAGTGAATTTTTTTTTTTTTACATATTTAACAAAGTTACATATGTAACCAATCTGTCTTGAGAATTGAAAAAGTAAGAGAGAGAATGTTGCAGAAAGTGTGTAAGATGACTGTCAGAATCCAGAAAGTGTTCATGGTTGAATTGACCATTATGCCCTTTTGTACTAATGATTTAATAGTGATGTGGAAGCATGAGGGCCAAGGGATTGGTTTTCTAGGTTTTCCAAAGTGGGCTTGGTTTTCATTATATCCCCACCCTATATATATATATATATATATATATATAGGGTGAGGTTCATTGTAGACACTTTCGCATGTGAAATAGCTCTTTTTCACATGTCAAAGTTTCTAATTAATGAGAAAAAAGAAAAAAAGAAAAAAGAAAATTAATCACAACCATTAGATCAAGAGATCTAATGGTGAAAAAAGGTGTCTACCTGTCTACACTTATGAGGGTGTCTACAATGAACTTTTCACTATATATATATAGTGAGAGAATCATTTGAGAACCAATTTGATTTGAGAACTAAAAAACACTAATTTGAGGCACAAGTTTATTTACATGTATCCCCCCTCCCATGAATTGTAGTGGTCCCCCCTGAATTTTGTGATTGAGATTTAATTCTCAAAAGTTCTCAAAACAAAAAGTTCTCATTTGAACCTAAACATATATATATATATATATATATATATATAGGTTGACGCTCTATCGAGAACTAAAAAATTACGAGAACTGCGAGGACTAATCTGGGCCACACATTTTATTTTCAGTTATTTTATATTATTTTTTAATACAAGGGTAGCAACGTAATTTACTCAAATTCACATACCAAAATCCCTAATTTTCAGGTAACCGTAAACATCTCTCTCCAAAACAAATGCCGCCACAGACAGAAATTAAAGAATATACGTGAGGGAGTGGATCCGACGATCTCTGTGGATAAATTTTTTTCCCGTCGAATTCATCGCAATGAACCATGGTAGCTACCACCGCCGATCGGTATAACACAGCCCGCAGCCGTCGCCCTCACCAATGCCAGCCGCTAAAGACCTGAAACGGTAAGCACGTCTCCTCCTTCACCCTTCTCTTCCCTACCCACTTGCTCTTGTTTTCCCCCTTTCACTTCTCTCTCACCACTTCACTAGCTTTGTCGCCTAACGAATCACCATTGCCGGCCGATCACACCGCTCTAATTTGGTGGAATTTGAGTAAACTTCATGATTTTCAGATTTGTTTTAAAGGTTTGAATTCCTTTTTGTTGATGTGCGGATCAATTCTGCATATAGATTATCGAGAGTTGTTTTGTCCTTATAGTCAAATTAATTTCTCTTTGTGATACTAGGATCTTTGATTTGACCTTGGTTTGTTACGATTACGATTGGTGAAAATCTGATCCGATTTAGGGTTTTGGTGGATGGCAGCTGCTGTTTATTTTCAAGTGGTGTGCACATCCTATGGCTACTTGTCCAGGAGCATGAGGGTTGTGTTTGGTGATGAAGGTTCGAATGGAGGTTGGGTATGTATTCACGTTTTGGCCTAATTTTTTAAAAATATATATATTTTGATTGATGATAATTTGAGTGATAAGTATTAGCATCAACTCATATATTATTAGTTTATTTTTAGGTGTTTATTTATTTGTGTTATCTACCATGTAGAATCAACTGATATATTATTAGTAAAGGAATGAGCACTGATATGAAACTAAGGTCTACTTCAGAGTACCATTCTATAAATTTTTCTGATGTATATGTCATAAGTGTATTTGTTGATGATGTAGGTGTGTAAAATGTTTTCTTTTGTATGTAAATAAATGGTTTTGTCAAGCAAAGCGGGTCAATATTCACCTTTTAGAGTTTCAAGTGTTTTAGAGTTTCAAGTATTTAAACCGAAAGAATCAGATTGAGGCAACATCGGGATCTAGTGCTCGGATGGCTGACGAATTGAAGACAGTGTTTGTTGCTGGAATGAATTAACCATTCTTGTTTTAGGTTTTTTGTAGTGATTGTTGTAATAATCTAGAACTCGTTTAATTATTGTGTATATATGCATGAGTGCATGAGTTAAACTATGTGTGCATTTATGAATATTTTTATTAGTGCATTAATGCATATTTCGGTTCTCCCCTAAAGCCGTTGTATATTAAAATCATTAACCTTATATAAAATTTTGTCTGGCTTCATGACCGTTCGCAAATATGTATTATGTTTATTCAATAGTTTGTATTCATTAAATCGGTAGCTAAAGGACTTGGAGCCCTAAAGGAAATCACTCTTGTTAATTTAATTTTTGAGAAAAAAATATATACGTAGAAATGAATTAAAATCTTCAACTTCTACATATGTGCATGTATGCATAAATGCATATATGTACAAGTGCATAAGTGCATATGTGTTTGTATGCATGAATGCACATAGTATAATTATATCTCGTTCAACTTTTGTATTTACTCTAGCGTCTTAAATATTTTATGATATCTTATTAACCGTTAAAAAATTAAAAATTTATTAAAAAATCTACAACCAATAATGCAATAACATAATAAACTTGTAACAGAAATTCACCATGTCATTTGAAAAAAGAAACACGTTTATCTTTTTATTTTTCATTATTTTAAATTGAATGAAAAAATTAAAATAATTAAATAATTATGTAATTTGAGTTGCTGTAGTGTGAACATAGGAGCAAAATTACCGTCAAATTTATAAGTTGAATTTAATTTGGATTTTCATAAGTGATAACTGCTCTTGATCGTGGGAATTTTAAAATATTAACTTTTACAATTTTGACCTTTAACCGTATAAAATTAATTAAAAGAAAAAAAAGATAGAATATTAAAATGTGTGGTTGATATTGGTTCTCGCAGTTCTCGTATTTTTTTAGTTCTCGTTTGAGCGCGACCCTATATATATATATATATATATATATAGGGTTAGGTTCAAATGAGAACTTTTTTGTTTTGAGAACTTTTGAGAACTAAATCTCAACCACAAATTTCAGGGGGACCACTACAATTCATGGGAGGGGGGATACATGTAAATAAACATGTGGCTCAAATTAGTTCTTTTTAGTTCTCAAATCAAATTGGTTCTCAAATGATCCTCTCCCTATATATATATATATATATATATATATATATATATATATATATAGAGAGAGAGAGAGAGAGAGAGAGAGAGAGAGAGGATGGTAGAATGAAAACTACTTGAGTTGAGAAACTTTAAAAACCAATTATTGACCTTTGATCACAAATGATCCTATGACTCTTATTTTATTCATATTTTTCCTTTAAATTTAAATGTTTATTTATTACTTTTATCTAGCTAAGGGGCAATATTGGCATAGTAATTTCTAAGTCAAGTACAATCTGTTGTCAGCTACCTGCATGTCTTCATCACCCCCATCAAATCCAACCTACAAGCAACCACTTTCCCTCACATCTTTTTTTTACCTTTTCCATTGTTTCAAATCTGGTCAAATCTCCTCATCTTCGTTTTTCTTTTCATCAAGTAAGTTTAATCTTCAACTCATTTTTACATTACAATTTTCTTCCATTTCTAGTTACACCCGATCTCAACCACCATCATCGCATTCACCTTCCTCTCCCCCCGTCGTAACCACCTACCACCTTCATCTCTCTCGCCGTCGATGAACACCGCCAACCACCAAGATCTCTGCCGAAGAGCTCGTCAACGTCTCGAAGACACTCGCATCCGAGACATCCGACAAAAAATGTGAGTCAAATGTGACGCTTTTGAGTTTCTTACATTCTAAGGCTTTTAACTTTTAATGGTGTTTGAATTTCTAGGTAATCTTGTGAAGTTACTTTCTTTCTGAAGTTATAAATAATTCTTTATTTGATATTACAAGATTTTTTTTCTTGATTTTATCACTTGTGTTGATTACATGTTAATCCTCTTTTGGTTTGATAAAAATTGTTTGCGTAAACTTGGAGAATGAATCTATTAAACTGTATTTTACCCAAGAATTGTTTGGGTAACTTTAAAAAATGAATTTATTAAATTGGGTTATTTTGTATGATTAACAAGTTATTTATTAAATTGTTATTTACCCATATATTTATTACATTCTTGAATAATTTCTCAGTTAAAAATTTATAGGCAAATGTCAAAATGAAACATATGTAACAGTTATATATGCCTAGTTCACAATTAAATGTTTATTATAATTTTTAAAACACAAGTTTCGATACGACATCATAGATTATTTGTTTATATGTAATTGTTGAATATGTAATTTTACTTACGTAACATTCATAACTCATATTTACATATGGAATTACACATGTAACATGCTACATCTTGTTATCTATTTAAATTTACATATATAAATGTGCTTATGTTATTTTTTACGAGTATTAACTGATGAACTTGTTTTTTTTGTAGGTTAAAAGATTTTTGTGTCAAAGATGAAGATGATTATCAAGAATGGAAGCATAATTAGCTTTTATATTTTTTTAGCTTTGTTGGCTAATTATTATCAGTTTAGAACAATAGTTTTTCGTTTGTGATTTGGTACATATGTAAAGTTTTATTTACATATGTAAACATGAGTACTACATCTATGAAAGCGCAATTCATAAGTAACACTGGAGTGTTTTTTTAGTTCGTACACATGTAACATGTCTACAAAATTATTATAAGCCATATCTCATAATCCTTGCATATGTAAACATCATTTTTAGATATGTAATAACTCTCAAATGTAATAACAAAGGTTTACATATGTAAATATAGACATATACAATGTATCATATCCGGTCACTCTCTATCTAGTGCATACATATGACCCCTACATATGAAAGTCTTATTCATAGTTTCACATGCAATTGGTTCTCAAATGATTCTCACCATATATATATATATATATATGGTGAGGTTCATTGTAGACACTTTCACATGTGAAATAGCTCTTTTTCACATGTGAAATGCTCTGAACAATTAGAAAAAGGAAAAAAAGGAAAAAATGAAATTATCACAACCACTAGATCAAGAGATCTAATGGTGAAATAGGGTGTCTACATGTCTACACTTATGAGGGTGTCTACAATGAACTTTTCACTATATATATATATATATATATATATATATATATATATATATATATATATATAGGGTTAGGATCCTGCGAAAACAAATCTTTTTGTGAAAACTGCGAAAACACATATTAAAATTCACGTAACTTTTTCATACGTTAACGATTTTTCATAAAATTTGTGCCAAAAGTCTTAGAATTACGTTATCTTTAAATCTGGAGCAAAATATTAAAAAAAACTGAACGTTTTTTTTCCCGTGTGATGCACATGTGCATCATATAATTAAAAAAAGTTATAAAATGCTATTTTTTTCTTTAAATCTAACGATAACACAGCTATAAGATTTAGGGTGCAATTTCTTTTTAAACTATTAATGTATATCACATGTATGAGCGTTTTTTTGGTATGATGCACATGTGCATCATTCAATAAAAACGCAAAAAAAATGATGAAAATATATGACATATGGTGCGAGTAAGAAAAAAAATTAACTCATACTAAAAGTATGATTTTTTTTTGTGATGCATATGTGCACCACACAAAAAATATTTAAAAAAATAAAAAAAGCGTTAAGTTTTTTAAAACTATTATAAGATTAAAGATAATATAATTTTAAGACTTTTGGTGTAAATTTTTTTTAAAAAATATTAACGTATGAAAAAGTTATGTAGGTTTTAAAATTTGTTTACGCAGTTCTCACAAAAAAATGGTGTTTTCGCTGGATCCTTCCCCTATATATATTATATATATATATATATATATATGGTTAGGTTCAAATGAGAACTTTTTCTTTTGAGAACTTTTGAGAACCATTCTGTACCACTAATTTTTAAGGGGGAAGCATTCAAATTCATGGGGGGGGGGGGGGGGGGGATTTCCATATATTTAAACTAGTGCTTAGAATGGTTCTCAAAAGTTCTCAAACCAAATTGGTTCTCAAATGATCCTCTCCCTATATATATATATATATATATATATATATATATATATATATATATATATATATAGGAATGAGCACTAATATTAACCCATCCTTAGTGAACTAACTAAATAACCAAATCTTAAGGGTTCATGATTTTGATCTTATGGTTGTCATTAAATCTAACTTTTTATACATGATCAATGGTTTAAATTTAAAGAGGGTTAAAAAGGTAAAATGTTCAAAGCATATTACCCCCAAACCATAAAACCTACACTCCATATGTATATGTGTCTGCCTCCTTCATCGTTTCACTTTTTTTGCTTCAATTACTCCCCCAGCCCCTATCTCCCATCCTCCCCGTTCAAGAAAAATTCCGACCGGCGTGAGTTAATCGAAATGATTTTTGGTGTGATGTAACTTCTTTAAAGATCTCGAACTCACTCCTCTCAAGTCTCACTGATGGAGCGTGACTTAATTTCAAGTTCGGCCGCCTACACCACCATTTCTTCCGCCGCCGACGCTATAGCGTTTGTCAACAACCCGCGATTATTCCTGTGTTTTATGACTTCAGCCGCCATCCACAGCCCAAGATCTACAAATCGCCGCCACCACGGTTTTTTTTTTCCTTCCGATAACCTTCTACGAAATCGTCATATATAAGTATTTGAGAGACGGAAGATGAAGGTTTTGCCCTAAACCCCTCGATTGATTGTTTCTTCTAGTTTATTGAGATTTGTGGTTCAATTCATGTTTTTGTGAGCATACATTTTTTGATTTTTTGGTTGTCCTTCTACTGATTGAGACGAAGGTATGTAAATTTGTCTAACTCTCGATTAATTTTTTGTGTGCATCCAATTCTAATTGTTGATTTTTGGGTTATTTTTTTATAGTTGGTGTTCTTTATAGAACTTAAACAACTAAAATAGGGACAAAGCTTCTCGATGTTAACAATGATGTTTTTTATTGGCTTATGCAGTTTCTAGAACAACATAAATTGTTTTTCTTTTGTTAGTTTTGTTTACTCTTCAATATTTGAGTGAGAAATTCATAAGTTGGGATGTTATTTTGGTGATTATTTGCAACAAAAAGTCAGAGGTTTGCACTTGTTTTTTATACAAGTTTTTGTGGTTTGTAATATATGTAATTTTAGTTGTACATTATGTGCTTTTTCAGTTTGTAATATATGTATATTTAGTTGTATATTTGATTATTTTTCGTTTGGTTTTGTATAATGTTGGTGCTTTTGCGATTTGTAATCTATGTATATTTATTTGTACATTTGGCAATTTTAAGTAGTAGCGTGAGTGTTACTGACCATTACACCATTGTTACTAGATAACACACTAATATTTATATCTATAACACTAGTGCTAGTGGTTGTAATATATGCATGTTGTTGTAATTGTAGATTGTAATATATGCATATGCAGTCGTACTTAAGTAGAAACGTCGGTGTTACCGGTTTTTATGAGTGTATGGATGTAAATGTTCAATGTTAGAAGTTGTAACACTAGTGCTAGTGGTTGTAATATTTCAGTTAGGTGTATTTATAGTTTGTAAAATATGCATATGCATTTGTACCTAAGTAGAAATATAGATGCTACTGGTTATGAATGTATCGATGTATTTTTGTTATTTGTTAAGAGTTATGACAATGATGTTAGTGGTTGTAACACTAGTGCTACAACGCACGTCTGAGAAAACGGTAATAAAAAACGTCGAGACTATACTTGAATTAAAGATAAAAATGCTACGAGTTTAATGGTGTAATTTTTATAAAAATCCGACAATGTATAAAAAAGTTATGGACTTTTTTAAATGAAGGGGGTTTTATGTAGGTTTATTAAATGACAGATTTGCCCTTTTCAGTTTAATAAAAAGGGAAATATAAATTAAAAAGTCAGCTTTTAATTAGAGCCTTTAGATCAATAACATGATTTGATCAACCCATTCATTGATGGTTAATTGGTTATTGCTCTTAGATATGGTTATTAAATATGCCCAACCCTATATATATATATAGGGTAAGGATCATGTGAAAACAACTTTTATTGCGAAAACACGAAAACAAATATTAAAACCTTTATAACTTTTTCATACGTTAATATTTTTTTAAAAATTTTGCACCAAAATCCTTAAAATTATGTTAACTTTATTTCTGGAAAAAATTTTTAAAAAAATCAAAATTTTTTAAAAAATTATTATTGCACAGGTGCAATATTTTTTTTATTATTATTATTGCACATATGCAATAATATTAAAACCTTTATAACTTTTTCATATGTTAAAAATTTTTATAAAAAATCGCACTATAAATCTTATAATTCTTTTATCTTTAATTCTGGAGAAAATTAAAAAAAATTCTACGTTTTTAAAAAAAAATTATTATTGCACATGTGCAATAAAAAATTATTATTGCACATGTGCAATAATATTAAAACCTCTATAATTTTTTCATACGTTAATATTTTTGATAAAAAATTATACCATATATCTTATAATTCTGTTATCTTTAATTGTTGAAAAAATTTAAAAAAAATTAATGTTTTTTTGTTAATATTGCACATGTGTAATATAATTAATTCGTATTATTGCACATGTGCAATAATAAAAAAAATCACGAAATTTTATATGTTTAATTTTTTTCCCAGAATTAAAGGTGACATAATTTTAAGACTTTTGGTGCAAATTTTTTAAAAATTTATTAACGTATGA
>JBCNJP010000019.1:8678801-8816686 GCA_039602395.1 Deinandra increscens subsp. villosa
AGGGCTGTAAACGAGCCGAGCCGAGCCGAGCCAGGTTGAGCTCGAGCTCGGGCTCGAAACTAAACGAGCCAGCTCGGCTCGGCTCGAATTTTTTTAACGAGCTCAAAAACTGAACTCGAGCTCGGCTCGTAAAAAGCTCGAGCCAGCTCGTAGCTCGCCGAGCAAGCTCGTTTTTCAAAAAAAATATATACATATTGATATAAAAAATGGCCATAAATAGAAGTAAATAACCTTTAAAACACACACGTAATGCAAATTTTAAACGAGACAAAATATAAAACATCTTTCATACTGCCATACATAACCAAGTTCAAAATGTGAAACGAGTAACCAAGTTCTAATAATAATAAGTACTAGTTCACTACTACACCATCACTTCATCAGAAATCTTAATCAGAAATTCTTTGAGGTAAACGTTAAAGCTGCGAGGCTAGGATTTGGATTTTGTAAGAGCCGCTAGGGTTTAGTTTGAGTGATAGAGAAATTCTGAATGAAATTCTAAATTCCTAATATATATCTATACTTGTTTGAGTTCCGTTGACTCACTTTTAATTTTTTAATTTTAATCTATAATATATGTATTAAATGTATACATTGCCAGTATAATATATATATATATATGCACACGAGCTTAATTATATGTATTAAATATATACATAATATAATTTTAATATAATATATATATATATATATACACGAGCCAAGCGAGCGAGCTAACGAGCCACTTAACGAGCGAGCCACGAGCCGAGCCGACCTCAGGCTCGGCTCGGCTCGTTAACAAACCGAGCCGAGCCGGCTCGGCTCGTTTATAACCGAGCCATTTTCGAGCGAGCCATTTTCGAGCTATTTTACGAGCGAGCTTCGAGCGAGCCACGAGCCACGGGCTTTTCGAACAGCCCTAGTCGGAATTGTGATCGGATCCGTACTGGGTTTGATGTTAATTTTACTAATTTTATCATTTTTATGTTGTAAGAAGAGAAAACAGAGCAATGAGTCAACACCAAAGGATTTGGGGCAATCGAAGCAGGCCGACATCGAGGTGGTCGAAATCAAAATCGGCGGAGGATGTCGTGTGAGTTGAGCTACGAATTTGATCAAAACTGGATTGTGGTGGTGAGGAAACTTTGGGAGGCGGAGATTATTTGTGAGGAAATATGAGGTGGGTTTATATAGAGACGAAGAATTAACAGTTTTTCAGGAATTATTATTGTGTGGGGATTATGATCGGGTGGGCGAAGGTCGCTATCAATAAATTCGGTCGTGAGGGGAGATTACGAAGATGATGACGATGGGGATAGGGGCGAGGTGGGAGGAGGTCATCGTGAACGAATCGAACGATGGAGCAGATCGCCGGCAACGATCGTAGGGATCGTGTTGGTGAAGTCGCCGGAACGATGGGGGATAGGGGCGAAGGGTTTTTTATTAATAAGTATTTTATTAATTTGTCCCTCATTTTTATAATTTATAAAACAGTCCCTTATCTGTAAAATTACTGAAATACCCTTCCACTTAACAGAAAAATCTAACCCCGTTAGTCTTAGGGACTCAGATGGCAACAAAATGCAAACGTTAGAGAAGGATATGTTAAAAATTTGAAAATCGTACTCAGGTGGCAAAAGAGACCAAACCCAGGGACACAGATAGTAATTTACTCTTTTAATAAATACAACATCATTTTAATCTTGGGTGAGTTTTGTCGTTTTGAAAATCTTTGAGAAGTGAGCGAACATTCAATAGAATTTGAATAATTTTGATATAGAAATGATATAAAAGCATGTCGCAATAGAATGTTCGGATCTTAAGAAAACATTTTGCTACCATGAAAATGAAGCATTGAGGAACACATTAGTATTTATTTTTCTTAATAGTTTCTCTTTATTTCGTTTCAATTTGAAATTAATATTTAATAATGTGAAAAAAAAATATCAGTCAAAACGTACAAATCCAAAGATTCAAACTGGGATTGGATCTGGGCCGGCCCAGCTAATACCGGCTGTTTCCCAATTTTACAAATACAGATTTTAGTTCCGTATAGTTGAAAAAAAACTTTAATTAGGTGACATATATATTCTCTACAAACACTGATTTTTTTTATCGTACTCTATTAATATTATTGCCAATGATTTCAGTGGGTTGGGTTCTATAGAAAACCAATATTTTATAAAAAACCAAAAAACCAAGGAAAAAAATTATTTTTTTTAAAACTTTTTTTATATGTTTCTTTCATGATTTTAAGAATATTGGAAAAAGAAAAAACTTTAAAAACGTTTTCGAGTTTTTTTTAAAAATAAAATAAAATTCGAATTTTAGCTTGAAATTAATATTGCACTATGCAACAATAATATAAAATTGGTTTATGAATGTCAATTCTTTGTTTTTTACATTATTCGCATAAACCACATTCATATTTAAGTTAAGTCTCTTGTTTTTAAGTAGTTTTAATTATAATGCATTATGCAATACTATTGGTACTATTGCATGATGCAATAATAAAAAATCACTAAACTTTTTATTTTTTAAATTTTTTTTCCCATAAATAAAGCTAATAAAATTATAGAATTTTTGGTGAAATTATTTTTAAAAAATATTAATATATGAAGAAGTTATAGAGAAAAAAAGGTTGGTTTTTTGGTTTTCTGGATAATTATTGGTTTTCTATAGATCTTTCCCCTGATTTCAGTTTCACAATATTATCACTTTTTACATTTATTTTATAAATTGAATTATTATATAGAAAATATAAATAAATGTGTTTAAAATATTAAATATATTTATTGTTTACACAACCATTTTCATTTAAAATAAATTATAGTTAAAAATAATGTACAAATATTAATCACGTATTACACAGGTCATTGGTAAAAAAAATATTATTATTTGAACCTGCCATCCCCGTAAAAATCTAAGGTCTTTTTTATTTATTATGAATTTCTTTCTAACATTTAAAAAACAGAAGAACAAAGTTAAAGATAGAAAGTAAAGATAAAAAAAAGAGTTTCCTCCTAATGAGGATTGGAGATGATTGGGTTAAATAATAAAATAATTAAATGGGGGTTAAATGTTGGGCCAGTTAGTTTTCTTTTCTATGATGAGTTTCCTCCTAATGAGGATTGGAGATGATTGGGTGGGTGGTGTAATGTGTTCGTCAGTGATCCAAATATGTCGTTGTATAAAAAAGGAGTAAAAGCCCGACCAAGGTCTTTTTTATTTATTATGAATTTCTTTCTAACATTAAAAAAACAAAAAAGAAAACAAAGTTAAAGATAGTGTAAAAAAAAGAGTAATAAACCGATCCAACAAGTGAAGTTGTATTCTCTTAATTTGTGTGACATAATCTAATGTGTTAAACAACTAGCATAATATTCATTCTTTCAAAAGCTATATTCTCCTTTTCAAGTACCAAAAATGTAGCTACATTTTGAGTAATTTTACCATTTATTTTTGCTTTATATTTAATAGGTGTTGTCGGACGAAAAATGTGCAACATTTAAGTTCATTCTATTATACAGAATTAAGTAACACACAGTTTTGAATAAAAAACAAATAAATTTTTATTTTTATTTTTTTATAACAGCTGATGATATAAAAAGAAGACCCGACTAGCAAGAAACTAGTTGGCCAACAAAAAAAATTACAAATACATCAGTGGGTTCATCATCCACTTGACCCAAAAAATACGATTTTTTTTATTCCTACTACTAAACCGCAAATAAGGATAAGACACTATAGACTCAGAAATTGTATCATTTGTTTTTGTTACTTTGAAAAATAATATTTCGAGCCATAAACTCCACCAAGTCACCAAATTATGGAATCAATCACTGGTTTCAGTTTTAGAAGACCATAAAGATTAAGAATCAATCATGTTTTCTTTTTTAGAACGGAAAATTTATTAGAACCAGAAAAAAACCCACCTTTAGCAAGAAACTATAAGAGGAAAACACCAATAAACCAAAAGAATCAATCAGGTAACTCGGTTTTTTTAGAAATCGGGAGTGTTATGTCATGCCATCGACCAATCAAGTAATATAATCTTTCCGAGAATGAGCACTCCCCAATCAAATGCTGATTTGTCTCCACCACACCGTCATGACACCTAAGATCCTATGTGGATGTCTAGTCAGTTAAAATCTAATGTCGTTAGTGTCTACATAACGGCGGATCAATGTAGGCGAATATGTTAATAACTGGGGTTATTGTGATGAAAACTCATAACTGAGATTATTATCGGTCAATAATTGATAACTAAAATTAATAAGGGTCAATTTTCCAAAATATAAATAGTAAATTACATCATAAATAACTCACTGTTTTAGTTGTGTTAGCCGTAGGAAGATATCTTACGATATTTATCTTGTATGTTATACCTACACGTGGGGTGGTATTTGAACTTGCTATATTAATGTCTAACATTGTATATCAGAATTAAGTATTTAATGAAAAATTTTGAATACCAAAATTTGTATTCTTTATCAAAGAATGCACTCAATGCTTCACGCAGTGCAATAAATAGAGAGAATTTTGGCAAGACAGGGAGGGCACAACAAATCACCATAAATGAAATTTAATGAGAAAATTGCTCCCCACAAGTTAAAAGCAAAGCTGATATAAGCAGTTTTTGTAAGACCAAAGGAGTCACACGCGTAGTCTGAATTCTTTTTAAATGCCCATATAAATGGGCCATATATGAATTGTATATGGGTCATAAACGGATCTAGAAGATCCGCTCCAATGTGAGGATCAAAAAGCGGTTATGACACGTGACATGTGTTGATTGAAGATGTTCATTCAGTCAATCAGTATGAAAGAAGCATGACCTCTTCTAGAAAGGTCACGCGCCTGGGTGTCATGCACTCGACATCACGCGGTCAGGTAAAAAAACCTTAAATCTCCAAAACAATAAATACAAACACCTAAGGTACTTTCTCTCTCTAAGATATTTTAACCTATCGCTCTATACTTCATCTTATCCGATCGGTATTGTTGATACATGAAAATGGCAAGATGTTGGATCAGACTGAAGAAATCAAAAGACAGACAAAATTCAAACCTGCCTAGCCGAACCCACCCGAACCTGGACGAACTGACAACCGAACTGTCAGTTCGGACAGTGACCAGTTCGGATGATCGTGGGTTTCTATAAATAATAGGTTTGTGTTATAATTATGAAACAGAGCGTCTTAAGTGTGTGTTTCTTAAGGTGTTTTATGTATTAGAGCTCTGAGTCTTTTGTAACCTCTGTTTGGTTGATATATGAAATATTTAGTTCGTATTTACATCGTTGTGTTGTTTCGTTTACTAAAATGGCTTAAGTTGCGCACGATCCGACTTCCCGCTCACTTTCAGGTACACATACTTCCACCCTATTAAGCTTTTATTTGTTGTTATGTGTGCTTGTCTGATTGATTCCAGCTCCTAACATCGATTCAACTCAAATTTTAGTGTTGGTGAAGAATAACTTTTGATCTAACTCATCGGATTTGAATACAAGAGTTTTGGGTTCAAACATATGTCTTTTCAGCTAAATAGTGAAAAGAAATAAACCATAACTTTATTTATTCGTAAACTATTGTTACATGGTATTTTCTTGTCCTTAAGAAAACAATTTTCTTAGTAATTGGCATGGAAATTGATGACAATGGAAACGGTTAGGCGTCGGTAATTCATAAATGGGGGAGTTTAGTAAATTATGGAAGGAAATTGGCATTAGTAATCTGTTTTTGATGGGTCTATACTTTATACGGGTCTAGAAGACTACTGATGATCGAAAGTTAACATCAAATGGCTTTACACTTCCGGCCATATTAAGAAACAGAGAGGCGGCACCCTTGGAGGTTTGACGAAGAGTAGCCAAGAGATTTTGTACCCATTAAAAGAGGTATTAAAAGAGGTTAATCTCGTTACTAAGCTATTGTAGACAGGGGCGGATCCAGGATTTTATTTCACTGGGTTCACTAATTTTTTATGGTCGGGATTTTAACAACTAAATATCAAAAAATTGGTTTGATCGGTTCGGGTCGGGTCGGGTCGGTTAAGGTTGATAACACAATAACAATACGAGTATACGTTACAATAATTAAGGAAAACATTGTCATTGAACATTAGAAAAACACGTACCTATAGTTGTTGCCTACGATTTTTATCATTTAAAATCGTTGCATTACTATACCAAGGACTTGCTCTTAGTATGCACGAAGAGACTGAGGGGGGATAGTAAAAAAACACTAGTTAATGAGTTTTAATCTGTTTTAAAAAAATAAAAAAAAACTAAAAAAAAACAACAAAATGGACGGTGGCAAGTATTGAACCAAGGACCTCGTAGTTTGAATGCGCGGGTTGAACCAGTTGGGCTAAATGAGTTTTTGTTACTTGTTTTCACTCCCATATTATATATTCATTCAAAGCGTATATATTTAATTAACGAAACAAAAAAACAGATGAAGCAGGGGATCGAACAAGGGACCTGCTAATTAAAATGAGTCGCGCGAACCAATTGAGCTAGAAGACACTTTGTTAATAGGATTCACTCTCAATTTATATATGGATTCACTACTAGTATTATATATATATATTTACACTAAAAATCCGAAAGTCACTGGGTTCCCGGGAACCTGGTGGACACTACCTAGATCCGCCCCTGATTGTAGATCTATAAATAAATGTAAAAGAATTTATAAGAGAATAAAATAATGAATATACATCATTCTATGCATAAACCTAATTGACTAACTATTACGGGATCTTGTGTTATCTTAATTTAATTGTTCATTATAATAACATTATATTAAATGAAAAAAAATCTTCAGGCTTAATGGTAGCCGCGAACTTCATCTAGAAGAGTTCGTCTCCAATACTGGTAAATCTCACGTTGGATATGGACAAGAGAAATTCCTGATCTATAAGAAATGTTATGTTTCAAATATCACCAACGCGTTTTAAGCCTAATTAACAAACTATTATGGATCTTGTGTTATCTTAATTTAATTGTTCATTAAAATAACAATATATTAAATAGAAAAAAAATCTTGGGCTTAATGGTAGCCGTTAAACTCATCTCCGTAATACTTTGGTTAATCTCACATTGGACATGGACAAGAGAAATTCCTGATCTATAAGGAATGCTCTACCTCAAATTATCAATGTGTTTTAAGCGTTTTGACTGTGGATGAACCAAAAGCAAATTCTTGTGAGCAAAACGGATAATATTAGTGGTATGAGGAACAAAATTTTCCATCGACAGATCGAGCCTTGACGCCTAACAATCAAGAAGATTTTCGAATTGACCTAAACCATGTAAGATCGGGGAGATGATTAAAATCTTATATTAGAAAAACAATGTTTTTTAAAAGTAAAGTAAAAAAAAAGGGTAGGAAATGAAGTACAAAAGGCATTAATCAAACATATAATTTCCCATACCAATAGCTAGTATATATTAATTACACATAAGAAAGTCCCTACCACCCCGCTTTCCATTCCACCCCTCTCTTTTCATCTATCTCTGATCGCCATTAATGCCACCAAACCACAACAACACTCACACACTTACACACTTCAATTCAATTCATAATTAAACACTCCTTCACTTATTCACTTGACCAAATTAGGAGCAACATGAGTCTCATCCCTTCTTTCTTCTTACACAAACAAATATGGCTATGGCCCTCCTCCTGCAACCACCATCCCAAAACCCTATCTTTTCGAGCCACCCATCACAAAGACAAAGATACTCTCGAGCTCATGACCACCCTCGGCTCCCTCTTCACCGACTCATCCGAGTCTCCAAGCGTTTCGACCGACGACTCCGACTCCTCGGCGGTCGAAACCATCGTTCGGGGCGCCCGCTCCGAACGATTGTTTTTTCAACCTGATTCCACAAGTTCGATACTTGAAACCCAAGGCAGTGGTTCCACGTCTTCGGAGAATGGTGGTGGTGGTGGTGGTGGTGGTGAAGATGGTGGTGGTTTGCCGTATAAAGAGTGCGTGGCGGTGGTGGTGGAGACGGGGAATCCTTACGGTGAGTTTAAGGAGTCGATGGAGGAGATGATGGAGAGTCATTGTTTGAAAGATTGGGATTGTTTGGAGGAGTTGTTGGGGTGGTATTTGAGGATGAATGAGAAGGATAACCATGAGATTATTGTTGGAGCTTTCTTTGATTTGCTGGCTGGGATTTCTTCCGGTGGTGGTGGTGGCGGCGGTGGTGGCGATGGTGGTGGTGACGGTGGTGTTTCGTGTGTTGATCGTTCTGGAGCTTCTTTAACTTCTGGTTCTTCTGATTGTTCTTCTCCCATTTCATCTTGTAATGGTAATTGACTAAATATATACAGTTCTTGTATATTTTATTAATTAACCACCTAACTTAACTTCAAATTAATATCGTCTATTATTTTTAACTGTATGTTTGGGCTTAGCGGCACATCTCTTCGTATATTAATCTTCAATTTCAAAGGAAATGAAACCTGTTATTTCCGAAAAAACTCATGCATGTATCCGGGTCGGTAAATAATTTTAGTGACACCCGATTTTAAACTCAAGACCTTAGAGTATGTCAAGTACTTTCAAATACCTTGTTGATATCTTATTTAAAAAGGGTCAATTGACTTTTCAAATGTTAACTTTACATTTTCTTTTAGTTTTATTAAAATTAAAATTAAAGGAAAAGTCATATAACTATCCGGTAAAGTTTTAAAAGACGGTGTGAACTGATGTAAGATTAGAAAGATGATGATAAGTGGTGAAGATAAATCACCAATATTTTCTATTGGAAGATTACTTCACGGTGATTAGCTAGACTATATATGGTTTAGAGTTGGGTAGTGATAATCATAACTTAAGTATTGCGTTATAGTCGAGGTCATGTGTGTGAATTCAAATTTAACTACTTTTCTACTTTAACATCTATGAAAGTTATATGGACGCTCCAATAATTGTGATTACTCCCATAAAATTTGATTCAGGCGTATTAGTGAACTAGGGACAAACGACGGGACTTGTGGCTTATGTAGTAGTAATCCGGTGACTTCTTTTAGAAGATGTTGTCGATTCAAGCATCGACTTTTACATGGGGTGGGGGGGGGGGGGGGGTTCAGTTGTCGACGTTTTCGCTTATAGGAGATTTTTGAATTGACTTGAAGTGTCAAATAATTGATTACGGTTCAAATTTTGTAAGAAAAACAAAGTACTTCGAAAAAAAAGAACTAGGGACAAATATAGAACTCGACTTTATGTATCCAATTATGGTTATCCATAGTTGGACTAAAAGGAAATTCAAAGTTTAATAGGCAATGCCAAAATAAAAAATGGCAAAAGAATCAAAAGAACAAACATCTGCCAACCTCAGTCGCTATGAATTGATGAAAGAAATCCTCTTTTATGAAACGGAAATTAAATAGGGTACAATCCAACTCACATGTGTTGCGGGAAAAATGGCAAGCATTAAAAACCATTGATTCATACACCTACACTTAATTAAGTTGTTTTTATCTTCGTCCAAGTATCTAACAACCATGGATTAAAAACCATTAGTAGGTTTAGGTAAAGCGACCAAATATGAGAAAACATGTCTTAATAACCAACACGTGTTTATATCATTTGTTTTTAATATCTTTGGTTTTCTCGCACCTGAGGCCGTCGAGCTACGTGGCAGAGTCCAACGTGTCATGCACAGTAATGTCACGACACCTAGATCTATTAATGTAGTTTTTAAACGGCTTGGTTTTGCTATACAAAAGAGTTTAGCGGCGCAGCTTGTTGCTCGTTTGCCTTCTATCTCCTTGTAATTTACAACCAAGTTAATTTTGAATGGTATAGTGCCTTATTATTTTATAGGTTTATTTTTATTATTATTTTTGTTTTTTTCTTGGAACGTTCAATTAAGACTATTACACTGGAACCTTGGTGAAGAATAAAATTTTCCCTGGTATAGTCCAAGTGAACCTCAACTCCACTGAAATATAAAGAATGTATGATTGAAATGAAAGAAGCATAAACAAAAAGCTCTATTTTAGTCAAACTATTGTAAAATTATAAAGAGAATCATATGTGATTCACACAACTAAAGTTTAGAATGTTTCTGATCCCCTTTTTTAAGCTATCATTGCTCTATTTATAGATTTCTTGTGCCGCATCTGTTAGGTCCAATCTTCAGATCAGTCGCATCTGCATCCATCTATCCATCTGTTCCAGACTTCCATCCTAGCCCAAATCCTTATTTGTATTCATGTAACTCATGCCTTATCCCATCTGTTAAATTTGGATAGAACCGACGCGCACGAGATTGGCAAAAAATACCTATCACCACTTGGTATTACGCATAGTATTACATTTCAACATTATCAAACCTAACTCTTGGTTCCAATTTGTGGTTGTGGCGTATGAAAGGTCGAAGGTTGACGACTTCTTCCTTTAATCAGGATGATGACTGCAGGCTAACCGTGTTCTTGGTTAAGATTTGGATGTGGCTCTGGCTCCTATATCAATTCAAGTCTCAACTAGTATTAAAATAGAGAACTCAGATTTGGTGAATAACTCTCTCTCTCTCTCTCTCTCTCTCTCTCTCTCTCTCTCTCTCTCTCTCTCTCTCTCTCTCTCTCTCTCTCTCTCGTTTAATTATACTCAGATAAAAAAACTTAAAAACTGAATACAAGGATATAACCATGGCTCGGTATATAAAGACGTCTAAGGATGAAGGGGGTGGTCTTTGGGTTCACTACAAAAATTAAACTTAATAGCGGCAACATTGTCACTGTTAATATCAATAGCAATGACATGTCGTGCTAAAAATCCGTCGTTAATGGCCACGTGTTAATGGCCACGTGTAGCCGCTATTAAGTCCATATGTTGCTGATAATAGCATTATCGCTATAGATTCGAATTGTTACCACTAATGCTAATTGTCAAGTTTCTGTATCTCATGTGTTTCGAGTTTTTTTTTCAAATGCATACATTATAAAAACTGTAGTTTTTCAAATAAATACATTCATATGCTATCATTTACATGTATTAGCATAATAAAAGTATATAAACGTTTGACTTTCGCAAATATTTTTCTCAATCCTAACAAGTAACCTTAACTTAGTTAAAAAAGAATTAAAATATATATATATATATATATACTATTATTACTAGGGTCGGCCGACTTGCCCTGCTAAAAACGTGAACAGTCAACTCAGGTAGTGTATTAACTGGTTGTCTGGCTTCATGGTTTAAAACCAAACCATCAACACCCTAGAGCCTGATCCGTCCCTACAAGGCTACAAACCCACCTGTCTACATTTTGCATTCAAATGGTCGCGATGTTGAACCAGTTCCGTGCACGCAAAATCTTTCCCATAAACACGACCACAAACTTTCTGGTCTTGTTTGCTTCTTATAGAATGAGCTTGAGTTGTATCCCTTAAAATCATTGTTTAATTCTATTACTTAAAATTTCATTTAAGCTTGAAATTTTTGGGTTTGAAAAAAATGGCCCAAAAATGATTAAATGATTATACATATTTGGACCTAAAATTTTTAGGGTACACACTACAGAAGTTATTAATTCCGTAGAATTCCTCTATGAGAAAAGATATATCCATAAATATCAAGTGAAAAAATAGATCACATTGTATAACAATAAAATATTATTATAATTTTTATATGTTTCGGTTGAGTTCGTTTCTTCGATTTTTTGTTGGCTAAAAACTAAAACCGAACCATAAAATTCGGTTTCAGGAAAGAAAAACTTTTCTAGTTTGAATGTGTTTTTCCTTTTTTGATTATATCGGTCTTTTCAGTTTCAGTTGGGTTTTTTGGGTTTTTCTCACCCTACCTAAAATCCACCTATTGTCTAATTAACTTATAAGGGTATTGGCAAATGGCAATACCCCCACCGAGGAGCTCGGTGAGGGGCTTCGGTGGCTTGGTGGTTTCGGTAACACCAAAACGTAAGGCTCGGTGCCGAGCTCGAGGGAGGGCCCTCGGGGGTTTTTCACCGAGATTGTTAGGTGTGGGGAGATGACCGTTGGAGAGGGTCCCACCCACTCCCAACGGTTCTTTTGATTTATTTTTTAAAATATTTTTCTTTTACATTTTGGCCCCTTTTAAAAAAAATTTGACACCCCCAGCCCCTCAACGGCTCTTTTGGCATTTAAAAAAAAGAATTTTTTTTTACAAAAACACCCCCTCAACGGTTGTTTTTTGATTTTTTAATTTTTTTTACTCATTTCACCTATAAATACCAACCTAAAACGCACTCTTTTACCACCCAAAAAAATTCTTCATTTTCATCTATTATCTCTATTTTTTTCTACCACACAACAAAATGACTCACAACTTCTTCTCCACCCAAAACGACTCCGACTCACCAACCCCGACCTCCCAAAGAAATCCGTTCCAAACCCCCGTTTATGAAACGGGAACAAATGTGTCTTAAGCTCGAGACGGTTCAAAAAAATCGGATGAAGAATCCCATTCTTTGGCCCAAAAAATTCGAGCCAAACTTTTTGATAAATATAAGTAATTTTTAGGAGCTTTTTTATTAAGTAGTTTTAGGATTTTTTTTAATTAATTTTATGAACTGTAACTTTTTTTAATTTAAATAAAAAGTTTATTAAAAAAAGGGTTTGGGTCTTTAGGTCTTGATGAAGGTATTACTTAAAAAAAAAGTGTGAGAGTGGAGAATGATGATGTGACAAGAAAAAGTGTTTGGTATCTTGGTGTGATGGTGTGAGTATTTTTTTTTTGAACGGCGATTTTAGATCACTGACGGGGGCATTACCAACCCACCCGATCATCTCCACTCCTAGGATGACAGTGACTGGCACGTCCCCTATGAGGAAGCTCGTACATCAGCCCTGCATTCAACCAGGACATCAGTTCAGGGGAAAACTGACCCACAGCCAGAAAACCCCTGTGAGGATTGAACCCTTGACCTTTCAATCAGAAACTCAACCCTCCCCAGATACCATTGAGACAATTGCTCGTTAGTAATGGTGTGAGTATTACGATTAACCTAAGAAAGAATATAAGATGCCACTAGGCTAAGATGCCGTCGGAAGAAATATGAGTTTGGGTTTGGGAGCTCCGAGCCTCCGATTGAAAGAGTTGTTAAACTCAAGAAAACAAATCCAGACCAGAAGAAGACAAATTTCCAAGTCAACATCATCATCATATCCACAACAAATAGAACTAGTGGTCAAGAAAAAGGAAATGGGATATGATACAATATATACAGAGATATGAATTTTGAAATGAGAGAGAGAGAGGAGGATAAGGTGAAATGGCAATAAGAGCTTACATTACCACACTCGTTTCATCCATTCAAGCAGCTGAAGACAAAAACAGAGGTTTAAGATTTACCAAAACTAGAGTTGCAGGGAGCTGTAATGGCGAAGGAAGAAGAGGACTCCTGCTTTCAACTGTTGTTGCTGCTGCTGCTATTGACTCCAAAACTCAGCTTCTTGAAAGTATGTTATAAAATATATTGCTTATTGCTTAACCGAGTTACTCGAAATCTAATACGATTTGTATTAATTCAGAGTACCTGAAGAAATCACAGGAAAACAAAACCAAGAATGATAAAGAGGTAAACACAAAAATGTTGTTGGTTCCATTCAGAATTGTTACCCTTTACAATTTGACAACTATGGTTTCAGCTACTACACTATGATAATTTATGTTGATAAGTATGAAAGATATTGGTGAATGGTGGGGATTTTAAATCCAACAGTTGGCAATTATGTATCATCATGTAAATAATATATGCTAACTACTATGTTTGTTTAAACTGCTTCTATCTCAGAGACTAGACAGCTATTACAAGCGAAATTACAAGGACTACTTTGCACTTGACGAAGGCGCATTGAGACAGAAGAAAGATCTCACTGAAGCAGAGAAGGGTATTCTTGAATGGCTTGATGCTAACAAATAAAAAAACATGTATCCTCTTCCCAACCATGTAATTTCGGTTCAAGTTTAGAACAAGATTACGCGAGCCCGGTTAAGTAGGAGTTTATGCAGTTTGTTAATATCTATGTGCCACACATAAAGATTAAGAGACTATTAAACCATTTAGTCAAGAATATATTGGGTCTAATCACGAACAATGCTTGCAAAATCTTAGGAGATAAATCTTTTGCTTCTGCAGTTTGTTATCACATACCTTATAAGAAACCTTGCTTTATCAACAGAAGGCCCGGTCCAGCCTGTTGATGGCCTTTAAAATGGTCCGAATGTGTAATGTGTTAACCCTGTAGGATTCCACAATCTTGTTGCTAGGCAAACATCATATTCATGGTGTTACACCGTGTTCACCCTATCAATCTAGACTACTGGTCTGATAATAGCAAACCCACTGTTTGGTGGGGAGCAAGGTGTGGTCTGATACCATGGTGGATTCCACACACCAGACTCACTATGAAAATACTGACTTGATTCTTTTAATCCACAACTTGAACTTAAAAATCATTAAATTCGATTATTGGAAATTCAGAATTAAAAAGTGTATATAATGTACACATACTTTTAATAAACATCATTCTCTATCAAAGATGAGATAAGAGAATGAAACATGAACCACTAAACTTTTTTACATTTTGGACTGGATACGGCTCAAGCTAGCTTCAATCGAGCCATGTGGTTCATCTGTTGGCAGGTACACGTCATCTTCAAACTGTCAAAATACATCAACAAAAAAAGACAACACATAAGCATAGAAAACAACATTCACACCTCAAACTCGATCGTGAGAAACACAAGCCTACCTTCACGATGACCGGATTGGCTTTGCTTGATAGATTTACTGGCAGAAAATGGATGTTGGGCATATTCAACTGGATTGATGATATATCTGGAAACCTGAAATTATATGCAAGACAAAAGACCAACATGTGTAAATATAATATATTTGTAGGGAAAGGGTCTGCATCCAAATGAGCTAAACAGATGTGCAAACCTAGCAAGAACAACGTTTGCCATATGATAAAGAGTAGCCTGAACAGATGGGCTGTATACTCCCTCTTTAGGAGGACCAAAGAAAGTGTCGATCAAAACTTTCTTCACATCGAGGTATTTTTCAGTGAATTGAGGTGGCTGATTGCTAATGCTTGATATTGATTCAAAATGGTATCTGCATCCAGAATCATCACCATTGGAAAAATGAATGGAAAGCTATCACTCAAAATACAAAATGTTACCTCCATGATGCCGAGACTTCAGTAGCAAGCATCCTCTCTCGAGTTTCTGGCAGGATTGTGTTTTGGTCACGAATGAAACCCTCGAAACCTGACTGTTAATTTTAGATCCTTTCACATAAGTTATTCTGACTTTCTAATTATAATAATCTATATGAAATGATGAAGCGCTTAGGGGGAAAAAGTAGGTTACTTGTGTTGTCTTCAGCAATGCCAAACCCTCAACACCAGAAGTCAGCTGCAAAGCACCATCTTTCTTTAAAACAACTTCTGTTGTATGCCTCTCAGAGCCAAGCTTGTAACCTTTTAGATATGAATTTCTATTAGATTTTCTTTTCATTATATTTATTTTATAATCATACATTCAAGAGGACTTAAAACATCATTTCAGAATTGATATCTTAATGTTCACATACTAGACTGCAACATGATGCATCTGTTTCAATAGTACACTCTTTTTTTCCAAGAAACATTGACATCCTGGCCAAGTATGTTACTATAGAATTTAATTTCCTCTCCAAAGTTTTTGTATCAGTTCCAAAATAAATGTGGTATTTAACTGCTTCATTTGACATTAATTCTTAATGGGACTTAATTTGGGTTCAAGGAAAAATTATGAAGTCAACTCTTTTGCGATTAAGGGAATGACTTGCATAGCAAAAGCATGAAATTTTCTAACCATGATCATGGGGTTGACCGTCTATGCTGATCCGTTCCCATGGCTTTTCAATTATCTTGATGATTGCAGTGGTAACCTACAAAATGATACAATGAATATTAACAGGAACTAAAAGTGATTATGGATGGTCAATTAGTACCTAATCAGTCAAGTTTGCAAATTTTGGTTTTGTGCCAGGAAATTTTTATTTACAAATTAAAGATGCTATAAATAAGGTTGTAATATTCACTATATACCAAATAGATTTACCTGTGGATAGAATGATGTAAAGTGCTTAGCAAGTAGAATTGCAAATTCCTCCACAGAAACTTGTTTTGAACACTCCTTTGCCTTCACATATACCTTCAATACCATTAAACATTATCAACATATATCAGATGTTTGGGATTTCCAATCGATTTAGTTCTATTTGGGGATTTTAGACCTATTTGACATTTGTGAACGTTTTGAGCAGGCAACTAGAGGTCTTGCCACTTTCACCAAATACGGATACGTCGTTTTTGCAGGTGATCGGAAACGAGATCCGACATAATCATCCTTACAGAGATCAATTAAACAAATTCTAAATAACTGAATACTAGATCGTGAATTAAAACGTCGGATCACATAGTAAAAGGAATACATGGATCAAATCATCCAAAATTGAAATCAAATGAAACGAAAGACGGAGATGGAGGAGTAGATTACGTACAGTGTTTTTCATGGTGTCGGTTGCGACGATATCGGAATTATCGGCACGAAGGTAGGCGTTGATACAATTGGAGAGGAGACTGATACTGACGTTCCATTCGACGAAGAAATGGCGGCCATCTTCTCCAGATCTCCAGACTCTGCCCACTCGAACGCGATCCTTTCCATGCCTCTGCTCGAAGTTGATTCCGTTAATTTGGTCCTTGGCTGCCATGTTCGTCTCTTCCAATCAAGCTGATTTTCACCCCGGTTTATATGTGGTCTGTGATAGACCACAGAAAATGCCCACTGTTGGACCAACAAAAAATACAGAATATTAAATAAAAATTTTATAAGTTCCATGATTATCCTTTAAAATCTCTAAAACTAGTATATGAGTGAAATTAGTGTCAATTTAATTTGACATTGTGTAGACTCTAGCGTGACCAACAAAAAGTCGATGTCATTATTATGGTAATTAAATTGGTTTTAGAAAATCCTTTTGACATTGATATTTTTCTTCATAAATTTCTTCATTTAATGATAAACTAGAAGAGGTATGAAGAAAAAAATAGTTTTTTGTAAGAAAATATATTTTTAATTATTAACTGCCAATTTTATTTATTTCTAATTCTTTTTTTTTGAACAGCAATTTATTAGCACCAAAAAAACAGAACCAGCCAGGAGCTGGACGATACAAAGAGATACGCCCCAGGCCAAAAAAAGGCAAAAAAACTAACCCCTAGGGGAAAAAACAGAAAAACTAACCCAACCTGGCCCCTTCTTCTACAACGACATTGGACCTACTATTAATCCATAACGAACAATAACTTTTGATCTCCTTAACAATACTCGACACAGAGTAATTTTGATGGTTGAAAATGGCCTCATTCCTCATCTTCCAGAGCACCCAACACGTGATGAAAATCACAGCTTGCACCACTAATCTTTTCCTTCGCTCCACCCTTGACGAGCAATGGAGCTTAAGAAGATCCGTCATCGAGAAAGCGTAAACCTGAGAAATCCCGCACCAGTCGGAAATGATTCTACGCCGTTAAAACGGTGATCGCATTCGTGTCTGACTCTTAACGCTTTTTTTTTATAAATAATTTAGTGACTTGCTATTCATTTTTAATTCTTTTATTTTATAGTTTGTTAGAGAAAGAAATAAAAGAATGGTAGATAAAAGGATAAAAAATATCAATTATTTAGATAAAGATAACAAATAAAAAATAAGACGTAAAATGTTTTTAAAAATAAACAAACTTTAGGGATAAATATAACTCTTAGTTTATAAAGATGAAGATGAGTAACTCAAACAATATCCCAAATATGGGTTATATCCTTTTACCAAATCATTTTAACTCATTCTCTATCCTTATCTCTATAATTTATATATTTATCATTATTTTTTTTATCTCTTCTATTTACAACCATAATTAAATAATACTTTTTTATACCTTTATCATTATCTTTTCTCTCCCTTCAAACCTTAAATTTTAAAGATTTACCAGATTTTTCCTCAAATATAAGAATTCCTCAGATTTTTTCTTAAATATTTATCTCTCCTTTATTCACAACCACTCAAAACTACATCTTCAATTTTTAAGGTTTACACTCACAACAATTATAGAAAATGAACTGTGAATGCTAATAAGTGCAAAACTTATATACACTATTTTATACCATAAAAAGAAGCCTTTTTGGTTTCCTCTTTTCATTATTTGGATAATCTGTCACAGCTGTCACGAATGAAACGTCTCGTATGAGAGTGCTTGACGTACAAACAAACGTAAAAACGAAGATGGACGGCTCTGAAAAACTTCAAATTTAATAACAACAACTGTAAAATAAAGAAACAAGCAGGACTGGTTCATAACCTCTTTAATAGTACAAGGACTATTTCTGTAAGTTAGTTGGAACCGATAGATTGACGAGATCAAACTTCAAACTTCAAAGCCACCTGAAAACAAAACCTTTATCCTCTACATCGTAATTTCTCACAAATCACCTCTAAACTTCGTTTGCAAGATCTCTCGTTGACTTTGTGCTCCTTCTTCTTGTAGATCATTCGTTTCTGTTGAATTGGGGGTTTAAATCCAGACGAAACCCTAAATCAACACACACATAATTGGATTGAAGTAAAAGAGCGATGAGGAGAGTATTCGGCGTTAAGAAAGACAAAGAACCGCCTCCTTCCCTTAATGACGCCTCTGATCGGGTAACCTCTCTTTGTTTCTTCTTTTATTCGATGTGATCCAGATCACCTGCCTGTTTAATTTGATCAATTGTTGTATTTAGGGGTTATTGTTATTATCAGTAATCGTGGGCAATATTACGCTTCATTAGTCCACGAATTGAGGTCTCTTTCATAATTAATACTTCAATTTCGATGTCAAGGCGTTGATTGATTTAAGCATGGAAATCTTTAATGGGTAGGGTTGAAAAATAACACTTTGGAAAACAGAATAACCTAATACACTATAAGACTCAGTAATCTGCTGTAAAAGCCCTATTTACATTAAATTACATATATGTAAACTCATAAAATCTATATTGTTGAAGCATCCCTCGGGTCATCTAGTCGCGAGGACTTATTCAACTAAGGGTGGCTCAAACGTTTTGGTGGCACAAAGCTGACTAAAATTCGGGGTCCTTTTCAAAGTTCATGTTAGGGTTCATCACTATCTATAGGTTATTATACATTTAGAGGTTCGTTATCTTGTAGAATTGTTGCAAATATTAGTAAATAATCCTTTTGCAAGGTATATGCGTTAGAAGGGGTCCTAAGGCCATAGCCCTGGGGACCACCCTCCGACAATCAAGTCCTCGAATACCTTGTAATCTTGTATGTATTCAAGGTATATGCGTATGTAGTATATTCAAAGAAGTAGGTAAAAGCAGAGAGGAAGTGATTCTATTGAAGGGATGTTGGAGAGTTGTGTCAATGAGTGAGCCATAGGAGATAGGATCCAAGTCCCCTTGGAGGTAGGATGGTTTCTTCTTATATAGGAGAGGATGTGGGCTGGATTGGACCAATGGACATACCTCAACCAGTTCTAGGCACAAATGTTGACCCTAATCCGGGATATCCGTTATGACATATAGTATGCACTTGACATTTAATTTATTCTAATAAGGATGGTCTATCTTTATTGAAATTGATAGTTTTACGACATCTCAAATTCTCAATATATTGTGAAATGAGGATAAAGCATATGAATTGATTTCGTCTCCTTGTTACAACCGGTGTATTGTTAAACTGGAAGGGCAAATAATTCTTTAACATATTGAGTAGCTCCCAAAACCACATAAGTTAGTGGTTACGCACACACACATATGCATATCCATGTATTGTCTTGACTGATTTTAGTCAAGGAGTCAAGGTGTTTTGAAAGTTCCCAGTTTCCCACCAATCAAATAGAATGAGTTGTCAACACATCTTGATTCCCTACTTAATTATGGGCAGTAATTGACCAATTTCAACAAAATAATCTTTGTGTTTTGCAACAAGATTCATCAAGGAAAACAAACTACAGGTGTTATATTAGCCGTAAAATAATATTCCTTGATGTTACTATTCTTTGACGTACAAATTTAGTAATGTTAATATGAGCTCCTAAGTTGATTTCTTATTTAGTTAAATATTTGAAATAGCCCTGCAGTTCTTCTATTGATGATTCAGTAAGACTCTCAATATCTTAGTCTTGTATTTAATATTTATTTTATGCTTTACTATTGTTCAAATGGATGCCTGGCTAATTTATAACTTGTTGTAGATCAATAAACGAGGTGAAACTGTTGATGAAAAGATCAAACGGCTTGATGTGGAACTTGCTCGATATAAAGAACAAATCAAGAAAACCAGACCGGGACCTGCTCAAGAAGCTGTGAAGGCTAGAGCAATGAGAGTTCTTAAACAAAAAAGAATGTAGGGCACATTTTAGTAATTAATATGAAGTTTGTGATTTTGCATATATAATAGATCCATTCTTGCATAGTATATATGCATTTGTTTGTAATCGGCAAATGCTTTTCATTATCTAAAACATTTACTGTTTTATGATAAGTTACAATCAGTAATGTTCTGCAGAAAAAAAAAATTAGGAAGACTTGAGAATCGCATATCTTTTTTGGACTCCACCACAGCTCTGGTTTTGCATGCATCCTTAATGCCATATGCATGCTTATATAAACTGAACAACTTTTAATTATTATTCGCAGGTATGAAGGTCAACGTGACATGCTATACAATCAAACATTCAACCTAGACCAAGTTGCTTTTGCTTCGGAAGGGATTAAAGATGCTCAGCAAACAGTACATTTTCCAATTATTAAGTTTCATTGTTACTGGTTTTGATTATTGTTTTTAATTGCTTTAGAACTTCTATTTCTCATCACTCATGAATTTTGTATCTGCTAGATGTCGGCTCTGAAATCAGCAAACAAAGAGTTGAAAGGCATGATGAAAACCGTGAAGATTCAAGACATTGATGTTAGTGGATGAATTATTTTAACTTCCTTTGGATAATTCTAAATTTCTAACCATGGACCGTCTAATCTAATTTTTTTTGTAGAATTTACAAGATGAGATGATGGACATGATGGATATTAGCAATGAAATACAAGAATCTCTTGGTAGGAGTTACAGTGTGCCAGATGACATTGATGAAGATGAACTTTTGGGTGGTAAGCACACATGTTACTTTTGTTGTTTAATTCCCAACATCACTTTGGTTTATTTGGATGGTTGTTTTTATGATGAAAATGTTTTTTTTAATGGCTGGTTATGCAGAACTTGATGCTCTGGAGGCTGACATGGGCCAGGAAACTGAAGGTGCAGGGGTACCTTCTTATCTTCAACCTGATAATGAGCCCGATTTGAATGAAGAGCTCAACCTGCCTTCAGCTCCAAGTGGACATGCGGTGCCATCTGGCAGAGTTAACAATCAGGTGACTTGAAATACTCGTCCTGCATGACTCTGTTATTTATCGCTAAATTTGTTGATATGGGTATTGTTTTACTCAAATGGGTCAATTCAAAAATTTTAACTAAAAAGGGTATGGGTCAAACATCATGCAAAGTTTATTTTTAGTGCATTTCAAAACTAAGATAATCATTATGAAACTAAATATAGATTTTCCAAACATATTTAATGAGTATTCATTATTTGTATAAATTCTATAACAAATTAAGGCCAACCCAACCCGCCTCAATTCAATACGCACTAAAAATTTCCCATTTTGACTTGAGCCAGTTTTTCCGTGTTACTCAACCCACCATTTGGCATCTACCCTGAAGTATGAAATGCTGATAATGTCAATGCTACATCGTATTTATCATTAACATTTGTTTTACAGGCTGTTGATGAATTTGGTTTTCCGGCTGTGCCTCATGCGTCACTTCGTAGTTAAGTGGGAATTGTCGACTTCGAGTTTGTTTATTCTTTGGCTGACTTCACATGTTCACTTCCACCTTCTTATCTTTATAAACAAGAGTGTGCATAATCTGAACATTATCACTTTTATTTGCTGTCACTTGGGGTGCCATACATGGGCTTGTATATGATGATTTCCTTGATACCAGCTAAATAATTGATGCTTTATTAATGCCTTAAATTGCCTTGGATTCATATGTTTTGTCTAGGGATGGGAAAACCCAAAGGAAACACTTGGGATGCTTATTTAGATACGAGATTGGTTTTTAAAAATACAGTTGTGGTTAGTTTTTAGAAAAAATACAGTGGTTAAACTGACATATCCCTGCTCAATTACTTGACCTTGTTTACTCGTGTCGAAAACAAACATATTAACATTTTTTTTTGGAACGGCGATTTCAATAAGACCACACCCTACCTAGCAAGGAGCCAGGAAGGGGCAACATATTAACATTTTGCTAGAAGAAGCCCGGTATATTGAAAATTGGAATTATAAAGCTAAAGTTTTCAATTTAATTTAGAAACGAAGTAATAATTGGTATGTTAAATAAAAAATAATAAAAAGTTAATAATGAAGATTTATGAATTATAAAGCTAAAGTTTTCAATTTAAATTAAAAATTAAGTAATAATGTTAAAAACTAGATTTTACTACTTGCCTTGTCACACCAATTGTAGAGGATTTTCTCCTTCATGGAGAATCCTTCACTCCATGTTAATTGAATTCACAGCTTCATTAGCTAAAAGGATCAATATATCAATACGATACTTCAGATGATAACTTCGAATGTCGATCTGATTATGGAGTTGTTACGAACACACAAAAAAATTGCTAGGGAAACCAGATTAATGGTTCATTAAGGTCATAATGTCTTATTTGTACAAAACTAAATGTCCCATTATGCCCTTAACGCCCCCATTAACTCCCAACACCTCATTTAATATTGTTTCATAGAGATCGACGCCAATGATTGGGGAGATGTATGACCAAAATGCTCAGTTAAAACCTAAATGGGGCTTAATGATCCCACTTATTTTTTTGCTTCAAACTTGTATTTTTTTTTTAATTAAAAATAAATCTTTTATAAAAGTTTATAATTTTTATAAAAATTTTAATAACTTACAAATATTAAAACGTTAATTTGTTTTATTTATTACTAAAAAGTTTATAAAGTTCTCTCGGGGACTAAAATTTTATAAAGTTTTTTCGTGAACACGAATATAAACGGTCCTGTGGTCGTATAATATAAGTTTTTTTTCAGTTTATTTTTAATAATTCGTTCAACTTTTCTTTTTAATAACTTACAAATATTAAAACGTTAAATTTTTTTATATTCGTAACTAAGAGTTTATAAAATCTCTCGGGAACTAAAAGTTTATAAAGTTCTCTCGGGAACACGAATATAAAGGAATATAAATGAACAAACAAATCACCAATCCAACCAAACAAACAAATCATCAATACAATCAAACAAAACAAATCACCATTACAACTAAACAACCAAACTGCATATATAAATAAAACGAGTTTGTACACATAAACCAAATGTACAACTCTATATAAATAACATATCTACTCCTCCAGCATCTACTCAGCATCTTCATCCCCGCCGTCAACATCGTCTCTGCCAGGTGAGGTGACGTTTACGCCAATATCATCATGTACGGTGCTGAACGGGCCAGCATCATCATGTACAGTGTTGGACGGACCAGTATTCATCAAAACAAGGTGGTGGTGGAAATTGCAGTTTAAAAAAAAAAATAGAACTCCATCCAATTCATCATTTTCCTTTCAATTCACCATTTTGGGGTTACAAAGACAATCAAAAGGAGGGGGAAAATTAGTAAAATACATAAATAGCCCATATATATTAATTTTAAATTACTTAGAAAAATAGTAACTGTGTTTTCTTTCTTTAACTAAACGTATTTTAGTCATTTATACCGACTTAACCGAGAAAAATAACTTCTATCGAAGTAAACATTAGGAAATTTACAAAATATTTATCATCCAACACTTTTTAAAAGGATTATCCATGCACTTTCAACTCTGTGTTTTATTGGGACGGTGGAGATTGTTTGTTAAAAAGACATCGAAGCACACGGAGGGTTCTAGAGGCTTCTTTAGTGTAGTTTATATCTTGGTGCAACAATATAGACCGTTCATATTTCCCTCTTTAAATAATATATAAATCACACCTCTCACCCCCAAAATTCCAAACCCTCTTTCTCTTCTCTCTCGCCGAACATAACCGAGTCTAATTCTTCGCTGGTACGTTTTGTTGTAATTCAGCGATTGATTACAGGTTAGATACTGTTTTGATCTGATTGTGTTTTGTATGTGTGTTAGATTTGTAATTGAATATCGAAAATCCAAGATCCAAGAAGAACAGGAGGATGTTTGGAAGAGCGCCGAAGAAGAGCGATAACACCAAGTACTATGAGATCCTCGGCGTCCCTAAAAATGCTGCGCAGGATGATCTGAAGAAGGCTTATCGGAAAGCCGCCATTAAGAATCATCCGGACAAGGGTGGAGATCCAGAGAAGGTGCTTCTATTTATTTAACCTATCCTTCTTAATTATCTGTTTCTACGCATTAGGTAATTGTTTTACTTGTGTAATTTGCGAAATTTTGGACTTAATCGTATATATGGTATGAGAGTAATATAATTCAGCTAACTTCATGAAAATTAAGGATGGTGAGTAGCTTAGCACGAATTGTTGTTAATCGATGATAAATTATGATAGCCATATGACTTGTTAAGCACTTGGGCAGTAAATTATTTAATCTGGATCGTCAACTAATTCTGCTAGTATACATGGCTATAGTAAGAGTAGATTTAATGTGATGATTTCATGAACAAAGTTTTAGTTGTCTGATTGTGGTAAGTTTCCAATGATACCAGCACACTCAATCTTTATGAGATCTTAGTATAGCACAAACTGTCTTTAGTTTTGTTGATGGACTCCTATTTTTAAGTACTCAGCCTGCCCTTACTTTTCGACCCCATACAGCCTTACTGTATAATCATAGTTGTGAGTTCCATCTTTTAGAAATTGGGATGTTTCTTTGTATGCAACTGTATGCATATTTTGATCCTTTAATCTTGTTGTCAGGGTTAAGGTTTTGAGTGTAAGAAATCATCTTATTTTCCTTAGGAGCTCTTAGGCTTTTTGTAGTAGCAATACTTGGATTAAACATAATGAAGTCTTTAGCTTAATGCTTATATGGGTTATAACAGGCCTTGTTTGTATGTGGTAGTGTGAAACTGGTGTATACATAATGTTCATGACTGTGTTCATCAATATGTCTTTGATGGTTGCAGTACTTACATTCATGTTCTGTTGCCTATCTTTTAGTTTAAAGAGCTTGCCCAAGCATATGAGGTCCTGAGCGACCCAGAGAAGCGTGAGATATATGATGAGTATGGTGAGGATGCCTTGAAGGAAGGAATGGGCGGTGGAGGTGGTGGCCATGACCCCTTTGACATCTTCCAGTCTTTCTTTGGTGGTAGTCCTTTTGGTGGTATGCAATCTTGATCAAGCTTCTTTTGTTTAAAAGTATTTCATTTCATCTCGTAGTATTACCGTTGGGTTCAACTGAAATCCTTTTGTACTCAGGTGGTGGTGGTGGCAGCAGCCGTGGACGAAGGCAACGAAGGGGAGAAGATGTTGTTCATCCTCTCAAAGTTTCTCTTGAGGATCTCTATAATGGTACTTCCAAAAAGCTCTCCCTTTCACGTAATGTGATCTGCTCCAAATGTAAAGGGTATGCTCTTGTCTTCTTGTGAATTACCTGCCCCTCTTGTTTATTTATGTTACTTATTTCTCTAACACAAGTTGCAATTTACAGCAAGGGTTCAAAATCAGGTGCTTCAATGACATGTGCTGGCTGCCAAGGTTCAGGAATGAAAGTTTCAATCAGGCATCTTGGACCATCTATGATCCAGCAGATGCAACATCCTTGTAACGAGTGCAAGGGTACTGGAGAAACCATCAATGATAAGGATCGATGTGCTCAGTGCAAGGGTGAGAAAGTTGTGCAGGAGAAGAAAGTTCTCGAAGTACATGTGGAGAAGGGCATGCAAAATGGACAAAAGATAACATTCCCTGGAGAGGCTGATGAAGCTGTAAGCTTCACATCATATTAAATTTTCTGTTTTGAGTTTAATTATGAAGATGTGATTGGTGTTTTGACTTGGTTTGTGTTATGCAGCCTGACACAGTCACCGGTGATATTGTGTTTGTGCTGCAACAAAAAGAGCACCCGAAGTTTAAGCGAAAGGGTGATGACATATTTGTTGAGCACACATTGAACTTGACAGAGGCCCTGTGTGGGTTCCAGTTTATCTTGACCCATTTGGATAACAGACAGCTTCTCATCAAATCTCAACCTGGAGAGGTTGTGAAGCCTGGTAATTTCTTGTCAAGTGTTATCTTATTATTCATGTTTAAGAATGCGTTTTAAGTATTTGTGAGTTGATTGGTTTTCTATTGATTGACATGGCAGATCAATTCAAGGCAATAAATGATGAAGGAATGCCAATGTACGGGAGACCGTTTATGAGGGGGAAGCTGTACATTCACTTCACAGTGGAATTTCCTGAATCGTTATCCCCGGAACAGTGCAAGGCACTCGAGGCTGTACTGCCACCTAAGCCTTCGATGGACATGACGGACATGGAGCTGGACGAATGTGAAGAGACGACTCTTCATGATGTGAACATCGAAGAAGAGATGAGAAGGAAGCAACAACAACAAGCTCAAGAAGCTTATGATGAAGATGAAGACATGCCTGGTGGAGCACAAAGGGTACAATGTGCACAACAGTAATTGTATCAGATTTTGTTTTATTTTGTTTCTGTTAAATGTTGAAAGGACGGATGTATGGATAATCAACTCATTTTATTAACTTATTTAAATATTTAGATGCGTGATTACTTCAAATGTGTTTGGATCCATCCCTAAGACATCTTTAATACTGGTGGATGTTTTTTTTATCGTCCAACTGTTACACTCTCCAGCCCTACTACTTTAAACATCAAGTGACTTGACGTTGGAATCCAACACATCTATGGTGTTAGATGAGTGAATTTGTTGGTTAAAATAGACATCTATCTGTTCCTGTCGTCTGAACAACATTGGTGGATAACACCGGTATGGTGAAAGTTGAAACGGTTGTAAAGAAAACGAAAATGTAATAAATGATTAATGATGTTAAGAAGACGAATGCTTAAGGTAGTTAGTGGTTAAAACGAAATAAATGATTAATGATGTTAAAATCATGATAGATACATTCTGGTTGGTGGTTAAAACGAAATCTCTTTGAATCATTGATTGGATACCTTTTTTTTTTTGAAACAGCAATAGACGGTGAGTTTTAAATGTATAACAGAGCTACGGTAATGTAAATCTATAATTGATCTAAATCTAGGACAAATATGTTTTGTTCCATCAACAGTTTGGGAAAATATGGTCCAGTATGTATACTTCATGTCCTAAGATGCTCTTATACCACAGTCTCCTTTTTGTTCTGTTATTTGGAATTCTTTTCAAGTTTTCATATGTATATTTAAAAAAAAATTATAGACGATTATTAAATTAAGAGAAAATAAATAAAAAATAACGAGCTACGTTGATCATTTTATAGTTACCAAAATGACCATCAATTTCTAACCTTCGCAAAATAACTATTAACACATATATATATATATATTTTTTGAACGACAATAATTTTATTAAAATACAACTAGCAAGACGCTAACAAAGTACAAGAAGACAAGAAAAATAAGAAAATACAAAACCCTCACAACTAACAAACACCCTGAAGACACTTAAGAAACACCCAACCAAAATGCCTCCAAGGCACTAAAAGGAAAACAAAATTCAACACCACAACCTTGATGCTGACAATGCAACATAGAAAAGGAATCCATCCACCTCTGCCCCACCCACAGTTCAACTATCCACCCAGCCTCCAAGATCGAAGACAACCCTGCCAACACACTACATACCCAACCACAACCCTCCATCCACCCCATCACTTTTAGACCATCGACAAATCCTTTAATCCAGCGTAATTACCACTCGAACATACCCTACCTCTGATAATTCAACTGATCAGAAGAAGGTCCAGAAGATACAACGCTTGATCTTAGCACCCAGCCTAAGCAGCCACAGACCACCCTTTCAACCGATCACCCTCCTAACCATGTGACCAACCTTCACAACCTTGAATGAATGAATTCCTTGAGGTCCCCTAAAAACACAGATCCAATATGGCCCAATCAATTACTTTGCAGCCAACACAACAACAACCTGCAGAACACCACCCATACACCTCAGACCCACAAGACTTCTCCATTAAATTCTTAAAATCCACAAGAAAAATTCGCAACCATTAGGGTCATAAACCCCATTAATCCAGCACCACCATTGTTGGTAATATATCCACAATTCTGTTGGTTACAAGGTTGGAGTTAATTTGAGATAGTTTTAACTCTTGTTAAAACTTCAGGGGCCGAATATGTCATTACTTTAAAGTTAGAGGGGTAAATTCTGAAAATGTTTGTTAGCCGTTGCTCTATATGTAGCTTTCGTTTTCTGGTTGTTAGATGGATTCACAATTTACATTTTCCTTCTTGTATTCTCTCCCAAATTCATATCAATAAAGTTCAATCGATTTCGTTTGCTTAGATTTGTGATTTGTGCGTATTTGTGTGAGAATTACTTTCGAATTGTAACAAGTGGTATCAGAGCCACCGATCGGCTCGTTCTTCAGCTGTGGCAACTTAAATTCGAAGAAATCGGTGATTCAAATTAAGGCACAATTGCTACGAACAAGGTCAGTGAAGGTTTAATGGTGTCTGCAAAGTATCAGGTGGACAAATTCGACGGTAAGAATGATTTTAGCCTGTGGCGTGTAAAAATGAGGGCACTGCTGGTATATCAGGGTGTTGCAGACACATTGAAGGGCGATTTCAGTAGGCCTGAAGGCTATGAAGATGCGGATTGGAAATATATTATGACAAAGGCACACAGTTCTCTTATCTTGAGCATCGGGGATCGAGTATTGCGTGAAGTGGCCAAGGAAACCACCGCTGCAGGAGTTTGGTCGAAATTGGAAGCTTTGTATATGACAAAGTCTTTGGCAAATCGGTTATACTTGAAGAAGAGACTATATACATTCAAGATGTTATCAAGTACAAGTTTAGATAGCCATCTTGATGAGTTTAACAAACTGCTTTTAGATCTTGAAAACATAGATATAAAAATTGAGGATGAAAATCAGTCAATACTGCTTTTGACCTGTTTACCTGATTCATATGAACATTTTGTTGATACTCTCATATATGGTAGAGAGGATCTTGCTATGACTGATGTTCTTGCAGCCTTAAATTCAAGAGAGTTGAATAAAAGGCTTGAACATGTCAATGATGAATCAGTCAACTAAGTCTAAATCAAAATTTAAAAGGAAATGTTTCATATGTGGATCAGAGAAACATTTAAAGAGGGAATGTCCTGATAGAAATAAGAAGAAGAAAAATGAAGGGGCTGGCATGGGTTACTCTAGGTCATATGGAAATTCTTTTAATGATGATAGCACACATGGTTATGAGAGTGCTGAAGTGTTGGTTGTGTCTGATCAAGGTTATAAAACTACTTGGATTATGGACTCAGGGTGTTCTTACCACATGTCTCCTAATAAGCCCCGTTGGCCGCGCCTTCACTGAAGATTTTCATTCTCTGTCCTACGCCGTTCCATCTCCATCACCTGCCACTGTTTTCATCATACGCCTATCTCCGTCGTAAATCACTCCAAAAATCCGTCAAATCACAAAAAAAAACACTAACATACTCTCAATGCAATCTATTAATTTCTTAACAATTACTCTACAAGAAAAGATATATATACCTATACATATTTAACTGAAAAAATAGATCGTAAAATATTATTATAATTTATTATAATTTTTATATGTTCCGGTTCAAATCGTATGTGTAGAAGATGATTTTTAAATTTATGAGAGGATTTTTTGTTTTTTTTTTAAATTTATATAAAGTTTAATTAAATGACAAGATTGGTCCCCAAGATTTTTTAAATAGAAATAAGTTTTAATAATGACAGTATTGGTCCTCCACGTCATCACAAACTAACGGGGTTAGTTTTTTAACGAAAAATATTATTAGAAAAAACAAGGTGTATTTATAACACTAATATTGTCCAAAAAAATAGGTAGGATTGTTTTTGTCCAATATCGAATAGTTGGGATTAATAGTGTCCATTTTTCCTAAAGAAAATATACCTTTTTATTATTCACGGTCAACTTTTTGTTGTGGATTTCTTGAATTCGTTGAGCGATTGATTTTCTGATAGATTCTGAAGTCGTGTATGTTTACTTTCAGATCAAATAATTGGAGTGACTACCAATGATTCGATCGGATAAAATCAGAACGATTATAGATTTCTGTATGAAAAATTGATTGTTGTGTTCATCCAGAGAAAAAAACCCCAAATACGTACGTATCCTCTTGATCAATTAATACGCAGGGTTCCATCGTATATAGGGTTGTTCAAAAAAACTTGCGGCTCGTGGTTCGCTCGAAGCTCGCTCGGAAAAAAACTCGAAATTAGCTCGCTCGAAAGCAGCTCGATTATAAATGAGCCGAGCCAGCTCGGTTCGGTTTCTAAACGAGTCGAGCCCGAGCCAAGGTCAGGTTGGCTCGTGGCTTGCTCGTTAGTTAGCTCGTTGGCTCGCTCGCTTGACTCGTTTAAATTTAAGCTCAAATTTTATTATATTACATACATATATAACCCAAAAATTATGAGTTTATTATTTATAATATAATTTCTAAGTTAATTACTAAGTTTCATATAGTATTTTACATAACAAATATTAAGTTAGAATAAGATATAAACTGATATGATACTTTTCAGTAAGAAATATTTATTTTTATTGAAAAATAAATAAATAAACATGAAATTTTAAAATTTCCATTACGAGTATGTCAAAAGTTATGTTTTAGTCACGTTATATATCAATATGTGTAAATAATATAAATTTTAAAAAATAAACTAGTTGGCTCGACGAGCCGGCTCGGCTCGGCTTAATTTTTAACGAACCGAGCTCGAGCTCAATATTTTAGCTCGTTAAAATAAACGAGCTGGCTCGGCTCGACATGGTTTTAGCTCGTTTACAGCCCTAATTGTATATAGATAACTACTAATTATTTTAATTGTTTATTTTAAACCAATTTACTCATTAGTCCTTCAAGTTTTAACAAATGCATTTTGGTCAGAAATAAATTTCTAAGGCATTTTCTATGAAACAACCGGTTCAAAATAAACAATTTACAAGCTCGACCCCAGCCATGGGATTGGCCCCTTGGATATCACTTCTTCCTCGTTAGTCTCGATGACATTTATGTAAACATACACTCTTGCTTCAATGTCATACACAATCCTCAATTACACCAAAATATTCAACACTCTTTTAAAATTCTACCTAATTAAATTGCGTTCGTATGTCTAACTCAAACCTAACGCTCTCTATTTTTTGATTGATCGACTTGCTATTCATTTTTCATTCTTATTTTATTTTATTTTATATTTATTTGAGTAAGAAATAAAAGAAAATGGTAGATAAAAAAAGAATGGTAGATTGAAGGACAAAACAAATATGTAAGGTGATTCCTAGTTTAATTGGTTAAGGCAGGTACTCAAAGATATTAAAAGGCGGAGGTCTTGGATTTAAGTTTCATTGGGTTTAAGTTTCAACTATGATAAAAAAATAAAAATGGTGGTCTATGTTGAATTAGGGGGTTTTCTCACCTATAAATAATGAGTATCCTTCTGATGGAGTATGAAGATGATCGGGTGGGTGGGTAATGCCTTCGTGAGTGATCCAAATTTACCGTTATGAAAAGATAAGAAATTATAGGTTATTTAAATAAAGATATAACAAATGTAAAACGTTTTAAAAAAATGAAAAAAAAAATTAAGGATTATATAACTCCTTTTTTAATGGCTTTTGAAACTAACTCTTGGATACCTTGGTTTATTAGTTAGGTTATGAAGATAAAATAATTAACCTTAAAAACAAAATCCCAAATAGACGTAAGACGTTATAAAAATAAACAAAATTTAAGAATAAATATAACTCCTAGTTTATGATGATGAAGATTAGTAATGCAAAAAGAAAATCCCAGATATACAGTTGTGACTTTTTACCAAAACATTTTATCAAGTGCAAAACTTTTACAATATTTTATACCACAAAAAGAAGTCTTTTTGGTTTCCTCTTTGTGTGAGAGTGGTTGACGTACAAGCAAGCAAACATAGAAAGCTAGAAACGATAACACATCGAGTGACTTGATTGTGGAATCCAACACCTTACGGCTTACACCTCTATGGTGTTAGATGAGTGAATTTGTTTGTTGGTTGTGAATGTTCAACTTGTGTCTAAGGTTTCGCTGATTCCTCATATCTATCTCTTGTAATTTATCTTGGGCTGCTGTAAAGTAAAATCTAGCAAATAAACAAATGTGTAAATTTTGGCACTCATTTATGTGTTTTATATCAAAATAGAATAATTAAAATCATCTATAAAATCAAACAATATGTTTAATCTCAATTCAGAGTTCTAAACTTTTTACATGCTTATCCATATTATTAAGACCCGAGTCCATAGGTAGTTGCTTGGAGGGACCAGTGATCTCTAGCTCAATTGGTTAGGGAGGTACCCAAAGACATTATAATTGGGAGGTCTTCGTTTCAAGTCCCACTTAAATGAGGGTTACAAGTTAGGACAGTGAGTTTTCTCACCTATGGTAAGTTTTCTCTTGAAGATGATCCGGTGGGTGGTGTAATGTCAGTGATCCAGATATTCCGTTCAAAAGAAGAAGAAAAAAGTTGCTTGGAGGGTTTTTGTAACAAACAAAATACTGAATTTAGTTTATAATATTTAATAAAATTAATATTTATTAGAAAATGTTAATAGTCCACATGGCAAATTTTAATGAATTCTTGTGGTTTTTATGTTAACAATGGTTAATGGTTTGTATTTGATCTTAGTTATAAATAGTATTATTGATGTGTCCGGCCCAAAAAGCCCAACACACCAACAAGGAGTCCAGCTCGAATCAAAGTAAAGGCCCAAAAGGAATTCGGTGATAACTACCATATTTAGAGCTCGAAGAAGTCAGCTTCTTGGTCCTTAAGACTAGGCCGCATGATCACATTTTATCATTTTTCATGTTCACATGTTTTAGTGATTTCTAGGACTCATAGATAATTTTCGTTGGTTGATTTCCAGGAGTATAAGTACTTTGCTTTGAGTTGAATAAAAAGTATTTTAGAAAATTGCCTCAAATTGAGTTCATGTTCATTAGATTTAATTTACTTGCAATTTAATTATTTAGGGAGTTTGTAGCTTTTTCGGTAAACCTAACAACTATAGGCCTCATGACTTCGATGGTTGGATGTCATGTGTTAGCCTCTCATAATTTTTTGACATCATTGCTCTATCAGTTTGTATGTGTTTTCTTTACGTTACACTTTAAGAATGTAACTATGTTGTATATACGCATAATCCCAACCCAACTGATCGAGGGATGATAAAATCTTTGTTTTATACAAGTAAGATGCTCCTATTGAACTGTTATCCAGAAAAGTTTTCATCTATATATTTTTAAAAATTTGTCATTATAGATGATTATTAATTTAAAATGAAACTATTTCTAATTTTCTCTAAAAAAAAAAGGAAAATTTAAAATAAATAAAAAACAGTTATATATGTTTGTGAGTTTTCACGTAACTACCTAAAACTGCACTAATCCATTTTCTTCTCATAACCGCATACACTTCCACACCCTCTCGTAATCTCCTTCCATGATCAACGATATGATGCTCTCGCAATGGTTTTCAAAACTAGCAGTACTTGTACCACTTGCTTCAATACTAGTACTCTTTACGGTACCCGCCATCGGTGTGAAACACACCGTCGGAGACTCCATCTGGTCGATCCCTCCGACCACCGACTTCTATACCAAGTGGTCGTCTTCTCGTTCTTTTCATCCCGGCGACATTCTATGTACGTGTCCACTTCCTAACTAATCATCGATCTTTCAAATTGATTAATGAAGTTTTTGTTTGATTTCATGAGTTATTTAAGTAATTAGTTCGTTGCATATATATGCAGATTTTGAGTTTGAATCAGAAATGTACAACGTGCTGCGAGTTTCGAGCCAGGATTACGAGTTTTGCGCAAAGTCTACGGCACTTGCATTGGAGACTTATGGTGACGGGCCGGCTTCGGTTACGTTGAAACAGGAAGGTTATCATTTTTACATATGCGACATTTTGGATTATTGTACCTTGGGCTTAAAACTTGGTGTATATGTCAACGCTACCACTCCGTCTCTTCACGGCGAGCCACCCTAGTTAAATAACGTAATAAAGTGGATATGACTGTCAGAGATATGGTCGAAAACAAGTATCATCTTTTCTAGATGGAAAAAGATTATGATGTTTCTTTTGAAGATGGTTTTGAACTTTTGATGTAGAGGATGATAATAGATTTTGTTTAAATTTTAAATTATATTGGTTATGTTTATTGGTAGATTCATTAGTATCTGAGTCTAACAAAGATATATTGCTTGTATTACAAGTTAGGATTAATATAAATACGAGCAGGAGCCAGTGGCGAAGCTTAACCGGAATGTCAGACCGGGTCGAAAGTCATTGGTCAAAACAAATTTAGGCTGTCACTAGGTTTTGAACTCGGGTTATATGTTTGGGTCGGATATTCGGGTCAGGTCGACGGTCAATTGTGAAACAACAATAACACACACACACACACACACACACACATATATATATATATATATATATATATTAATTATCTTATTTACAAAATACAATCGAGCCCCTTAACTAGGGGTGTTCACGGTCCGGTTTATACGGTTTTTGGGTCAAACCGTAAACCAAACCGTTAGCTACGGTTTTTAATAATCGAAAACCTAAACCGAACCGTTAAAAATTAAAACCAAACCAAACCGAACCGCTATTTCCAGTTTGGTTTCGCGGTTTAGGATTTTTAGGCTTTTAATATAAGTTTACAATAATAAAATTTAAATTAAAAGAAAATTCGAAATCAACTTTATCAAATGAGACAATGAGAGTATAAACTACTCTATTATACTTGTCATTTCTAATTTGTTAATACAAAATACGTCTTCAAATAGGACATGTAACCTCCAAAACGTGATGCAAATACTAAAGTTCATAATATAAACAATAGTGTACTAAAGTTGTAGATTTCTAGGATAAAAACATGTCTAAATTTCCAGAATTTTAGTTTTTAAACGCTAAAACTCAAAATCTCATTACAAAAAAGAAGTCGATGTAATTTATCTGTATATATATAATTATATATATATATATGTATACATTATATAATATATATTATATGTACATGGTCCGGTCCGGTTTTTTACGACTGGTTTTTCATATAAACCGTAAACCAAACCGTTCAATACGGTTTACATTTTTTAAAACCGACCGACCGTTCGTTAAGATAAAAAACCAACCGCGAAACCGAACCGATGACCGGTTTGGACGGTTTCGCGGTTTGAAACCAAACCATGAACACCCCTACCCTTAACTATTAAACTATAGAAAATTTAATATATAACTTTTATATAATTGATGTTTCAAACAAATAACGATTGTAACTTTTATAACTTTATTAAATAAAAATTTTGGTTTGTAACTTAGTGATGGCCGACTTAGTATAAATTTTTTTTGATTAAAAATTGGACAGGGCCGGACTATATATATATACAATTTTTCGGATTGGACGGGTATAAATACCTACTTCTGAGCGAAAAACGACCCGGGCCGGGGCCCGGCCTGGCCCTCTCTATGCTGCGCCCCTGGCAGGAGCGCGAAAGCTTGAAAAAAAAAACTTTAAGAGGGTGAGGCTTAATACATTTTTTTACATGAAATCATGAAAATATGTATTTCTAGATGAAAAACCAGAGACTGACCATCCTTCGCCAATGAATAGGAATTACGGGTCATTGTAATTTGTATTTCGGTTTAATAAAAGTTAACAGTCCAGGAGCAAGTGTTCCTCAAACAATGAGTCAAGATTCATTGTTCTTCCAACAATTGGTACCGAAGTCAATCAGGAACACAAATCTTAGACGTTAAGAAGTAAGCAATCGGTGATCCGTTTGATCCAAAATCGAGAGCTTCGTACTGGTTTTGTTTGTAACCAGAAGAGGGCATCCGTGACCGACTTTGTTTAAAAACCAAAAGTCAACAACAGTTTAATTGGATCCCTGCTCTTAAAACAAAACAACGATTTTGAAAATGAAACTTATTGTCTTTTTCAAAAAGTCAAGTTTTTCCAATTTGGGGTTGATTTTGCCACACCTTTTGTTGTCAATTTATTAAACAAAAAGTCAAGTTCTTCCAATTTGGGGTTGATTTTGAAAATGAAACTTATTGTCTTTTTCAAGCAAAAAATGTATAAGATAAAAAATTTCGGGTAAAACAAACTGTATATCATTTTAACTATTTTGAAACGGTTAAAAAATTATTTAAAAGCCATAAAAACCAGGTTTTTACGTGCTTTTTGCTTTTTAAGATATAATTATTATAATACTCTTATTTAATTTTATAATCATCTAATCTTTAAAATTTGTAAGCCGCCCGATGTTTATTAAAGACCAAGAAGAATTTTTTATTAAGAAAATTAAAGCTTGTGTTTTGTTGAAAGATTGTCAAGCTTGTAGCCGAGGGAGTGGTGATATGAGTACATGCTACCGAAGGACAAGTCGGGAACATGGTCACAAGAATGTTCGAGCTTGGAAGGGTTTAAAAAAAAATACAACTAATGATAGATCAGAGTTCCGAACAAGCTTACTATGCTTTAAGAGGGTGTTCTACTAAGAGCACCCGTTCTACCATCGTGAGTGGTCACCAGGGTGAACCACACACAAACCATGGAGCCAAACACCACCTCTCACCTGTGTGGGTGGGTGGCGTGGTTTTCCTCTGATGCCACCTTCCACTGTCTACGCGACAAACCCATACAAATATATCCCACGCCCTAAAAACAATTAACATATAAGGTTTAGTTGATTTATTTTATTATTCAAATTGATAACAAATTATATTTTATAACAAACATTCATCTAATTAATTAGCCTTTGACAATCGATTAAAGTATATGTATATATATCCATACAATTACACGTACAGCGAAAAAGAATCGATGACTTGTTGATACAAACCAGTTTACATGACTCGGTCAATTCAACTGTTTGTTTACAACGTATTTGCTTAATTTCCACACATATATATATATAGTAGTTTGTTTCCCACGTATTTACTTAAATGTCCACATACATGTATAAGTAGTTTGTTTCCCACCTCTAGTTCCACTTACATTCCATGTTGCAATAGTTTACGTGCACTTCCTTTCCATATAAATTGTATTCCGCATTTGAGAAGAAGGTTATATAAACCTTGTTTTTTTTATTAATTTTAGTAATACATATAAGAGGGACAACTTAAAATTTAGGGTCATTTGCATATATCTCTCTCTAAACTTGAGAAATTGCATATATCCCAAATCATGCTTAGAGACCATTATACATTATGTATTGAAAACTTGTACTTTAGGAAAATATACAATTATTTTCTAAAGTAAAAGGATATATGCAATTTTCCCTAAAAATTAAGAGTTTTTGAAAGATATATATGTAAATTACCATCACTACATTAATTACTTTAAATGGAAGTAATAAAATTATATATATATATTTTATTAATAAGAACATATGACTAAAATACATTATCAGTTAATTGTTAAAATGTTTATATGCATACATGGACCATACTAGTTGTCGTATAATATACTCTCAATTAATTGTTCAACTATTTTAATGGGTATTGTTTCTCGTTGAATCACGCACAGCCCATTGTAATAAATAAATATATATTTAATTATGTAATTCAAATTCGAATATTCAGGTCAGTTAGTTTATAACCAATGGCATCTAGTGGAGTTGGTTGGGCTTTGACTTGGGTTTCTAAAGACTAAAGTTCAAACATCACTAATGACATTATTTGTTCTTTGATACCCCGAAAGCTCTTTGGGCTTGGGAAGCTTTAAGCGACCCAGGTTCGAATCTTTGAGGAGGGGTGTTTTTACCGGTGGTTACTCGCAGGCTGGGTTTCCCCTGAACTGGGACAAGAAAGTGGTGTCCTGAATCGCTCGCACCCGCTGACTTGAGACACTCTCAGAGACACGGTTGTGGTTTTTTCCCATGCAAGCAAGTTTTTGACCTGGTTGTGGTTTTTTCCCGTGTCCCTCGATCGTTCTCGTCCCAGCTGCCCGGTTTTTTTGTCCCTCGATCTCGTCCCAGCTACCTACGTTCCCTCCAGTCATTCTCTCGTTCGTCCAGCAAGTTTCGAGAACCTGGATCAACCAGACCCGATTCACTTTTTCGCTCAGATTTTTTCTCCTCCAAACGGCGAACCAAACACCTCTGGACCGACCAATTGTTTGGATCGGTCAAATTCAGAGGTTGGTTCAGACCAACCCAACAGCCCCTGAGTCATCGTGGTGAGCCGAACATAAGGTTCGACTGAGAAATCGTTGTTCAAAAAAAATCAGATAGTTTATAAATAAAATTTTAAACAAATTCGAATAGGTTAACAATCCAATCGAAAACCAAACTCAAATTCTTAATTCTAATTCGTCTCGGATTGAAGTTCCCTTTTTTTTTTCTTTCAAGTAAGCATCCAATTCGATGAACAAATATTTTCAAAACAATGCATATATATGCCTCCCCCGGCTATATTTATAAAAAATAAATATATATTTAGTTTAAAAAAGATACACGATTATTCAACTCTACTAAACATATACACCTTTTCATCATCATCACATTCCAATTTCACATATAAACAACCAACCTTCACCTTATGATCACCTATTCACCCACCCAATATGGACACCACAATTAACGACGGAGAACCACCCTACACCACCGCCGACACCACTGCGGACACCACCGGAGACAACGAATTAAACATCTCCCACGGCCTCGGTTTCTTCTTCCTCGTTCTCTTCTTCTTCATCATTCTCTGCTACGGGACGTACATCTACAAGATCCGCCACCGCTCTCGACCACCACGGCGAGCCAGTTCCACCGCCGATTTAGATACCGAAAACCACACGATAAGATGTTCTCAAGGACTTGATGACGACATCCTCGTGACTTTTCCAACGTTTGTTTATTCTGAGGATATGATGATGCCTAAATTAGGAGACATGACCAACAACTCTGGTTGTTCTGTCTGCTTGTCGGAGTATAAACCTACGGATGTGGTGAGGTTGTTGCCGGAATGTGGGCACTTGTTTCATGTGAGTTGTGTGGATACGTGGTTGAAGGCTCATCCTACGTGTCCGGTGTGCCGGAGCTCGCCATTAATGTCGACTATGGTGTAAGAAATTCTGTTAGAGAACATTTGATTGATTTACATATAATTAATTAATTAATTAATACAAGTAGTAGCTAGCAATATGTTTATTTTATGTAGCGAAAGATTCTATACTTGTGGGCAACTTGCGGTAGACGTAAGCCTTTGATTGTTTTTTAATATTTACGTATTGTTTGTTTGCAGTTATGTACTTATTTGTTATTTGATATAAATTATAAAATACTAGATTATTGCTGTCTCCTCAGTGTCTGTCACCAGGATCTTAAGTATATCTAAGAAAACAATTTAATATTTTACATTCGTATTTCTATATGTTAGAACCATATTGAACCGCTACTTTGAATACGAGTTTATCGGTCAATTAATTATGTCTCTATTTATTATTGAATTTCATTCATGTGTCGGCCTTAGATGGTTGCTATGTAACAAAAGTATTTTACTTTTTTTTTTCCTAAACATAATTTAAGAGAGGACTTCTTGATGTAATGGATATAATGGTGTAATATAATCTATAACTAGTCTAAGGCTAGTAACTTTGAGCTTTTAGTTTTTAATTTTAATTTCATTACGCAGTCTATTTTGTATTTTTGTTTTTTTTACGTTGTATTATAGCAATGCAACTGTTTTATATACACTCATTATTTCTGCTCAAAAGCGAGGAGAGTAAATATAGTTATTTCTAATTACCACAAACTAGAACTCGATCCGCAATTTTATTTGTTTACTTTTAGAGGAGGTTTATGTATGTTGAGACATTGATTTATTTTTGAACTAAATTTGTTGGTATCTTTTTAAGCGAGCGTGTTTACGGCATAGTGGGGAAGCGTATGTGTTTCTTCCCTTAGATGCCAGGTTCGACTTCCGTCCACCCCTTCCCCATTAGTTTTCAGGATTTTTATTTTGTAGATTATGTTTAAAGATACTTTACTAAGGGTTTATTATAACATGATGAGCCACTAGTGGAATTGGTTAATTAGCTCTGTGCATCTTGATGACTTGTGTCTAGATCAGATGACGTTATGCAAACATTTCCACATACAATCCAGTGACGGATGCACCTTAATACTAGGGTGTGAAGACAGGAGCGGATCTAGCTTGTTAGGAACGGCTTCACGGGAACCCACTGGGTTTTGAATTTTTTATAGAACTATATATAAAAAAGTTGAAGTGAAGTACATACTGTATTAGTAGTGAATCCTATAAAAAAAATTCAACTTACACGCTTGGTCTAGTGGTGTTATTTCCGAGAGGTTCTGATTTCGATTCTCCTAAAGTCCTTTTTTTCCTGGATTTCTCATCACAATCCCCCCCCCCCCCCCCCCTCCCGTCCCCCGTCCTCTTTTTCTTAATCAAACTAACAATATCACGACCTCAAAATGTAGAGATTATTAACGAGACCAAGTTACAACTATTTTTCTCAGCTTCCAGATTTCTAAGAAAGGATGAAGTTGTAAAACAGTAAGCAAGTTCCAAGAACAAAATCATGATCGGACATGAAATAAGAACGCTTAAAATCCCCAAAACAGAATTTTCTTTTGTGTGTGTGGTTTTCGACTTTCGTTGTAATGAGAAAATGTTGCAAAGATAGAAACTTGGCCTCTCGCTCTAGGTAGTGAATACATGTACCTTAAATGTAATCATGGATCCGTCTCTGGGTGAAGTGTTTAAAACTCTTGAAATTTAATTAGTAAATTATATACTACTCTAAGTTTGAAAAGAGCTAGGGGCACAATTTACTAAACTTTCAAATGGGGAAGTGGCATTTTGGGGAGTTTACATTTATAGTTGGTTGCTTTAATCTTAATTCAAATAACACATAAGTTTATTATCTAATTAGTTTTGTTATTTTATTTTATTTTGCTTTCAAAAGAAACTTATTGTTAAATTAGTTGCATGATCAATTTATTAGCTTTTTTTATAAGTTAACTTTAGAGGATTACTGTAATTATTTATTATTAAATTATGAGTGAACAATAATTGATCTAGTAATATTTCTAAGAGAGGAAATAATGAGAAAATATTATTTAGAATGATTCTCTAAATCATATCTTAATCCTAATAAAACAATAAAAATTGTGCCACATGTCTTATTTATAAAGAGTCCACAGCACTACGCCACATGTCAAACTCACATTGAATTACAAATTTAGTAAATCATCAATTAAGATAATTACTAATTTCATCAAAACTAAAATTTTATTTTAAAATTTTGATAAAACTAATGTAGATTTGATTAATTACTTAATAATTTTAGTTTTTTTGTAGATTAATCAACAACTTGGCAAACATAATAAATTTTTTAAATGTATTAAATTATTATTTAATATATTATGAGAATTTTACATCAATCATAATTTTTAAATTTCTTGATCATTATTTTTTTCTTTGTATTTATCTAATAATATAAATCTATATTCAGCTCGTGTAGTACACGGGTTATTAACCTAGTGATTATAATATAGTTGTATTGTAGAAAATCCTAAATCCGCTAGCTAATGTTACTAATAAAGACGTAAATTATAGCTAAACATGAATACACGTAGCCACTTGGGTTATAGTATAGATAAGAGGCAAAGTCAATCACGTGGTTATGTCGAACCTTGACAATGATAAAATTTGATCAAACTTGACAATGATAAAACGCATATCTATTTTCACGCTCGAGCTTAGTCGCATGACATGACCCGTCATCCACCCCCCCCCCCCCCTTAAAGAACAACGATGCTTCTGTTTTACAGGTCTGCTAGTCAAGACTCGAAAGACTTGTACGACTACCTAAACCAGTTCCTGATCGAACTCCTTTCGTAATCGAACTGTTTTGATAGCTCATCCTTGATCCCGATCTATCTGACTATACGTGATAGACAGATTCTACACATTCCAATTGGAATACTAGGGTTCCCTTCATTAAATTAAAGATCAAAATAATATAAAGAATAGAACAATCATACAAACAATGTATAAATGTTTAGATCAAAAGTTAAACTAAACCTCACAGAATTTAAAATCGAAAAAGGAGTTCTAAGAAGAAGAATAAAAGTGAGGGAAGTCGCAACCTACTCTTCATCAAAGAACTCTGATTGGGTGTTTGTTGATAGAAAATGTGTAACGATACAGAGAAACTGATCATTTAATCGCAATTCGTAATTAGCAATTGTAGAATAATGAATTACAAAACAAATAATAAGAACTGAAACATAAACCGGTGGAACGAAGATGAACAGAAAGCAGGTTCAGTTCCTGCAATCAAAAGAACCGAAGAAACAAAATAACAGAGTCTGGCTTGTGTTTAACACAATTACCTTAAACAGATTCGTCGTCTGTTTCCAGGGTACACCGGCTCAAAGCAGCGTACTACCGGACTTGAGTATTTGCCTGAAAGATCGTCGGACCCGAGTTGTAGAGAGAGATAGTGTGTCTGTGTTTTCGTATATTGATGTTTTGTTCCTGATTATACAATCATTTATACACACAAAAACTATTGCACCAGTAAACAACGTTAATAAGCATAAATGATGATCGGTTACGAATAACAAAAAGTCTTGGTAAATCAAAACGTCATTCCTATTAAAACGAGCAGTGTTTATTGTCAGGAACAACTTCTTCCGGATTAACAAAAACTGGCTACCATGTATTTGGATTTCCGGAGCTGCATTCATGTCCCAGGTCGCACGGGCAAGAACTAATAGATAGATATGTGATGAACAAGATGAAGATAGATCGATGAACAAAGATAACCGAATGATTACATTTACCTATTTCACTCATAACCGGGCCTCAAGAACAAGTGTGTTCTTGAGCCCTCACAAATTCAAAGAAACATGACTAGTAACTCTCTCATACACGCATCTAAGCATACATTCCACCATGGGATATGCCTCATCTATATTCTAACCTAACAATGGCAAACTAGTAAATGTTAGTGACTAGTGACATAAATAATACAACAATAAATAAAAAAGTCACTAATGTCAAGTCTTCGGTTAGCTAAATAACTTGAGTTGTCATGACCTTTATCGTGTTGTGTGACAGTAATGAGTAAGTGGCCCGTTGAGTCATTTGCGCTCCTCCTTTGCAAATACCTCGACTCCTTAATTTGTTTGTAGCCCAAACGATCATATCTAACCAAATCTTGGTATATCGGCCTTGAGATTCCCAACACATTTTAAAACTTAAAAGAGATATTAACATAAGATTTTTATGATTAATATATAATTATTTTATACTTATGTAAATATCTAATTTTAAAGCATTAATATGTTTAAAAAAAAAGGTAAAAAGGTAAAAAAAAAAAAGTCAAATGGGTCGTGTTCGGGCCAATCCGTAAATATCCATATCGTGTTCGGGTTCATGTGTGTGACATGATATTTTGGGTTCGGATAAGGTCCGGGTTCAATTCGTGTGAAAGTTTTCACAAAGAAGGAATTAACACACCAGAAACAATTGGTTTTAGAAAACAAACCTTAAAAAAAATTATCTTGTTAAAATTGTCAGGAATGATTGAAAATAATGCAACAGGTGATAATGTATATGATTGAATTCCATTAACGAGTATGATCTTATAAGGTGTAATATGATTGAATGTGCAAAGAAGACGAATAACTTGAAATGTGTAATCTAGTCACAAGGGTGTTTTCTGACCCATCTATGAAACTCTACTGAGTCACAATGTTGATATGAGACCATTGGTTGATGAATTATGGAGCCATAGGGGTGGTATGTGACCATTAGTTGGTGTAAATGTGAGTGGCCACATCTTTACATTGGTAGAGTTACAAGGATTTTTTTTTGTAAACTACTTACATAGTTACATGTATAATGGATATTATTACAAGACCCCCATTTGGGTAAATTTAGTATGATGCTTTATTTTGCATAGATGTCGTTATTATGACACCACGATCTAATAAGCTTGGCTAGTTTTATATTTTACGCTATTAATACACCACCATCTATTAATTTTAACGAAGGTGGTGGTGGAAGCATTTAGGGTTCGGAGGAAGGAAATATGGTTTTTACTAAATTAAAAATAATAAGGGTATAAATTTAACATAAAATGTAACTCACATCCATCTCGGTGACTAAAGAATTTGCGATTAGGCAAACCTTTTTGGACCTTAACTGATAAAATGAATGCGTTGCTATAACGCAAAGTAAAGAAAATGAAAACATTCAGGGTCGTTTGGTTCCGTAGAATTTGTTAGAATTTGAATTGAATTTTGATTGGAATTTCAAAGAATTATAATATCAAAGGAATTGGAATCGGAGTCTATCAAAAGGGAAATTTATAAAAAAAATTATAATTTAAAACAATGGGAATCCTTGCAGGTCGTTTGTCGGTCCGGTTATCGGCCGAGTCGGTCGAGCAGGCTGGCCAGGTATGTCTGGCCGGTGCAATCCGCTCCCACCAGTTAGCTAGTTGTGTCCAGTCGATCAGTCTGGTACGGTCAGGTCCGGGCGATGCCTCGGAACAGGCCGATCCGATTAGTCTATTAGGGCAATGGGTCACGCCGGACAGGTCCGATTAATTGGTTGGTTCGATGACGATGCGAGTCAGGCCCGGTCGGTTGGTTAGGAAGACGGGCATGGCGGGTCAGTCTACCAGGTGCATCGGGACGATTCGCAGTGGCGGATCCATGTTGAATCGACGGGGTGGGAAGGCCCCCCGTATGAAGTGTTGAAATCGTTAAAACCCTTTATAAAATTAAGTTATTTTTTAAGTTAATCTTGTTTTTGAATGGATAAAGGGGCATCTTTATCAACCAAATGAACAATTTTATCTTCAATAGGGGCACATTTGTAAAAGAAAATGTTAAAAAAAGGAAGAAAAAAATATGGATTTGCACTTTTACAGGTTAATGGCGGATGAGTGAATGGTGAAGAAGAAGAAGAGGAGAGAGAGATAAATTATTTATTTCTATTTATTATTATTTAAGTCTAGAATGTCACATTTGTCACATTGCTTAAAGTAGCTAAGCTATTAAAGTTCACAGTAACCTACAACACTATTTAATCTATTTAATGTAGGAAAATTGGATTTAAATAATACAAGTTATGCCTTATTGGCGGATAATAATATGAGTTTTGACCTTTCCTCACAATAATACCAATTAAACACATAGGTGATATCAGTGATACGCCGTTAAAATTAATTTAACGGGGTTAGTGAAATGGATCTTTTTGTCATTTTGGAAAAATCAGGGGATGTTTTGAAATTGTTATATATATATATATATATATATATATATATATATATATATATATATATATATAAACAAAAAAGAAAAAAGAAAAGTGTGTGTTTCACGGGAGAAGAGACCGAGAGGGGGGAAGCCCCGGTTTTCCGGCCGCCGGCTCCGGCAGCCACATGACGGCGTTTGCCGGGAAAAGGTCGCCAGGGGGTTCGACGGTGCAGGGGTATGGTCGATCGGAGAAGCAGTGTTGCGAGGGTCGACGGCGTTTGATCGGAGGTAGGAAGGATGGGTCGCTCAACGCCTCCCCCTCCTGCCGTCCGCCTCCCATCTGCAAAACCCTACCCTTCCCCTGCCTCCGCATCACCGCCCCATTCGGCAAGCACCACCGCTCCAGCTACCCACAAAACCCTAGCCCCCTCCCCTGACTCGAATGCTTAAATCAATGGCCGGATGGTGGTGGACAGGTGCGTTGCCGACGATGGTGGTGAAAACGAAGAGGGCTGCTGGGTTTGGCCGGAGAATGGCGGCTGAGAAACCGACCTGTGGCCCTTCATCAACCCGTCATCTTCTTTTTCGCTTCCGGCGGCTGAGAAACCGCCTCCGGGAACCCTAATCCATTCCTCCCCCGTTCTTGAGAAACTGCTGGGTTTGGCCGGAGAACGGCGACTGAAAAACCTTAACTCCGTCGCCGGTAAAACAGTCGCCGGGGGGAGCTCGGAAAATAGTCGCCGGGGGGAGCTCGGAAAAGGATGGGTCGCCGGTAAAACAGTCGGCGGGGGGACCTCCATCTTCCTTTTTTTTCTCTTTTTTTTTTATATATATATAACTATTTACAAAATAAGCCCCTCAACTTTCAAAAATGACAAAAAGATCCATTTCACTAACCCCGTTAAATTAATTTTAACGGCGTATCACTGATATCACCTATGTGTTTAATTGGTATTATTGTGAGGAAAGATCAAAACTCATATTATTATCCGCCAATAAGGCATAACTTGTATTATTTAAATCCAGTTTTCCTTAATGTAATTTACTTTTAGATGTATTATCTTCAAATATAGAGTTTTGTAAAAAAGTAAAACAAATAAACGTAGATAATAATAAAACTCTTTTAAGCACCAACTATTGGTGTATATTTCTTTTCATAACTTAAGAAGTAATTTTTTTTAAAGTATAGCATGATAAGTTTTTTTTTTATTTATTTACAATACATGTTCATAACCTAACTTGTTGTTACAATACATGTTCATAACCCGACTCATCTTTTATTGTGTTCATATTTTGCCCCCCGTATAAAAAATTTCTGTATCCGTCACTGACGATTCGGTCAGTCGGTTTAGTCGTCGAGCTTGTCCGGTTAAAGTAACTCGTACGGCCCGAACAGACGAAAAATGGCACACACTTGTCGGTAGCAAAGGGTTTTATTGGAATGTGATATTCTCGTGTGGAAGGAATGTAAAATCCTTCGTAACTAAGTAACTAAAAACTAATGTGAAATTAATCGAATGGTATTGTCTTAAAAGATAATTACGGTTAAATTATATATATGTGTCGTAAATAAGCCATGGTATGATCTAAATAAGTAAAGAAAATCTAATTCGAAGTCACTAAACGTCTAAACCCCTAATAATACGGGAAATTATCTATCTGTTAAATATATCGTGAGTAATTGATAAATCCCCCCTATCCCCTTCAATCCTAAAACCCTAACATTCATAAATGAGAAAGATCCCCATATAACGAAATATGGTCCGTAATATAAGGAAATAAAATCTAATTCAAAATATCTACAAAGTATAAATAAACAAATCACTACTTCACTTTCTGTAACCTAATTGTACGTTGCTATAAGCCGCATCATGTTCTTCACAAACTGGTGATCAAAACAGTAGCAGGATCTGCTGATCATCTCCGGCCATATCTTTCTTTCTTTCTGCTATTAGTTTCTTAATCCACACGTAATTAATTAATTCAACAACTTGTAGGCACTATGGACAAATATCTAATAATCAAAAAACTCGGAAGCGGATCATATGGGGCTGTTTGGAAAGCCTTTGCTAACGAAATACGACGATTCATCATCGTCCCACAACAAAATCATGATCGACCGAGAAGCCAAGGCACTCGTGTTTAACAGGCACGAAAACATCGTCTCACTCAAAGAGATCATCAACGAAAACAACACCATCTTCCTCGTATTCGAATGCATGCAAGGCAGTCTCGATGACCGTATGATTGATCAGCGAAAGAAGTTCTCGGAATCGGAGATCCGAGACGCGTGTTTTCAAATCTTTCAAGGTCTTGCACACATGCACCACAACGGGTTCATTCACCGCGACCTAAAACCGATGAATGTTCTTGTGTCAAACAATGTGGTTAAGATCGGCGACTTTGGCCTTGCCCGCGAGACGGTTAATGATCCGCTCCCCTACACCCATTATGTCGGAACAAAGTGGTATCGCGCCCCGGAGGTTTTTCTACATTCAAAGGTTTACGATTCTGCGGTTGATATGTGGGCCATGGGTGCCATCATGGCCGAGATGTTCACCTTCCACCCGTTGTTCAAAGGCTCTTCGGATTTACACGTGATGCATAAAATCTGTAGCGTGTTAGGCGCCCCGACGCAAAGTTCATGGCCCGACGGGTTTAAACTTGCGAGGAACATCACTACTAGAAAACCAATAGTTTTCCTACAAATTTTTTTGACTATTTACCGACAAACAAATGTTTCTACAAAATACCGACGAAGTACCAACGTAGAAAAACTCAAAAATTGGCCTCTACTTTTTCCAACAAATTTCCGACAAAATGACTACAAAAAAAATCCTTGTCGTTATTTTGTCACTAAGCATAAAACGATTCCTACAGATTACCCACAAATTTTCATTTTATATATTAACAAAGAAAATATATTAATATACGAAAAAATAAAAATAATTGTTTTACATTTAGTAGGAAGATTGTCGGAATTTTTAAAAATTCCCGACCACCTATCGACAAAATCTAAGAATGTAATAATTTTTTTTTATTAAACGTAATTGAAAATAATAATTTCTAGACTTGTCGAAACAATGTCGCTAACTAGTATAACTTTTGACAAATTTCCGACAATATGTAATATATAATTATTTATTTAATTAAACTTATTTTCACAAATAACATATAAAATATAATATATATATATAATATATAATATATATATATGTATAATTGTCAGAAGATAATCGATATTTTTCTCTTTTAGATTTTATAAAATAGAAATACGTAATTAACTATTACTTAATAAAGTTATTTTAATAAATTTTTTTATGGTTTTCATAATATTGTTGGTCCTTCTAAAGTTTTATAAGAACTTTATAACAATATATATATATATATATATATATATATATATATATATATATATATAGGGTTAGGTTCAAATGAGAACTTTTTATTTTGAGAACTTTTGAGAACTAAATCTCCACCACTAATTTTAGTTGGGGACCACTATAATTCATGGGGGGTTTTCCATATATATAAACTAGTGGCTTAAAATGGTTCTTTTTAGTTCTCAAACCCAATTGGTTCTCAAATGATCCTCTCCCTATATATATATATATATATATATATATATATATATATATGGGTTAGGTTCAAATGAGAACTTTTTGTTTTGAGAACTTTTGAGAATTAAATCTCAACCACAAATTTCAGGGGGGACCACTACAATTCATGGGAGAGTAGATACATGTAAATAAATTTGTGGCTCAAATTAGTTCTTTTTAGTTCTCAAATCAAATTGGTTCTCAAATGATCCTCTCCCTATATATATATATATATATATATATATATATATATATATATATATATATGAGGTGAGTTCATTGTAGACACTTTCACATGTGAAAGTACTGTCTTTTACATTGTTTTTCACATGTGAAATTTTCTAAACAATGAGAAAAAGAAAAAAAATTAATCACAACCATTAGATCAAGAGATCTAATGGTGAAAAAGGTGTATACCTGTCTACACTTATAAGGTGTCTACAATGAACTTTTCATATATATAGTATAAAAATATAGAAAAAGTTTGGTCATATTTTAATTAGGAAAAAATGACACTTATCATCACAACAAAATTTATATTAAGTCAAATTTTTATTAAGTAATTATCCAAATACTAAATTTTTATATTAAGGTTTATTTTGTTTAAACCTTTAATAAGTAATTATCCAAATACAAAAAAATTATATTAATGTTAGTAATTATCAAAACACTAAAATTTCATATTAAGGTTTATTTTGTTTCAACATTTTACAACTATATCCAAATACAAAATTTTTACAGTAAATTCGTATTAAGGTTTAATTTTTTAATTGTACTTAAAATATATAATTAAAGTTGGTTTGCCAAGTCATAGGTTGGTGTTAAAAGTTGGTGTGCATGTTATGCTACTTAGAAATCTTAATCAAAAGAGTGATCTTTGTAATGGTACTCGACTACAAGTTGTATATCTTGGAAAGTGTGTTATAGAAGCAAAAGTAATTCGGGAAATAATGTCGGTGTCCGTATATTTATTCCAAGAATCTCAATGTCTTTTTCAAATAAAAGAATATCTTTTAAATTAAAAAAAAAAGACAATATCCGATCGCAATATGTTTTGGAATGACTATTAATAAAGTCAGAGGCAGTCACTTTCTAGAGTTGGTGTGTATTTAAAGAATCCATGTTTTAGTCATGTACAATTGTACGTGACATTATCAAGTGTGAAGAGCAGAGATGAACTTAAACTTTTGATATTGGATGAAGATTGAAAAGTGAAGAACCAGACGTTAAATGTAGTGTATAAATCTATATTTTCAAATTTATAATTTTTTTTCAATAAACAATTTCTTATACTTTTTAATTTCAATTATTATACTAAATATAATATAGTTCATTATATTTATTATTTTCTAAAAAATTCCATCGTGTGATACACGTGTTAAAAACTAGTATATATATATATATATATATTGTTTTTTATAATTAAATTTATTTTAATTAATGAAGAAAAATGAAAATAATTTGAATTAACTAATTTTGATATTATTAACAATTAAATATATACTTTAATAGCAAAAAACTATTATTGTTATATATTAATTTAATAATACTTATTAATTGTTTACCATAAATACTTATATATATATATATATATATATATATATATATATATATATATATATATATATATATAGGGTAGGGATCCATGGAAAACCTCTATTTTTTGGAAAACCTGGAAAACCCTTTTTAAGCCATTGATTTTAAAATCAATGGTCTAGATTAAAGAGGGACTAGATTGTAAATATTGATATCATATTTCAAGTAATCATGGGTATTATTGTAATTTTCTTTACCCAACTAGTTTCCTCCAAAAACTAATTCACTAAAATCACGCTTCATACCATCTCTCTCCTATCAATTCCAGATTTTTGAAAATCTTCAAAGCAGAAGAATCCGATTGGCACATCGCGATTTGTAAATATTGATATCATATTTCAAGTTATGGAGTGCGACGACGACCGAAGAGAAGCTAGGGTTTGAGTCGAAATCGCGATTTCAACTTGGGTACGCTGTGAGTTCGATATCATCACTTAGGTTTTGTTACATCGGATTTATCCATTGAAGGATTTGTATTTTCATCAATGAAGTTCCCTCCTGTTGTGAACCTTCCAATAGAATCGATTTCTGATCATGTTTGTAAAAAGTCGTTTTTTTTATTCAATTGATTACCGAGATAATGTTGCGAACTGGTTTGTACAAATCGATTGGTTTCCTTCCACCCCAAATTTGTTTTTTTTTTGTTTGTTGACTTTACTTACATGAACAGTTACAATACTGTAAGTAATTGTTTATACTTAGATTTTGGTATATAACAATGATGAGAGTTATATTATTTGTAAGTGTGAAATAAATTACATAATTGTAACAATTTAGACAGTGTTTGATCGTGTAGAACATTTATTGATTAGTTACAGAACTGTAACAATATTTTATGATTGAAATCAGTTACATAATTGTAACAATTTAGATAGTGCTTGATCTTGTATAACCTTTGGTGATTAGTTACAGAACTGTAACAGTTTATAAAAAGAACTCATTTAACATTTGACGAATAGTTACATTACTATAACAATCTATAAATGGGTACAGTGATGTAATCAATTTTATGTACCTTTGAATAGTATGAGATATGGAAGAATGAAAATTATGATAACATCACAAAGTTGTAGAATGTTGTTGTCCAATTTTTATGAACCATTGCGGTGCTGTAACTGTCATGTTTGTTGTTAGCTTGGTTATTTGAAACTAGTTACAGTGCTGTAACCAAAAAATGTTATTTTTTTTTATTGTTTGAAACTAGTTACAGTAGTGTATCTAGATATCCCCATGTTTGTTTGTTTTTTCTCGAAATTTGATTGTGTAAAGGTTTACGGTAATGTAATAAGAAAGTAAAAAATTTGATTAGTTACAGTACTATAATGACATGATTATTTTGCTTTAGCTTAATTCATGTAATAATTTTGCTTGGTGTTTATCGGATGGTGATTAGTTACAGAACTGTAACAGTTTATAAAAAGAACTCATTTAACATTTGACAAATAGTTACATTACTGTAACAATCTGTAAATGGGTACAGTGATGTAATCAATTTTATGAAACCAGTTGAAAAGCATTTAAATTATCTATCAACAATTCAGAAACATGCATTTGGCATTTAACCCTTGGAAACTGCCGTTAAACATCAACCTAGCATCTAATACCTACAAAGGATAGTTGATCTTAAAAAAAAGAAACCAAAACATGCAATCGGCAAAACAAATATGGATCAACACTTGAACGCCCTGCAGGAAACAATTAAACAATAAATTTTAATCAAAAATACGTAAGAACGACTGCACAACTTTAAAAGCCCAACTAAGCCAATCTGAAAAACAGATCTGGATCAACACTGGGACGTCCTGCATGATTTGGATCACCGCTTCAATGTTCGAAAGACGGAAACGGAGCAACGATCAAAGCTCGCTGCTTTTGTTTCAGATCTGCGGCGAAGAACAACAAACCGACAAACCTCATCGTCGATTCCTTTACCTTGATCTTGCATGGTCATGGAGATTGATGAGCGTGAAGATTATTGGACGTGATGAATATTGGACGGGATTAGGGTTTAGAGATTTGCGATGGGTATGATCGTATGGAACGTGATATGAATTGGGATTAGGGTTTAGATATTTGCGTAGGTTATTAAATTAGGATAATTAAGAGAAATCACTGGAAATTTCAAATCATTTATTAACATTAATCTTAAAAATATTTTACTAAAATAGATATGGTAAATTTACATTGTTACCCTTTCATTAAAATAAAAATCACAAATTAAATGGAATTATGTGATTGGTGGAAGGTGGTTTTCCAGGTTTTCCAAAAACTAATGGGTTTTCCATTGATCTCCTTCCTATATATATATACTAGGTTAGTAACCCGTGTACTACACGGGTTCAATATAGATTTATAATATTAGATAAATACAAAGAAAAAGATAATAATCAAGAAATTTGAAAATTATGATTGATATAAAATTCTTATAATATTAAGTAATAATTTAATACATTTAAGAAATTTATTATGTTTGACAAGTTGTGGATTACTTTAAAAAAAGACTAAAATTATTGAGTAAATTAATCACATCTAAATTAATTTTATCAAAATTTTAAAATAAAATTCTAGTTTGGACAAAATTGGTAACTAATCTTAATTGATTATTTACTAAATTAGTAATTCAATGTGAGTTTGACATGTGGCGATAGTGATGTGGACACTTTATAAATGAGACATGTGGCATAAATTTTATTGCTTTATTAGTATTAAGATTGGTGGAAGGTGGTTTTCCAGGTTTTCCAAAAACTAATGGGTTTTCCATTGATCTCCTTCCTATATATATATATATATATATATATATATATATATATGTAAAAAGTGAATATATTGTTGTTATATATATATATATATGAAGATGATCATTTAAGAACCATAATTCATTAATGCAAGTACACAATGTTATTTATTTATTGCATTCTAATGTTGTACTTACAATATGGCATAACATTTTTCAACTTAATACAACACAATAAAGACTATAATGGGACATTAGGAGGGATTAAGGCCCGCCAAAGTCTATTAAGGAAATTATATATATATATTTATGTATGTGTTAGCGTGTTTGTGTACGTGTATGGGTATGAATGTGTATTTGCATATGTTATTGTTAATGGATATATGTGTATGTGTTTATACTTGTTTGTGCTAGGAAAATATGATATAATATGACACGATAAAGGCTATAATGAGTCATTAGTAGTGAACAAGCCCAATATGGTTCTATTTGGACAAATTTGACATTATTGTCTATTACAATCTAACGTTATTGGCTAGAACACGTTATAACACTATATGACATCACATCACACAATGATGCTCATACTGGCCCATTACGATCAAATAAGGCCGAAACATCGTATTATTATATCTAAATATCTAACTTATGTGTGAAACATATCAAATGTACATAGTTCTCACTAAAATCAGCTTAAAGATAATAAAATCACTCTTATTCTAGAATTTCTTGAATTTATTTATTAAATTTCTTTTGAATTTGAAGTTTTGTCTTTATCATGTAATTAATTTTCTTTTGGTTGACTAGTTGACCGATATGACTTGTAACTTATATCGGTCGGGTTCGGATGTGCGAAGTAATGCACACCCGTATCGATGAGGTTGTAAGTCGAGAACCTCAAAGGGGGTTTCAAGGGGGCATCACCCCCTTAGCGGGGGTTGGAGGCAGCGCCCCCGAGAGAACGGGATCCAAAGGGCAAAGTGGCTAAATAATTTCACAGAGACCAATAGTGTAAACCTAGCAGTTTTTCAAATTTTAAATGAATATGAGTTTATCTTGGAACGAAACTCCTCCATGTTATATTGTTTTTGTCCATATTATATATAAAACTAATTTTATTTAATATATAAATATATGTATTTATAAAGTTAGCTTAAAATTAAGAAAAATCAAACACCCTTGAAAATCTTGATTTTGGTGTCACAACCTCATCCGGTCTGATTAACCTCCGGTTCTTTAGTTTGGAAATCGATCTGGCTCCTAATGAAGAAAAAACCATAAAGAACGACCGAGAATTTGGCTCCTCTTAACTTCCCGCCTATATCTTCTACAACCCTTCCTTTCGCGCGAGCAGTTATCAAATCACCGAGAATTTTGTGCCTCAACTCTTCTCAAAAAGCCCTAATCAAAGCTGAAGGCTGCCCTCGTCGAATCTGAAGGTTGCGCCGCTGATCGAATTTCTACCCTAATTCACAAGACTCTTCTTTATTCAGGTTCGCAAGACTGCTTATCTCTTAGATTCGATCCGAGAATTAAGTGTGTGATTCCTCATTCAGTTTTTGTTTACCACCAATATGTTTAAGATTCGTATTTGTTATGGAACAATTAGATATCATTTTTTACTAAACGGGTTAATTTTCATTAACACACCCAACCCAGTAGTATATTCTAAAATATATGATACGATGGCCATTTTTTTCTTAATTGACCACCTTATATATGATATATGAACGAAAAGTGTTCATATCTAATAGAAATCTGAAGTATGAACCCAAAAAATATTTAAAGAAGGGCCCGGAATAGTAGTTTGCTTTACTTTAGATGAAGTTTTCATGTGTTTCTTTTTAACCATCCAAAGTGCTATTTCTCACAGTGCTGTTTTGATATATTTATAGTGACTTTATTTCATCATGAAGTATTCTTGTATATATATACTACTATTATATAATAATAGATATAAGAGGGACTAAAAGGAATGTAAACTTTAAATTGTTTCCATTCACAGTGTTTGTCAATCTCATATTATCTATTTGACCATTCTTGTTCTACTAAATGCAGTGTTTTTACATTATGGATGGTAGTGGCGTCGGTAATCATGGTGGTGGTGCCGGTACTGGTGGTGGTGACTCGGGCACTCGTCGTGGTAGTCCCCGAACTCGTGGTGGAAAGGTACCTTCAAGGGATGCTAATGTATTAGGGAGAAGTAGTGGTAGTGGCACTCGCAATATATGTATTCAGGAGCCTAATTTCGGTAGTGGTGCTAATGATTCTTTAGGGAAATATGGATACCAGAAGTCTAGTTTTAATGGTAAAGGTAAAAAGTCTATTGGAGAAGGAAAATATAGACAAACTTGTGGGGGATACGTGGTGTTACGTGGTGGTAAAAGTGGTGGAGTTGGTGGCAGTAATAGTCGTGTGGCTCGTGGTGATGAAATGGCTGATATGGCCGGAGTAATTCGTAACGTTATAGGGCAACCGATCATAATGGATAATGAGGATGATGGCAATGATCAGGATGATGGTAGTGAGGATGCTGGGTTTGAGGATGTTGGTGGGGGGGGGGATGATGGTGGTGAGGATGCTGGTTTTGAGGATGAAAGTGGTGTGGATGTTGGTTTTGAGGTTGATGGTGGTGAGGGGCGATTGATCAAACGTATAGGAAAAAAGTATGTTTTTAATTTTGGCATTATATTTTGTGTTTATTCATTTTAAAAAATATACTTATTGGTTATCTTAATATTGTAGGTTTGCTAATGGACGTGTTCACAAGAGTGCAATTGATATACTAGTACAAAACCTTGATGGAGATTGGGAGACGTTTTCAAAGGTCCCACATAGCAAATTGTGGGAAATGTTTAATAGCTTCAGGGTAATATATCAATTAATTATTTATATATGTTATAAGAACTTCTTTTAATTTTCCATGTCTACCTTTATTTATTGTATAGACCTTGTGGAGGTGGGATCCACGAGATGAATATTACATTTTTGAAGGATTCATTAACGTGCTCAAGGGTCGTTTTCAAGATATGATGTGCGATCTAAGAGGAGAATCGAAAGACAAAGCTAGGAAGGATAGGCATGTTATTGGAAATGATGAAGAGAGATTCGACATAACTTCTAATTATCCGCCGGATAAGGTGCCTCTTGAAAGATGGCAACGTTTGTGCAAAGTATAACCGTTAATACATTATTGTTTTTATTCCGTAAATATTATTGTTCTACATATATCATACATTTTTTTTTACTATATGCAGTTTTGGAACACCGAAAAATGGTTAAAACGATCTAAAGCGGGGAGAAAGAACCGTCAGAATGATATATCCCGTCATACAGACGGGTTGATGGGTTTCAATGAACACCGAATCCGCTTGGTAAGCTAATCGTATTAATGAATTTCAGTAACTTAATTTGTTAGTAACATTAATAGGAACTGAACCCCTATTATCTCTTATTTCAAGGTGTTTCAGGATTTTTTTTTTTAACCTTTTATGACTTTAGATGTGCTCCACCTAGGTACTTTGCAGGCAAGTCAAAACACCCTATGCCCATTGCAAATAGTCTACCTTTTCATGCACAAATAGAAGCACACATAAAGCAGTGCACCACCCCTTATAAATAATCACATGAGACTTAGTATGTTAAGAGTGTATTTTGTCCCTAACTTCTGTTAAGAATGAATAATAATTTCTAACCAAGAACCCTTCTAAAAATTGATGAATATACCATATCAATGTATAGCATTTCACAAATCTTGAATCTAAGCAACAGTAGGATTGAGTTGACCAACACACACTTTTGTTTGTATATTTAAAACATGTCAATGTTTTATGTAGGAAAAACAAAAGGGTGGACCGGTTAGTTTTGATTTAGTCTTCATTGAAACCCATGCTACCAAAGATACTAAAAAGAGATTACGAGAAGGGGATATCAATATCAGGGATCTGGAACAGTTAGAGTTTGTCACGCCGAGATCAAAACAATCATATGTAAGTTATCATATTTATATGTATATATATACATACATTTACATATAAAAGTAATTAGTATATAAACTTTTATTACAGTTTCACTAGTCTTTTTTTTATGAACATGTAGGCATCGTTCCCTAAAGAACTTGAGAAGGAACACGGGTCAAACAACAATCAGAATCAACTTGGTGTGTGGGAGCATCTGCATCTCGACGATCGTGGCCAAATGTTTGGGATAGGATCGTCTGATCCACATTTTATGGTGATCGGGACACAATCATCATATGACCGACAGTCACAAGAGGTATTCTTGTTATTATTATTGTTATTATCAAGTCATACATATATATGCATTAGGTTGTATTTTTTTTTTCTTTTTTTCAAAGTGATGTTGGTAATATTATTACAACACCATTTTAGTACATAAGAGTTTCAATAACACTATTATGGACAAAAACTCTTTTATCACATCTCTAATACTATCAAAGTTGCCTTTCGTCCCACTGGAAGCATTAGTTAAAAGAATAATTAAATATTATATATTAGCTAGGATATTATCTAAATACACTTACTATAATTACCATTACAGTAATTATGAGCAATAATATGAATAATACTATTAGTCACATTTAGGTGTTCTTGGCTTGGTTAGGAGGAGCTTATTTCATCCCACTGGAACCATTTGCACCACTTTATAAACTACTATATATTTATGTATTAATTATTAATTTTATATATATATATATATATATGTTTTCACAAATTATAGGTCAAAAATGTTCAATCCCAACTAGAAAAAGAAAGGGAGGCCCGAAAGAACTTGGAAAATCGCTTGGAAGAAATGCAAAGAAATGCAGAGATCGAAAGGGCTGAACGCGAGAAAGTACAAAAAGAAATCGAAGAATTAAAGAGAAATACTGCGAATAAGTAGCCTTTTTATTTATGTTGGATTTTGACATTGTTTGATGATTAGTAGTAACTGTTGGAATTTGTGAATTGTTAAAAGATTGTTATGGATTTTGACATTCTGTCATCATATTTATGTAGTTTTAAGGTTATTTTATGCAGTTCTTTTAGCATTTTTATAGTAATTTGTCAGTAATTTTATGTAGTAATTTTCCAATAAATTTTCTTAGGTAAATTTATGTTTGTCACAAGTTGTCGGAAAAATAATAATAATAATTGTTTTGTCTCAATAAAGTCGGAAAAACGAAACGTTAAATTACTTAAATTTTAGGATTTGTTGGAATTTTGTCGCTAGAGAGAATTAACTAAAATAAATCAGTTTAAGCTTTGTCGGAAAACCATCGGAACAAACAAAGAAAGAAATTTAAAAATTGTGTTTTGTTGGCAATTCGTCGCTATTAAAAAATAGATTCGTCGGAAATCATCGGAAAGGTAACATTAATTATTATTATTAATGTTATTATTTTCATCTGTAATTAATAAAAAAAATATTAGCAAAATAAACTTTTGTCACAATTTTGATGGTATATTGTAGGAATTATATGAAAGCTTTGTTGTTGGTATTTTGTCGCAAATTTAGCGACAAAACTTTTTTGTCGCTATTTTGTAGAAACTTTTGTCACAACTTTGTTGGAAATATATTTCCTACATAGTTTTTTCCGACAACCACATTTTGTCGGTATATGGTCGCTAAACAAGGTTTCCGACTACTTTCCTACGAATTTGTTTGTCGGAAAACTTCCCTTTTTTTAGTAGTGCATGAACTATCGGTTTCCGGATCTTCCTGGCGTGCCCTTTTCCGAGCTGTTACCGTTTGCAAGCGCTGAAGCGGTTAACCTCGTCGGCTCGCTTCTTTCGTGGTGTCCATACGCTCGTCCGACAGCCATGCAAGCGCTTCAACACCCGTTCTTCCATGGATGTTACCGGGTCCCGAGAAATGTCCGCCTACACGACTCCGATCCTTCGTTACCGCTAGTGTTCAAATTGGCGCTCCTACGAGAGTGGTTGAAGAAGAATTCATCAAGTAGTTTGAAGATTAGTTGTGCAACTGCCATGCTAGCAAGAAGGGATACACATCATGATGATTTGATTCGTAGGCTCCCAGAATATCCATTCGAGTTTATGAAGTAAAATTAACAGATATATCATCAACTTGTTGCAAACTTTTTAGGGTTTGAGTTTGTAAATTGCTTCTGTTTCATTTGTTTTGGTTTATGAAGATTTGAATTGTTATGTTTCTTGAATGAATTTCATTTGCGGATATTATATCATTTTCTTGAATAATTGTTCTTTATTTAATTTCTTGAGTTTTTTTTTCTATCATTATATATCTCTTACATGTAAGCTAGTCATGACCATATAACTTGTGTCAAACTACGATCGCAGTAGTGAGAAGGTTAGTTTATGACAAAACAAAACCTTGAAACTAAATAAAAATGACATATTAAAAATGAATTAAACAAGTAAGATAATGTTAGAAATAAAGTAAAGATACAGAGAAACTGATCGTTTAATCGCAATACACAATTGCAGAATAATGAATCACAGAACAAATAATAAGAACTGAAACATAAACCGGATGAATAAAGACGAACAGAAAGCAGGTTCAATTCCTGCAATAAAAAAGAACAGAAGAAACAAAAAACAAAATAACAGAGCCGAGTTTTTGTTTGACACAATTTCCTTAAACAGATTCGTCATCTGTTTTCGAGGTACACCGGCTCAAAGCAGGGTACCGCTGGACTTGAGTATTTGCCTGAAAGATCATCGGACGAGAGTTGCAGAGAGAGATAGTGTGTCTGTGTTTTTTCGTCTATTGATGTTCCTGATTATACAATAATTTATACACACGAAAATTATTGCACCATTAAACAGCGGTAATGAGCAAAAATGATGATCTGTTACGAATAACAAAAAGTCTTGGTAAATCAAAACGTCAATCCTATATTATAACGAGCATTATTTATTATCCGGAACAACTTCGGTTCGTAAGAACCCAAATTATGAAAAGGCGTCCGCCTTAAGAAAACTTGTTTTGAACTTCGTGTTAAAGTGATGGTTTTCACCGTTTGTCTTGGTCTCTCCGGTTTTCGTTCTTCGTATGAGCCTCACCGAGTCATCGTGCTCTGACACCAACTCTTTATATAATAAAACCAGGACAATTTATAAAAACTCAATAAACCCATATTTATACTAATCCTAGATCTTGGAAAAAGCAAGAAACCTAATTATATATAAACTAGAAAACTAAATAAAATAATTAAAGACCTAACAAAAAACTAATTTTAATAATCAAAACTAATTCTAGTCTAATACTAACTCAATTAAATAATTAACAAAATTTACTAATTAACCCTTTATTGTTGACAAATTACAGGATTAATCTAACATATTAGAGGTGTACAAACCGGTTCTTTTTTCAGACCGGTTGTAGTCAAAACTGGTTTTTGATGAAACCAATTCGGGTTAGGAACCAATTTTTCAAAAGAGCAGTTATATGTTTGGTTTTCTTTTTTAGTTTCAACAAGATTTCCATTCCGCGCGTTGCTGCGGAGAACCGTTGCTTAAGTGTGAAGCTAGCCAAGGAAACTAATGTCAAACGATTCATTCTAGTTATGAGCGATGATATTATCACACAAATTTTGTCCATACGAATTACACTTCCAAATTTAAAGGAGACATATGTTTAGAACTTTTTATATAGAAAACCCACGTTTATAACCTATATTGGGATGTATTATTAAAGTATATAGTTGTGTATTGTAAATGCATGTGTGTTACCATTGCATTTATAAATACGATGATCGAAACAATTGCAGTCAAAAACATGATTTCTAACTTATGGCTAACAAATGGTTACCTAATAGTATAGTCATGAATATGCAATTTGGTAGAAACGGAATGATCATGTGTATGAAATTAAGCCAACAATGTTAATCATCCACATATGATGTTGCCAAGTTTAAAAGCATTCATTGAAATTGTCATAGATCTCTAAGTAAAAGGGGGGTCAATTCTGTTGCAAAGATTTAAAACGTTGAATACAATTACAAAATAGAAATCTAAATCATTGTAGAATAAGCATACAAAAAAAAAAAGACGCCCTTACTCTCATAACACCATACTATATTTTCTTTTTGTTTTAGGTATTATGATTTAAAAAAGATCATAGAGATAATCATATACTGCGAATAAAAAAGAATGACTTAGGTTATGTAAATTACCTCATCTGTATATTGTTGAGGTTTATGGGCATGCTCTTGTAGGAAATCATAATACTCCCTCTGTTAGTAGACATGAACATATAATGAATTAAGGTACATGCCTTTTCCTATATTAAAAAATCACCGCAGAGATCTAAGAACATTTCTATAATTAATGTATAAATACATAGCAACATACCAGATTGTCCAACTTTCCTTCAACATGAGCATGGTTAAGCCATTAGGAAGAGACATCAAATGTAACTCACAGAAATAATCTATTAACAAACATCGTTAAATAGAACAATAAGGTAGGAAAAAATATTGGTATAAATAGCTTAATAAGTGAGAAAATACCTAGCTTTAGGCCTCCGCTATGTAATTTAGACGTGATCTTCTATGCAATACCTCTAAACAAATTGACTATAGGTTCAAGTATTTCAACTCACTTAAGTTTTTCTATATAAATCTTTGTTGAATTCTATAGAAATAATATTTCTATAAAGGACTAAAAGATCATGTGTATCCAAATAGTTAAAACAAATATCTTAGTGGTTCCATCATAGAACATTTCTTTTACAGTTTTGCAGGTCATATGCAATCTTGTTTTAATGATGCGGGTATCTCAACTTTTAGCCATTCACAGAACTACATATGAGTTTAAACTAAACAAAAGGACCTTCTGTTGGTATTTATATTTAAAAACTATTGATTTAATTACCAATAGCATTTTACATCGATTTTTTGTAATAAAAACTTACAGGTAGAAAGTCAAGTTTTGAGAGCCTCACAATGACATCCTCTTGAGTTAGGCTCAGATGTGATGGTATGAACTTAAAGCCGCAAATACTAAAACACATTTAGAATTTTATTGGTGATTCTTTTAAGTGTATTTAAAGTTTCTTACCATTTAAATGAGTATGATAAATGGGTCAAATCTATATGTATGATTGCAAATATCTATATTTAATCATCAGTAGCATTTAACCCCTATTCTGGTTGAATGTACATAACTAAGTTTATGTAGGCCTAAAATTAAAATGCTATGGCTGCTAAAGGTGTTAACTGTATAAGAATTTGCAAGCAAAAGTCTAGATGAATTTGTATTAGTAAAAACAAGTAAGTTTATGGTGTTTTATATGAATTTGCTTCAAACAAAAGTCAGAGCATTATGAAAGGTGCAATCTTTAATACAATGCTTGCAGGATCATCCAATATCTAGGTGCAATCTTATGATCCTCTTTTTCTTTCCCTGTGAATAATAATCTTTTGTCTTTGTCACTGATTCATATTAGACAGAAGTGTAAACAGTTAGCCGCAATGATAAACATAATTATCATTGAAAATTTGATATTTGAATTCTATTTGGGTTTAGAAGTGATTGAGAAACAAACCAAATTACAAATGTTTAACCGAATAATTTATGCTCAATTACAATCTCTAGACAAATGAAGTGATGGAAGACATTTGTTTATCATATAGTTTTTAACAGAGCCATCATCAAAACCGAAACACGTTCTTTGATCATCAAGAATTTTAAAAGAGCCATCATCAAAACCCTTTTTGGTGTTTGTGATGAGTCGGTGATTAAGCACAACCACCTCCGTATATATTTTTCGGTTAACAGGACACTAAAAATCACCAAATAAGAAAGAAGCGTTTAAACAAAGACTTAATAGGAACCAACAAATTACCAGGCACCAAACAAAAACGAACATTAAGGAACCCAATAATTAAAATCAAACGGATAACATGATCGGTTAGGAAAAAACGTCGCACAAAAGATTACCAGAGATCGAAGAAGAACATCACATACCTGGCGCAAGAACAAACGGATACACTCAAAATCTCGAGCAATGAAGAAAGCATTAAAAACTCCAAATGCAAACCTCCAATACCTCCAATGCCGTAATTTCATATGGAATCAATTATCAGATTATGATATACTGTTTTAGAATTTTCATTATTAATCAATGAAGTATAGAACATACGAACAAAAACACCAAATCTGAAATACAAATTTTAAAAACTTTTAAACCAAATCAAATAAGAACATAGACACTTTCAGACCCAAATAGAAGAACAACTTGATAAACCCTAGTTTTAGAAAATCTGAGAATAGAAGGGGAGAACCTGTAATCGTTGGTCGGAAAATAGATTGTTGAAGCTATTTGCGTGAAATCCTGATGGAGGGAGTTGCGATTGCGTGTATGTTAATGGATGAAATAGGCGTCGCTGTGGAATGATGAAGGGAATGGCGTAGTGAAACCCTGATGGAGGAAGATGTGATTGCGTGTATGGTAATGGATGAAAAGGAAAGCGTTTTTGAACGTTGAAGGGGGAAGTGTGAAGCAGATGCGTGATGGAGATTGTCAATGGCGGGTGTGAGAATGAAGGGGGGAAAATGGCGGTTACCGGAGGAGTAGAAGAAGGGCGGAGGATGGCACGTGACGTGGGCGTGATTTTAATACCAATAGTTGGTAAATGTGTAATAGGGGGAATTGTGTTTTGACCTTTTTGACTGGCTGGTCTAGTTAAACCGGTTCAAGCATGTGGGTACAAGAATCGATACAAACTATAGGTTTGGGCTTGAACCAGTTCGGTTCTTGCCAAACCGGTATCATTCGGTTTCGATTTTTGAACCGGTGTTTTTCACCGGTTTCATTCAATTTCGATTTCCGAACCAGAAGTTTCGAACAAAGCTTCATTTTAATATTGTATTTGACGGAATATTACGAACAAAATAAAGTTAGTTATTTTAAAATTCGGTGTTAGTCTCTCGTTATCTCATGTGAAGTCAATTTAATATAAAAAGTTTGATTGCGGTGATTTAAGCCTGATGGAAATGTGATCTCACTAAATATGTTGTTTCACTTTATTTTCTAAATTTAGCGTGTTTGCTGTTTATTACACCTTAAAATTTATTACACCTTAAAACGCTTAAACATATATCTATTTGGGTTGGGAGTGGGGTTCGATTAGTGATAGTGAAGTTATTGGAGTTAAAGTTTGTTCTCTTTAAGATTAAATGTTCGATACCGTAGATGAATTTGATGTAATTTAGATAGAATAGATTAAAAGTATTATAATATTACATTAAAAAAATCTATTTTACTTGTAAAAGCGGTTAAAGCTAATTTTTGGCTTTTTATCTTTCCTATGTGATCAAAGTATGAATTTATGATTATAATAATATCTAATCTAATGACGTTTAATGAAAGAACATTAATAAGATAGTTAATAGTATTCGACATATATTAAGAGTCTTAATTTAAAATGTCATAGTTTAAGAAATCCGTAATACTTTAATTCACACTTCTATGTGGATAGCAATATATAATTACTCAGCTTTTACCTACACCAGGTCTTATTACTCATCGGATACAAGATATTCGCTTACCGTCATTAGTTTATAAGCGTTATGTTAGGATTGACTTTTATATATGCTTAATGTTTATCTCTTTATTATTTTTAACGGTAAATTTGGATAACTGACGGGGACATTACACAACCTAATCGATCAACTCCAATCTTCATGAGGAGGAAACCCATCATAGTTGAGAAAACCTTCTGGCCAACCTATAACCCTCGTTTATTACTATTTTGTTACAAGGGCGACTTGAACCCAAACCTCTCATTGTATAATATGGTGAGATTATGGTGTTTTTTTATTTTTTATTTTTTTGTTATAAGTGTTTTTTTATCTGTATGAAGTATGAATTTATAATTATAATAATATCTAATCTGATGACTTGAATCAAAGACCTCTTATTTTTAATTTTTTTTGTTACAAATACGTCTTAAACTCAAGACATATAACCCCCATCTCTTAGGTACCTCCCACTAGCCAATTAGGCTAGAGATCATTGGTAGCTTAATGTTAATCTAACTATGCGGTGCCTTACGCGAGTGGTTGTGTGAGCCGACTCACATCATGGCATATATACCGTGCCACCATACATGACTTGTAGGCAAGGCGGGTTAATCCTTTTGAGGGCCCAAGGCCAATAAAAAAGTTCAGGCCCTATTTTAAATACGGGGTTCGATATTAATAACTGGTAATGTATCGATAAAACAACTAATGAATAAACCAAGTCATTAATCAAGTCTCAAATGCAAAACATATTAATAAACCAAGTCATTAGTCAAGTCTCAAGTGCAAAAACATATTTTGGATTATGAAATACAGTTATTTTTCCATACCTATAGCTAAGGTACTTGATATGAAAAGGAGGAGTCTCACCGTTTAATCCTTTTTCCTTCCTGTTTGAACACGTGTAAATAGATATATCTATCTTTGCGTATATATTTTTTCAATATTGGGGCCTCAAAATTTTTGGGGGCCAAAGGCCAGAGACTTTATTTGTATACTATCGGCCCGGCCCCGCTTGTAGGTTTATTTAACACCACATCAGTGAGTTTATTTCTCCTTTAAATGTCATACAAATATACAATAACAACGGAGATGTATTTCAGGGTGTATAAGGTGGACGATGACTGGGTATATGTTTTAAAGGAGGTATAAGGAAACAATTATTCTTTATATATCACATATGTCATTTACTATTTTTATTAAGTTTAAACTCATATTTAAAATAATTAAATAAGCAATTATTTAAAAAAAATTCACAATTCTAAAAAATGATAAGGGATATGACATATTTTTATCACAATTATCATCGATATATAAAAAATCTTATTTAGAGACATATTTTTAAACTTGTACCGGGCACCCGAAATCTCGGAGACGCCCATGTCCAATAAGAAGTTGTGGAGCAATGATTTCATTTTCTATTTATTTAATAATTTATATTGTTAAATCTACTTTTTCTAAATAACATTTGTATTTTTACTTTTAAAAAGTCGTAGTCTTCTTTTTTTTGAACTCCCTAGTGTAAATTTGAATGCAAACGGGCTTGTTTTTTAATAAAATACTTTTTAGTCTCGTGAGCAGTTTTTGACACGTTTTTAGTCTCGTAAGAAGTTTATTATATTTGGTTTCATGTAATGCTTTCTTTGGGTCTCGTAAGAGGTTTATTATATTTGGTTTCATGTATGTTTTTTTAATGTTTTAATGAAATTGTATTTTTCTTTTATATTAAAAATATTATGTTTTAATTTTAAATTAAAGTAGAAAAAATATAATAAAAAATACCAAGTCACACCATGTATAACATTTCATGTGGGTTTGGATGTGAGTCTAGGCGGTGTCTACGTGGTAGAACTCACATTCTCAACTCACATCATATATATCCCTTGTCCTAAAGAAAGACATTGTTTATGTATGACATCTATCATTTATAGGTATGATGGTATAAGGACTCATATTAGAAAAGTGTAATAAATGATTTTAATTTGATACTCAATCAGCGTATCTTTAAAATAAGAGATTAATTTTAAAAAATCTAAAAGAAAATATGAATAAGATCATTCACAATTAGAGACTTAAGAAAATATTAGGGTGGGATTATTGTAAAAAGTTTAGTTTGGATAAGAACGATAAGAAGGAATCATAGCTATTAGATTTTCAATTAAATTAATATCTGTGGCCAAAAATTTTCCTGGTAGAATTAGAGAGAAAAACTCAAAGATATGACATTTTCTTTTTTAAATTACACCATTAAAACGAACGTATTATCTTTAAAACGCGTACAGTGTTGTTATATATAAAATTTAAAAAAAATTACTCTTTCGATTGTATAAAAATATTCAGATCATTGTGTCAATATTTAGGTTATTGTGTCATATTGTGCCAAAAATGTTCAGATCATTGTGTAATATTGTATCAAAATTTTCAGATCATTGTTTCATATGATGTCAAAAACCGAAAAAGTATTTAATTTTATATATAGCAATATTATATATACTTTTGACGCGACGACACAATGACACAATGATCTGAACATTTTAACACAATGATCTGAACATTGTGTCAAAAATCGAAAGAGTGAATTTTTTTTTATTTTTTATATAGCAACACTATACACGTATTAAAGATAAAAGAATAATCCTTTTTATGGTGTAATTTTAAAAAAAAATTATGAATGAAGGTCACAAAGTACATATATAGTCCAAACCAACCAATGTAGCATATTACTCTAATACTCCCTATTATTATGCAAGTAAAACACAACACATTAAACTCAGTTTAATGATAGATATTAGCTCCATCAACCCGTATTTGAACCAATCACACACACCATTCATTGTAAATAACAGAGCTCGCACTTACGCATCACCTAACTTAAACAACAAATTAATCCAATATCACCAATAACACTAAAATTATCAACAATACTCTCTAACACTAAAATTATCAACAATACTCTCCGCCTCTCATTTTGGTCAATTCCATCCTCTGTCCTGGATCTCCAATTGAGTAGCCCGAGCCCTGTATCACCAATGATCATCACAAAGTGAACGCTAGCGAAAGGATAAGCTGGAAACAAGCCAACTGCAGACTCGATGACTCGTGACCAATAACCCCATTTGATCAAAAGAGGGACACAAATAATACCATTTTAATAATTCATACATCTTCCATATCACATTTTGCAGTTTTATATTTGAAGTTAAAGAAACAGAGAAAATCACAGCAGATAGTCTTCTGAGGACCAGACCATTATGATCCAATTACTGTTGTGCACATTGCACCCTTTGTGCTCCACCTGGCATGTCATCATCTTCATCATAAGCTTCTTGAGCTTGTTGTTGTTGCTTCCTTCTCATCTCTTCTTCGATGTTCACATCATGAAGAGTCGTCTCTTCACATTCGTCCAGCTCCATGTCCGTCATGTCCATCGAAGGCTTAGGTGGCAGTACAGCCTCGAGTGCCTTGCACTGTTCCGGGGATAACGATTCAGGAAATTCCACTGTGAAGTGAATGTACAGCTTCCCCCTCATAAACGGCCTCCCGTACATTGGCATTCCTTCATCATTTATTGCCTTGAATTGATCTATAATGTAATCAAAACTCAATTAAATCACAAATACTAAAAAACGCATTCTTAAACATGAATAATAAGATAACACTTGACAAGAAATTACCAGGCTTCACAACCTCTCCAGGTTGAGATTTGATGAGAAGCTGTCTGTTATCCAAATGGGTCAAGATAAACTGGAACCCACACAGGGCCTCTGTCAAGCTCAATGTGTGCTCAACAAATATGTCATCACCCTTTCGCTTAAACTTCGGGTGCTCTTTTTGTTGCAGCACAAACACAATATCACCGGTGACCGTGTCAGGCTGCATAACACAAACCAAGTCAAACACCAATCACATCTTCATAAACTAACTCAAAACAGAAAAGTAATATGATATGAAGCTTACAGCTTCATCAGCCTCTCCAGGGAATGTAATCTTCTGTCCGTTTTGCATGCCCTTCTCCACATGTACTTCGAGCACCTTCTTCTCCTGAACTACTTTCTCACCCTTGCACTGTGCACAGCGATCCTTATCGTTGATGGTTTCTCCGGTACCCTTGCACTCGTTGCAAGGATGTTGCATCTGCTGGATCATAGACGGTCCAAGATGCCTGATTGAAACTTTCATTCCTGAACCTTGGCAGCCAGCACATTTCATTGAAGCACCTGATTTTGAACCCTTGCTGTAAATTGCAACTCGAGTTAGAGAAATAGGTAACATAAATAAACAAGAGTAGCAGGTAATTCAGAAGAAGACAAGGGCATACCCTTTACACTTGGAGCAGATCACATTACGTGAAAGGGAGAGCTTTTTGGATGTTCCGTTATAGAGATCCTCAAGAGAAACTTTGAGAGGATGAACAACATCTTCTCCCCTTCGTTGCCTTCGTCCCCGGCTGCTGCCACCACCACCACCTGATTACAAAAGGATTTCAGTTGAACCCAACGGTAATACTACGAGATGAAATGAAATAACGTTTAAACAAAAGAAGCTTCATCAAGATTGCATACCGCCAAAAGGACTACCACCAAAGAAAGACTGGAAGATGTCAAAGGGGTCATGGCCACCACCTCCACCGCCCATTCCTTCCTTCAAGGCATCCTCACCATACTCATCATATATCTCACGCTTCTCTGGGTCGCTAAGGACCTCATATGCTTGGGCAAGCTCTTTAAACTAAAAGATAGACAACATATCATGAATGTAAGTACAACCATCAAAGACACATTGATGAACACGTCAAATAGACCAGTTTTACATACAAATAAGGTCTGGTATAACACAGATAATCACTCATATTGCAAAATCTAACATAGAGGCCTAAATCTACGTTCTTAAAGTTTACACCCTGATAGCAGATCAACTAAATACCTCATTATGTTTGATCTAAGTATTTATAAATACTACAAAGCAAAAGAGCTATATGAGGGATGAAAATTGAAAACAGATTTCTTGTATTAAACACCTTAACCGTGAGCAAGTTTTAAGGATCAAAATTCGCATACAAAGAATCATCCCATATTCTAAAAGATGGAGCTCACAAGTCACAACTATGATCATACAGTGAGAGTCAAAAAGTAAGGGCAGAATATATGTGGCAACCTACACATATTCATTCAATTAATAAGTAGGAATCCCTCTCCAATACCAAATACAGTCTATTTTATACTACTATCTCATAAGAATTGATTGTGCTAATATCATTGGAAACCGACCACAACCAAACAACTAAAAGTTTGATGATGAAAACATCGCATTAATTCTTTATACAACAACATAAAGTATCTGAATTAGTTGATAGGATCCAGTTTAAATAGGTTATTATATATATATTCATCGATTGACAACAATTCGTTCTAAACTACTCATCATCGACTAAATCATTATAGCTGGTTTTCATCGGGTTATATAAGATTAGTAGATTACGTCGGAAAGTTGAGCAAATTATACAAGTAAAACAATTAACAATTATCTAATGCGTAGAAACAGATAATTAAGAAGAATAGGGTTAAATAAATAGAAGCACCTTCTCTGGATCTCCACCCTTGTCCGGATGATTCTTAATAGCGGCTTTCCGATAAGCCTTCTTTAAATCATCCTGGGAAGCATTTTTAGGGACGCCGAGGATCTCATAGTACTTGGTATTATCGCTCTTCTTCGGTGCTCTTCCAAACATCCTTCGATATCCAATTTACAAATCTAACACACACAAAGCACAATCAAATGATCAGAACCGCATCGGACTTGTTAATCATAGAAACAGGAAGGATGAATAAAATCTTATTGAAATACCACGAAGCGTACTAGCGAAGAAGACTTGAGTCGATTGTATTGGCGAAAGAGAGAGAGAGAGAGAGATAGGGTTTGTAATTTGGGTGTCGGAGGGAGATTTGATGTTGTTCAAATAGTTACTTAATATGAAGGGTCATAATATAAACTACACCAAAGAAGCCTCTAGAACCCTCCGTGTGCTTCGATGTCTTTTTAACAAGAGACCTCCACCGTTAAAAAAAAATGACAAAAATAATTATCATATTCTCACGTAGATTCAAGTAATCGATCTTAGATATAGTTTCATAAAAGTAGGTTTACACGTGAAAAAAAAGTCGTCTGATCGATACCAATTCCAAAAAAAAAATTACCATATTTTATAACTTACACTACTAAGAGCATTCACAATAGCATCTTTATAATACATCTTATCCTTAAAATTTAAGGAAAATATAAGAAATATATATTTTTTGTTCTACATTAGCATCTTTTTAATAAAACCTTATTCTCAAATTTTAAGGGATAATTATAAGGGATTGGTAAATATACCAATCCATTACATAAATTTGGTATTTTTAAGGATAAAGAATGTGATGTGGGGTGTGTTTTAAAAGTCTTATAATTTTTTGATTAAATGTGTTTTATTGATAAATTATAAAGATAAAGATAAAAAATCTGCTGTACATGCTCTAATATATAATGAAAATAAGACAGACCTACAATGTTGGGTAATTTCTTATAGGGCCTAACCCACAAGTCTGGTGGGCTGGCCCAATACAGCTACCGAAGGTAAGTAACACAAGTTGGTGGACGGATTTAATTAAATGGGGTGGATGCAAAATCCAATACTGTTAGTTTCACGGAATTAATTCTTCAAGTCGGCAAGGCAATTTCGTGGATAAGCTACTGTTATTAGATGTTAGTTTTTTAATTCCCTTTTGTATTGGACATCAAGCACGAAAAAGAAAAAAAGGAAAAAACACAAAAAAGAAATTATTGATATAAGGCAATTAATCGCGTATGAACGATGGCAAAAAAAGGGGCAAGTTCAATCCAATTAATCTCTAAAAAAATCAATACTGATTTGATTGCCGAAGATGATGACCAGAATCTTGAATTGTGACGAAACTTTATTAGAAACAGAACGGGTAAAAGAGAAATAAAACAAGAAACTAAAATAAGAATGAAGTTGGGACAGGACGGCGGTGGCAGGGTTAAACTGAAATAACACAAATTGTAAGATGGGGTTTTGAGAGAGTTTCCTTCCCTAATAAAATTTGGGCAGTTATTTCGGGTTTTAGTTATGTGTCTTTGATATCAATTCTAGTCTTGATACAAAAAGATACTGCACCCATGAAAGTTCGACTACACCATTTGATAATGCTTTGTACTCTGCTTTAGTGGAAGAGCGGGAGATGGATTTTGGCTAGCCGAGCATCATGAGAGGATGTTTGAGCCAAGATAAGTGACGTAGGCGGTAGTGGAACGACCCCCGTAATTAAGAACATCCCCCCCCCCCCCCCCAACCGTAATCAGAATGGTAAAGGCTTTAAGTTGAGATGAAGACTCACGGTTGAGAAACAAGCCATTATATAGAGTTCCTTTAAGATAACAAAGAACCTGTTTTGAGGGATTACCGGTGTACTTACGTCGGGGGATGCATAAATTGGGATAGTTTATTAACAACAAAGGACATATCAGGGCGTGTGAAAGTCAAATATTGAAAGGAGCTGACAAGTTGTCGGTAAGGTGTAGGATGGAGTTTGGATGAGTTGTCGAAATGGGAGAGGGTGTTGGATGAGTGGAAAGGGGTGGCGACGAGTTTAGCGTCATCCATTTTTAACCGAGTGAGGAGGCATTGGATGTGGCTATGTTGGGATAAGAAGAGGCCGTTGGGTGTGGGGAAAATGAATGTGTTAAAACCCTTAGGTTTTAAGTTTGAATCTTGCAAGTAGTATATTCATAGTTAATTATATTTTTTTTTTCATCTTTATGTTCTAATTTTGTTCTTATTGTAAACTTCTTTTTGCTTTATTTTCGTCTTTTCTTTCTTATCTTCTATATTATACTTTTAACCATTCAAAATTACATTTCTAACAATTCTAAACCATTATAATTACACTAGTAAAAATGCTAGAGCATCACGATTTGTTTTAACTATTTAAAGTCAAACATTTAAATACAATACGTTATTTTTACTTATTGTTATTACAATTCTCGTTACATTATTGCGTTTTCATATATGGGTTTTTTACTTTATAATTATAAGGGCTCTTTTTTTTTTAATCTTATCTAGGTTTAGATTTTTTTTTTTTGTTCTTTTTGGATACGCCACCGAGAATAATCGTCAAGATCTTTGGTTTCTTTCTCTCTATCTCCCTACTCTATTCGAATCCCAGCTGGTGCCTCACTCCTGACTCCCTCTCACCCTAAGAGTCTTTGGTGGATTTTGATTAAAATTGATCTGCAGAACGTGAAATTAGTATAAGATTATGTTATGTCATATCACTAGTTGATGAAAACTAGTTATCATTAGTAGTGGGATTGATTTGAATTATAATCTACGACTTACATACAAAAAACGTTAATATTTGATGAAAATGTTAAATCTTATTAAAGATGATTTAATGAATAGAATAGACAAATGATGAAGAATGTTTCATATGATCAATTATGCTCTAACAAATATGTTTAGACTTTAAAAATGCACATCGGAAGTTGTCAATATCAATCTGGTGGATGTAAACCATGGTTTGGAATGAAATTGAGTAGAAAATTTCCAAAAATTGTAAATAATCAAATGGATGTTTATAGTTGAATTAGTCACGGTTTGATTAGTAATATTGACGGATAGGTGGTGATTCATTGTTTATTGTGTTTAAAAAAACACACTGATTGGGTTTAAGTTGACTTTTAGCTTGTCAACTTTGTTGGCAAGGATTAACAAATTAAGGATTTAAATTGCCTTTTTAGAGTAAATAACACACAATCCTTTCCATCTAAAGGATACATATAGTTACAAGTGCTCAAATCATTTAATTATTTGCAAAGGACTAAATTGTTTGTTCAACTTTATGTTCTATGTCCTTTATGGTGAATATGACACTATGACAGTTAGCATTCTAGTTTTAGTTGAATAATCTAAAACATGTGATGATCATGGGTTAGCATATACTCTTATTTGTCTAAAGTGATATAGAGAAATATTAGATAAGATTGTGTGTAATGTCTAAAGTGATAGGGCACGACTTATGTAAAAGAAAATGGGTTTGAGTGTCCCTATGGTGTATATAGTGCTCCATTTAAAAGCTAAGAGTTTGAGTAATTGAGTTATGTCATGGTCCGTAAAGTCATACGCTATGAGTCAAAGGGTTGGTATATGAGTAGAAGTCCCGTCGTGAAACACCCCTCCCCCCCCTCCGTGTGTGTGACTTGCCTGTATGAGTTGTAGCCGTGGGAACTCTCATGCCAAGTTTGGTCCGTAAGTTGAAGTGTAGCTTTGTCTCATCCAATCACAATCTCACACATATGAATTATAATTTAATTTATTTAATAAAAATATTTATTTAGGCTTAAATCTTGTTTTTCTCAAATAATCTTTGTATGCTAACTTTAAATAAAAATCAAAATTCTAGTCTTTTTTATTCTTTTTTTTTTCGAACACCCCGGTATGAGTTTAAACATAAACGAACTTGTTTTAAATATATATATATTTTTTGCTCTTTCGGGAGTTTTTTTTGACACGTTATGTTCTCAAATGTGGTTTTTAAAAGAAAAATCATGTATGTTTTTTTATGTTTTAATGAAGTGGTATTTTTATCTCAAAATGTTATGTTTAAATTTTAAGTAAATGTTACAAAATAATAATTAAAAAAAATACTAACTCACACCACTCAACTTATTTTTTTTGGAACGGCATCGATCAGGCGACCTTGGTCTCACGTGTAAACCTACCATTGCGGGGCTATGTCCAAGGTCAATTACTCGGACCTCCGTGAGAACCAAGACACCCCCTCCTGAAGCTTTCTCCTAACAGAAACCCCTCCTGGGACCACATGGGGTAAAACTGTCTCCCCTTGGATTAGAACCTGGGTCACATAGTGGCCAAAGCCCTAAGAGCCAAGAGGGTAACCACTAGGATAGCCCTCTTGGTGATGTTTGTGTAGTGGGTCCAGTCACTACTATGTGAGAACTCACTATACAAACTCATGAACCCATACCATATGTCCTAAGTAGATATATAAATGTTTCCCGTCCTAAAAAAGAGTTAACATTTGAATATATATATATATATATATATATATATATATATATATATATATATATATGGGAGAGGATCATTTGAGAACCAATTTGATTTGAGAACTAAAAAGAACTAATTTGAGCCACAAGTTTATTTACATGTATCCCCCTTCCCATGAATTGTAGTGGTCCCTCAAAAATTTGTGGTTGAGATTTAGTTTCTTGAACGTTCGCGGTATATAAAGTTTTAATTTAAACCGGAATATATATATAAACATATATACAAACATAGAGATATATATTTATATCATATATATATGTATCCAGCGAGATCGTAACCTTATGATAACCTAGCATGTGATCCGAAAACTAAAAGAATAATCTGAGCCACAGGCTCATCGACATATAACCCACCGTTCCATGACTTATAGTGGTCCCTTGCTGAAAAATGCGCTCGATTTAGTCCTAAAGTGTCTCCAAAACAAAAAGTTATCATTTGAACCTAACCCTAACTATATATATATATATATATATATATATATATATATATATATATATATATATTAACATTAATCTAATCTACTTCTGATATTAGAGCATTCACAGCAGGTTCTCCATCTTCATCTCTATAATTTATACTTTTATTATTACATTTTCTCTCTCTTTCATTCACAACCATAATTAAATAATATTTTTTATATTTTTATCTTTACCTTTTATCTTTCTTTCAATCCCTAAATTTTAGCAAATCACCGATTTTTTTGTCAAATATACAGATTTGCTAAACTTTTTATCTCTCCTATACTCACAACCACTCACAACCAAAAATCAAATTTTATAGATTTACACTCACATATGTTTTAGGTAACATGCCGTGAATGCTCTTACACAACTATCCAATGCAAAACTTGAATTCTAGGTCTTATGGAATGGAGAAGGATACAATATATACACATGTATCATTAGTCTACAAATCCTTTGTTTAACATGAAAAACATTTTACCCTCAAAAAATAACATGTAGTTAGACTTTTCTATAGTCAAATTATTTCCAACCACTCCAAATAAATAACCTTCTCAATGGCACCTTCATTAAGAGGACCATGGCGTTATTAAGAGAAAATCATTAAAATGACCAACATTGACCAAGAAAATAAAAAATATTATCACTTATTTTTAGCCGTCACCAAAATGGTCATTCCCCTACTTTAGCCTTCACTCCCCCCCCCCCCCCCCTAATTTTGCCTTCACCCATCCGGCTAAAATTTTGCCATTTTGGAGAGAGACAATATCATCTTCTTTGTGTTATATACGAGAAGATGAACCAGAAGATTTATGTCGCATGAATCTCAACCAAACTTATGTTTAAATATACCAATGAATTCATGAGATCATAACGACACAATAGATACCAGTTTTTATCATCAACATTGAAAATTATGAAATCTGCCATTGAAGGAGCTTCACAAAGAACATGTGCTAGCGATTTTTGCGAATCTGATCAAGCTCAATGAAACTCGGTTCTGTAACTTGCAATGAGTTTGTATTCACAAATAGAAAGTACTGAAATTGATCATCAACACCAAAACACACGATTTCAGCTCCAATTTTCAAGTCAAAGCACATTAAGTTGACTTCAAAAAGTCAAAACGGCAATGGAATGTTCAATGATTGAAAGGTGGGTCCCACTGGTTGCCAGATTGTCTGTCATGTACACGTGTCACAACTGTATTCCTTGATTTATACAAGGTGGTAGCCGGAACTGGTGACACTACTGGTTGCCAGATTGTCAGTCATGTACACGATTCACAATTGTATTGCTTTATTTATGCAAGGTGGTAGCCGGAACTGATGACGTGACATGTTCCTATTCGTTTAGAGAAAGGTGACCAATTTGATAAAGGCTAAAAGTGGGTGATCAATCTTTTATTTTCTTGACCAATATTCACCATTTTAGTGATTTTCACCGTTATTAATCCAATCGTAAAACTCAATAAAGTTAAGTTGTTTGTTTGTGACAAATATAAAACGTGACAAGCATACAATTAACCTTGATTAGGTGCCTATGTTCGATATTAAATTGCATATACTAACTGAAAATCAATTAACATATATGAATATTAATGTATTTTATTTTAACATACGTCCTGTTAAAGACAAATCAACCAACTTTTTTCCTTATGTGTTTTTTGATTAAGTTCAAAGGTCGGATATACCTTATCTACCTGTTCCTCTTTTTTTTTTTGGAAGTTTATGAATATAAGCAACAGTTCCACAACCCTTTCTCAAAACTCAAAATGAACGCCACAATCGACGGCACAGAACCACCGTACACCACCACCACCGGCGACTCCGGCAAGCCCCACGGAGGCGACGCCTACATATTCGTCGTCGGATTCTTCTGCGTGGTCGTTCTCCTAATCTCCCTCACCTACACTTCTTACCTCTGCAAGCGTTCTCCGCCACCACCGCCGCCGCCGCCCTTCGCTTTCACCACCGCCCCCCGCTACGATGAGGATTCCGACAGCCACCGCCTCATAAGATTCTCCCGAGGCCTCGATGACGACGTGATTGTGACTTTCCCGACGTCTCTTTACTCCGACGCCGCCACTGCCACCGAATCTTGTTGCTCGATTTGTTTGGCGGATTATAAACAGGCGGATGTCGTACGGTTGTTGCCGGCGTGCGGGCATTGGTATCACGTGAGTTGTATTGACACGTGGTTGAAGGCTCATCCTACGTGTCCGATGTGCCGGAACAAGCCGCTTCCGGTGCCGGAAGGAGGCGCCGGCGATCGACAGAATTTATGACTGATTGATGCATGTACAAATTGAAAGGTTTGATGCTTTGAAACCAATATAACTAAAAATTGGCCAAAACGAGGAACAATCAAAGAGGTCATAACTGATGACATTTTCTGTTTATTATTATTATTTTTTTTATATTACTTTGGATTTTTCTCATTTTTTAATTGTTGAATTAATTTTGAAGTATATATTTTATTTTATTTTATTTTCTTGATACTTTTCTCATAAAAATTTGAAGAAAGATATACAGATTAAGAAGAGTGCTTATATAGACACCCAAGGTTTTACTAAATTCACCTTTTCCCTACGGTTGTTTCGCTCCAAACGGTCGTTTCAAGGTAGTTTCATTTAAAACGGCCGCCACGTGTCGCGACGACGAAACCTTAAAATTCAGGGGGCCCCCTTTTTATAGGCCGTTTCATCCGAAACGATCGTCGAACGATCGTTTCATCCGAAACGACCGTAGGTTTTTGGTGGATTTAGTAAAGGGATGTGGTGGATATAGCCCATGCCATTAAGAATGTGTCTCTAGATTTAGATTCAGGGAACTCTTTTAAGTTTCCCTTATATTTTGAGGATAGTTGTGTAAGAATAAGGATCCTCTTATAAAATGAATAATAATGAATTCTTTGTATATTAACTTTATTTTAGTGATAATAGCATTCACATTTAATTTCTTATAGGTCATCCCTACTAATTTTAAGAAAATTACTCAAAAAGACTTTATCTCATTTGCCATAACTTTATCCTTATATATTTATGGAAACCAATCCAATCACTAAATTTTATATTGCACTATTCGCGTCATCTTCGTTTTCTATTTTATGAGTGATAAAAAGAAAAAGCAATTATAAAAGGAGAATAAGATGTGAAGATTGTTAGAAAATGATAGATAAATGTAAAACGTAGTGTTTACAACTAAATTATAAAAATGGGGACACAGAAGAGGCTATGATGGCTCCATCGTTTACCCTATACCTCAAATAGAGAAAAAGGTAAAAAAAAAAGAAGTTTAACCAAAATTATTGTTCTTAGTTTTTTATTAAAATACTTTTAAAGTATGACATCACTAAGTTATAGAAAATAATATCATAAAAAAAAGATTAAAAGATAATAAACATTTAGCAAAAGAATAATTAAAATAATATGATGATAAAGTTAAGTAATATATATTAATGACAAAACTATTATAGTACTTATATTATTTGTGTTCAATATTCAAGTTGATTACTGATTAATTTTGCTCAAAATTTTAAATTAAACTATATATTTTTTTAAAATTAAACTATAATTTGATTGTGTAAAATAACAATAAAATTATTAAATATATACGTCAAGTCATATAGTAGCGCATGATGCAAATCAAATTTATATTAGAGCATCCCGTTTATCATCTCCCGTCTCTATAACTTATATTTTATTATTATCTTTTTTTTTTATTCAATCACAACCACAATTAAATAATAATTTTAGTCATTTATCATTACTTTATCTCTCACTCTTTCACTCCTAACCAAACCTCAAATTTTAAAAAATTAATTTTTTTTGTCAAATAATTAGATTTACCAAAGTTTTTCTCTCTTCTCTACTCATAACAACTTACAACCAAACAACAAGGTCTCTCTCACAGAATTTATAAATTTATAGAGAATGGGCTATGAATGTTTTTAGAATTAGAATTTATTTAGAAAACCTAAAAGTATTTTATTTTTGTTCTTGAGCAAATCAATTTCTTGCTGACCGTTTATCATATTGTTTATTTCTTTGTTTTATGCGGTTATTTTGGGTGTGTTAATATATGATGGCTTTAAAAAGATTTAATTTAAAACGTGTAAAAAGCTATTAAAAATGATTTGAATGGTTTCCAATACTATTTCCAACTATTTGCGTAGTTGACTTCTTACATATATAACCCACCAATCACACATAATCATCAAGCGTCAGACATATTATCTTTAATCTTTGTATTAGACTACCCGTAATGGGGCGTTACTGGGCCCAATAAAGCCCTATAACGCCCCCCATAACGCCCACCCCCACTACGCAGGGGCGTTATGGGGCGTTATGAGCAAAAAATCGGAGAGGGGCGTTAGCCTTATAACGCGCAAAAGGGGAAGAAATTGGGGCGTTATGGGGGCTTTATCCACTACACCATAAAGCCCCATAAAGCCCCTTGTCCAGTCATCGTCCACATGGCGGATAACGCCCCATTTGGGGCCTTATCCACTACACTTAGCCTTATCCATTTGTCTTAAACAAGTTTTACACCTAACAACAAAAGTTGACAGCTCTCCAACCTTCTTGGCTTATTGTATCCAAAATGAACGTCACAACGGACGCCGAAGCGCCGCCGTACACCATCACCGATATAAAACATCCGCCGGGAAGCCACGACTACTTATTCGTCGTCGGATTCTTCCTCACCGCCATCGTTTTATTTACCATCACCTACGTTTCTTACAAATTCAAGCGTTCTCGACCACCACCACCACCCGACACGGCTGGCGAGGATGCTGACGACCACAATCTTATAAGATTTTCTCGGGGTCTTGATCACGAGGTCCTTGTAACTTTCCCGATGTCTGTTTACTCTGAGATGATGATTGATGCCGGCAACGTTGCTAACGGCTCTGGATGCTCTATATGTCTGGCGGATTATATGCCACCAGACGTAGTTCGGATATTGCCGGAATGCGGGCACTTGTTTCATGTCGGCTGCGTAGATACGTGGTTAAAGTCTAATCCTACTTGTCCGGTGTGTCGGAATTCGCAACTTCATACGTGTAAGTAAAACCCAGAGGCGGCTCCGAAAACTTCAAAACGAGATAAAAAAATGAGCCCAGTAGTTAGTAAACAAAATAAGGGTTTTAATTCATTATGCTCACCATTTGATAATTAGGGGGTGTTTGGATTGCCTATTGGAACTTGTTTATTTCTTATCCTGTTTTGATACATCAATAGGCTGTTTTTTGAGTTTGTTCTGGAATTTTGCTTTTTTCAAACTACAGACAAATAATCATTCTAAATAAGCAGTTTGAAATTGTCTGTTGCAAAACAATAAACATATTAAGATTTTATTAGACTAGTATTATTGATTATCTAATCTTTGAGTAAACGAATATTCATTAGAGAACCATATACAAACATAAATCATAAAGTTGTTTATCTTTATCATAAGAGTTAATTGTCATTTTCGTCACTGAGATTTATATGTTTTTTATTATTTCAGTATGATTTTTTTTCTTTTTAGCTTCGCTCACGTTTCTAATTTCTGTCATTTTGGTCCAAATCACTAACTGGTGTTAAAAACTAACTGGAAACCGGGGTATTTTCGTAAAACCATGTTATCTATTTTTTTCCTTTTAAACGACTTTTATCCTTAAAAACCAAAAGTTTTAAAGAGTCATAAACAGAGTTATGATTTTAACGGGTCAAAAGCTCAGTTTTAATGGATCAAAAACTCAGTTTAATGAGTTAATTTTTAACGGGTTAAAAGCTCAGATTTGCCATGAATTTATATTGGGTTAATACTTTGGTTTTGACCCAATTTTTATATGGCAGTGTTAACCCAATATAGATTTATGGCAAATCCGAGTTTTTAACTAGTTAAAACTGTGTTTTTGACCCGTTAAAAAACTTAACCATGTTTATGACACTTTAAAGTTTTTGATTTTTAGGGATAAAAGTCGTTTAAAAGAAGAAAAAAATAGGTAATATGGTTTTACGAAAATACCTCTGGTTTTCAGTTAGTTTTTAACACCAGTTAGTGATTTGGACCAAAATGACAGAAATTAGAAACGTTAGGAAAACTAAGGAGAAAAAAAAAATTGTACTGAAATGACAAAAACTTATAAACCTCAGAGACAAAAATGACATTTAACCATTATCATAATATCAATATTACTACCAATTTTAACAGAACTGGTTCAAAACACAAAAAAAGGGGGAATGCATAATTTTAACAGAACTTGAGACCTGTAGTTATCAAACACGCAAATGAACCAGTTGAGCTATAGACCATGTGATAGAATTTAACATAATACTTAGAGTAAATTACACAGAAAGTCCTTTATGTTTTACCTCGATTTTGAATTAGGTCCTTTAAGTAAGGTTGTTATACTGAACATCCTTTATGTTTTTAACATGTTTCATAGAAGATCCTTTATCACTAACGGTGTTAAAAATCTTCGTTAAGCCAGGGGCACTTTAGTTATTTCATGAAATCTATTAATAAAACATTAAAATCCAAAAAAAAAAACAACTATTAAAGGATCAGCAGAGGTCATCGTCTTTCTTCCTTGTTTCTTCCTTGGTACGCAAAAAGACAATTTAATGGATTCGAAGATTGATTAAATCATGAAGCTAAATCGGTTTGGCCCAAACGTCCATGTTTAACAGCCGAATTACCGCCATTAAATCGGTTGGTCTACTTAGTCTTCTGGAAACGGAAATCATCATCTGAATAGTCTAGATCTTCTCCTCTAATTGACATTTGACTTCGCCGGATCTGAATCGTCTTTCCTGTAAGGAAATCGCAGATGAAGAGGAAGAATGTCGGTACTCCCCTTCTCTCTCGATGTCTCTTAGCACAGCATCTCCTCAGATATCGCCGTCACCAACCCCAAATTACCAACGTCATCTCCACCGTCTTATTTCTCTCACAGGCGTCATGTAACCACTATGCTCTAACCACCATAACCAGAGCACCTACAAACCCCCTCTGGCCTCTGAACCACAATCACCACCAACAGGAACTGAGAAAAATTAAATTTGACGAAGATGAATAAATAGAGGCTGAAGAGTGAAGACACCAGTCGTCTTTCCGACTTCTCTACTACTGCCACCAAACAACTACTGTCATCACTGATCCTTCACATCGAAGAGCCATGGATTTAACTACGTTTTATATGAATTTCTTGATCAATCTGATCTGATCTTTTAATGTTTTTTAATATTAGATGAATTTCTATTTTAATGTATAATTTTAAAGATTTTATAAAATGACTAAAGTGCCCTTGACTTAACGATGGTTTTTAACACCGTTAGTAATAAAGGGCTTTCTATGAAACATGTTAAAAACATAAAGGATGTCGGGTGTAACAACTTTACTTAAAGGACCTGATTCGAAATCGAGATAAAATATAAAGGACCTTCTGTGTAATTTACTCTAATACTTATAAAATCCACCAATTTTTTTAATTTAAACAATTATATAAAAAATGTTAAAATTTTGGGCCTCATAAATGCCAGGCCCTAAACAGTCGCCCTTCCCGTCTAGATCCCGGACCGCACTAGTAAAACTTATAAATGTATAATTAGAAATTGTTTGTAACAGTTATTTTTATATATATATAAATTCGGTCTTTATTAGACATGCTGCATGCACTTTATATCTAAGTTTCAGTAACAACTAATTAGGTTAATAGTAATACATTCCCCATTTCCCCATTTCCCCAATCCATTTTAGGTGTCACCTCATCATTCCCTACCCCTTCCCATTTTCTCCCAATTTGTGAGTAATGGTTTCCCCATTTCCCCATTTCTCCCCAATCACTTTTTATAACAAATTATTTATAAAAAAAATAGTGTGATACTTACGGGTCAAAATGAAATTGTTTGTAAAACCATATGACTAGAAGAGTACAACTACAAAAACTAAAAGGGCTTAAAATGAAAAAAAAAAATTAAGAAAAGAAAAAGACGAAAAAAAAAAATTGTTTGCACATTCTTCGTCTCCTCTTCTCCCTGTACCGACGAAAAAAAAACCCAGCGCCGCCGCTCCCCTCCACCACCACGTCGCCGCCGCCTGTGACTAATCCGACCGCCGCTCCTCCGTCGCCAAAGACCAGATCCAGACCCACTCCCGATCCCTTCTCCTTCGGCGTCGGTACCCCAAGTAGCTTCCCCGATCGGTGACCCCGAGACATCGGCAATGGTGTTCCCGATCACCCCGAGGCCCCGATCTCCCCCGTTTTCCTCCTCCCCGAACCCATTGCCATTACCCTTATTCGTTTACATCTTTGTAGAATTTACAATAGTGATAAATACTCGTGTCGTAAAATTCAAAGGGCTTTCTAATTTTCATATTAGTGGTAAGAAAAAGAAATATTCTGGGTGATTGATCTGATCTTTGGAAGATCAAAACAATCTAGAGTGATAAAATTTGAATATTCTTGTTTTTTTTTCTTTCTTTCGATCTAAGGTCATTCAATCTTCTAAAACCATATAACCGTTTGCATAGCCCATCCCTCCGCATCGCCTCTCCACTGTTCGGTTAGCATGTCGTTAGCACCAGAGCCGCCACCGCACAACCTATTGCTGCTGTTCACAAACGAATCAGAAAGACACCTGACACGCTGCATCGCGTCGCAAGGTAACTCGAGGGGTCCACTGTGACCCGCAACAGGTCGCTAGGACAGAATCGTGTTTTGTTTTTCTTTCGGGTTCCATTTCGAGCCTAGCACTCGTTGTTGAAGCTCGGTGTCTTGAACGTGTGTCAAACACCACCGATGTATATTTAACCTACATGATTAGCTTAGATAATTAATTTATTTTTCTGTATTTGCGCGTGTAGTAATTAATCAATCTTGTTGCATCGTTATTCAAACTGGTATTCGCGTTTAGTTATTTATTTCCACTGCGTAATTAAGGGCTTGTTTGAGATTGCTTATTTAAGTGGATAAGTGTTTTTTTTTTTTGTTAAAAGTGTTTATTGGCTTATAACTTAAAAATGAGTTTTTAAAAACGAATCTAGATTTGTTTATTTAAGTTGATAAGTGCTTTTATATGTAAAATGATTAAAAAATGGTTGAGTTGGGTATAAGGTTAGGAAAATATAAGTTAAAATAAGGGTAGTATGGTAATTTACCACTCAAAAAACTATAAGAAATTTTGAAAAGCCAAAAACTTAGTTTATTAAAAACTGATTTATTAGCTTTTTGAAAAACTAAAAGAAAAAATGCTTATTGAGTTGCCAAACATTCAGAACTGCTTCTTGGCTTTTCAAAGAGTTAATAAGTCAATAAGCAGTTTTAAAAAGCAATCTCAAAGAAGCAATGATTCGATTAATTGTGTTTTCACTCTAATTATATAAACCGTTAACTAAACACGGTTAAGTTAATAAGCAGTTTTAAAAAGCAATCCCAAAGAAGCCCCGATTCGATCAATTGTGTTCACACTCTAATTATATAAACCGTTAACTAAACACGGTTAAGTAAAATTCGGTTTATAAGTAATCGATAACATGTATGCCACTGTAAAACCCAAACAAATGAGGCACCCAACTCTGCGGAAATCAAGAATCAAAGCGATCATAACAATGATAGGTCTCCCCAAATACTATCCTCAAGCCACTGCTTTGTTTACACCGATGAATTGTAGAAAGTGAAAACTCATCGAGTGTGGTTTTCAGGAGGTGAACTTGATTTTTGCAGGGTTCCATTTTCATGATTAATCGGCCTCTTAAATCGATTGAATAAACTTGACAACTAACACTCCGTATCGACAAAGATAAAATTGATGATGGAGATGGCGAATGTTTGGACCATGTCACCAAGAACATCGACGATGATGGAGACTACGGATGATGGTTAGTATCTGATAAGACTAAAGAGTAAGATTCTAACGGACGTTAGATCCAGGGATCCCAGATATGATAAAAGTGAAAGCTTAAGGACTATTTCTATAATTTTATTAGTTCAAAGACTAAAAGTCAAATTTTGACAAACCACGGACACTATCGGTGCAATTTACTCTAGTATATATAAGTACACAATGTGTAATTTACTCCCTTAATAAGGTTATTTTCGTTAAAAGAAAACTTAGGAAACAAGGTTAAATAAGTATTCATAATTCACACAAGCATCTATATTCTGCCGATAATGTAAAATCATTATGTTAACAAGCTGCCAAAATAATGATAAGCAAAAAAGTCCCGGTAGGCCCTTACTCCGGCCGGATCGACCGTTGCCTACAAAACAATAAAGCATTTTCCCATAAGTGTACGATTAACAACATCTGACGGTCAAAAATCATCTCCACTCCAGCTAGTGGTGGACCTCGCCCCACCTTATCATCGCAAAATTTAAAACTACGTCCTCGTAATCTTCCTAGCCGTTAAGCAGATAAAACCAGCCACCAGTCTACACATAGAAATCCCCAATTTTATCTCCTCCGATTGTTCAAGAAATTGAACATTCTTCTTGACGAATATATACATATAGTATTGTATATATAGGTCTGGAAGAAGAGGAATTGGAGCATGAAGAGTGTGAAGGGGAAGTTATTGAAGAAATTGAAGACAATTAGAACAATTGGGTACCTGAAGCCCGAAAGAATTCTCCAAGTTAATGCCGCCGATGGATTTATCGATGATTTTGTAGAAAATTCAAGCCATAGAGCTGAAGCTCACGTAGTTTCTGAAGAAGAAGTAATGCAGAGTGAAAAAAGGAGCAGTTTTTCAGTTCAAGAACCCGAAATCATTGATGTATCGGAGCTCATGAAGGACCTTGAAGAAGACGATGGATCTGATTCGGATCTAGATGTCAATGACAAAGAGAATTTTCATTCTCATTTTCAACCCGTGAGTGACCCGGTTGCTGAACAGAATCAGAATCGGGTACGACGGAATTCCAAAAGTTTCGGTGCCACTCCGCTGTCGGAGATTGACATCTCGTCTTTCCGGCCACCGGATTTGAATTCCGGCACGCTTTTCGACCCGAATCTCTTAGCCGCTTTCCAGCAGGTGGTTTTTGAGGTTAAATCTCAAGAAGAAGAACAGAGGATAAACAGAGTTTTGCATAACAAAACTGGAGATGATTTAAAATCGCTGAAATTGGAAGAAATTGATAATCCGCTTTTGGATTTTGAGAAAATCTGTCCGCCGGGAGGAAGCGATTCGGTGATCCTGTACACCACAGGACTCCGAAGCGTCCGAAAGACGTTCGAAGAGTGCTCCAGTATTCGATTTCTACTCGAGAGTTTTAGAATTTCGTATCAAGAACGAGATCTATCAATGCATTTGGATTTCAGAGATGAACTATGGCGGATACTGGGCGGGAAAGTGGTGCCACCGAGGCTGTTCATAAAGGGGAGGTACATCGGAGGAGCTGAGGAGGTGTTGCGGTTGCACGAACAGGGGAAATTCCGGCCAGTTTTGGCCGGAATTCCGTTAAACACGTCGGACGAGCCATGTGAAGGGTGTGCCGGAGTTCGGTTTGTGGTTTGTTGTAGTTGTAGTGGTAGCCGGAAGGTGGATTCCGGTGACGGATGGGTGCCGGAGAAGTGTACGGAATGTAATGAGAATGGGCTGGTCGTATGCCCTTTCTGCCGCTGAAAATGATTTGGTCGCTGTATTGAGTGTATTGTCGTTATCTATTGATGATTGTGTTGGAAAAATATATGTATGCATTTTTGTTTATGGTTTTTGAATAATTATCATTGTATTTTTTTTTATATAAATTCAATTGCACATATAGTGAAGTTTTTGTTTTTTTGGTTTAAATGATTTGCGTCTACAGAAAGGCAAAATGACTCCCAAATGGCAACTTTCTAAGACAAAACAAATCAAGAAAGTGACTCTTGTGTGAAATGGGTGTAATATTATTATTCTTGTCATGTTCAGAGCATAAGACAAGTGACACTGATAGCAACACATGGCATTCACTTTTTTTTTTTTAAATGTGGTTTCTTTTCTATTGGAGATACTAAAATCCCTCAAGTAAAGCAAAGCAAACAGATGATTTAGATACAGCATGATTCTTCAATTCTACATATGTTAAAACCAAACATTCTAATGTCTGTCCATTCCAAACAACATTGATGTTTCTTCTAGGAAGACAAAGAACATATTGGTGTTTAAGGTAGATTCATGACCGCAAACATTGATGTTTACCCCGCTCACAATGCTTTAGATCCGACCCTGTTTACCACATTCAGTCTAATATGACATATACTAGATCATGTGTAATGTTCAGGTATGAGCTGAGGTAGGTTTGGTGCGTCGGGTCAGATCCAACCCACGACCCTCATCATTTATAAGCAGCGCCCCATCAGGTGGTCTGGTGATCTGGTCTTCGAGACTCTTTCTAACATGTTATATTTATGTAAAAGCTCGTATATAAACTCAGAAATGCTACACACGGTTTAACATAGCAAGACCTGAACCGGGTTTTGTTATAGCAAGAGTAAAATGGAACATGGAAAAAAAAAACATAGTTTATCAACACCAAACATTCAACAGATTTATACTTATTACTATAGAAATTTACATTTAAAACTGTTCAATCAGAAAAAGGCTCTGTTAGGCTACAAAATGATCAAGGAAAACAGTTAACAAACCGTGCTATCTCATACGTCAATAGCTATTGTATTAGTGCTTTGCTTTGCTTAAGCCAAAGGACACTTGGTGTGATGAAACTCAATTTGCAGCCTATGATGAACTACAGTAGTTGATGCTGCCATCAACCCTTTTTTCAAATCCGCCTGCAGTTCCCTTATCGGGATTGCGGCCAAAAAGCTCTTTATATACTCTTTGCACGACTCTTTCCCTTTGCAAAAAACCTCGCTATCTTTACTTGCAACAAGCGATGATGACATCTCGTTACTTTGACTTTCGTTGACCTTTTCGCCCTCGGATTTTGTATCAACTGGTAGTCTCTCAATTACCGTCTCTTTGTCAAACTTCAACAAGTAAGCCTGATTGCATCCCTCGTATAGCCTCTCGCCCAGCGTGTCAATAATATAATACGCATCCCGTTCAACTTTCAATATGAAAAAATGGTCATTCCAGCTTACAATGTAGACCAACGGGTTCATGTTGTCAGTATGTTCTGACCCGATTTTACAGATTTCATCCCATATGCTATCAAATGACATAGCACCATCAAGAAAATGAAGATCACATTCTTTAATCCCTTCAGGTTGAAAGAATCCAATGAATGATTTTTCAGGGGCTACAGCAAGATTTCTGATCTTGGCTTGTAGAACGGTTTCAAGGTCAAAATGCTTATCTGGAAACCGTTCCCTATAAACTTCATTTTCACACAGATTTCTCCAATCTAATGAACCGTCTCGAATTAAGCTATCAAGTTGTGACTTTATTGGCATTTCGTTCCGGTTGTTTTGGAACCAATCGGCTATAACCGCAACTAGTGCGGTGCAAGCACTTTCACCAGCGGCTCGTTCACTTCTTTGGTCAATGGAAGCAAAGAAAACTTGGGTGACAAGTTTCATATGCCCATCTCTGCTTATTACTTCTTTCTTCTCCCAACTACCTACAGCAAAATTATCATCTCCAAACTCAGAGATCGAACATCGGTTCGCATTTGCATCCTCGTCACTTTTACACTGCAGCCACATTTATAAATTATAAGCATAAGTCAACTAAGGTAAATATTTATTAAAGATAAGTCAATTTGGTACTTCATATAAAGATTTTTAGAATATTTTTACCTCATCTGAAGCACTCAACATTCGGCGATCAAAATCTATATCATCTCCACCGTCTTCTCCTGAATCTTTTTTCAAAAGTGGTTCTCCTTTATTCTTGGGAGATCTAAAACTCAGCTTCCTTTTCCTCCATGGAAAGATGCTTCTTTTTAAGATTTGTGTTTCTGAAGGATCAATGATGGTTTCACTCGAATAGTCAGTTTTTTCTTTATAGTTCCGGTAATATATCCAATCTTCATCTTCACTAGAACTTGAATTGAAGTGAGGTAAGCCTCCAGCATGATTTGCATAAGCCAAAGTTCCATAACTGAACGATTTTCTAACAGCAGCATCTTCATCTTTGATCTCCTCTGAGTCAACATCATCTGCTTCAATGGAGTCAGTGTCAAACGGGTAGTCAGCATCATAACTTCTAACAGAGCTTTTACCATCACTACCCTCGTCTTCATGACATGCTTTTTTAGCCCGATTGACTGATATTGCCCTGAAGATTTTGACTTTCTGAAGGCCAGCTTTAAAACCCGAGAGCTCATCTTGTACATTACCAGGTGATAATGGAAGAGGTATAACACTTCTTTGTGCGTGTTCTATATTGTCGTGTGCAATCCTCAGTTCTTTCAGGCTCAGAGATACCTGCATATTTAATGAAAAAAGTACTTAGCATATTAAATTAAGAACTTGAGTACTTAACCAATGATCTAAAGATAAATTTGAAGGGACTTACATTAAGTATAGGTCCAGATTCAGTGATGCCACTAGAAGCAGAAAGAGGAATACTTATTTCGGTATCCTTTTGCTCATCAAATGAAGCATATTCTGCAAGGTTTAATGACCCGCTTCCAATAGAGCAATGCCTATTCCTTTGTCCTTGATTTAGTCCCTGAGTGAGAAACAAATTATTAGTAAGCATACAAATAACCCAATTGGGCTTTGGCCTAAAGGTATCAGTATACACGGACCCAATGGCCCAACCCATAAGTCATAAATTAATCATCATCATCAAGTCATAAAGTATAAACCTATAAAACAAGAGAAGGAAAAAGGAAACTTCTTTCTGTAGACAAATATAATAAAGTTATTTGTGGCAGGTTGCTTACTGTCTTGTGATAAGATATTCCTATATTAAGAAAAACAACTAAAGAAATAGAATTCTAAATTCCCATGTGATCTAATCTAGTTATCTAAAGATAGATTCTTAAAGCGGTCAGCATCTGTGTTCATTAGTGGCGCTGTAGAAACGACGCGTTTACATAATCAAAGGGCAACTTTATCTTTAAACTGATAATATACTAAAAGGGCCACCCTCTTTTATTGACAAAAACTCTTGTTGACTATTGAAAACATGAAGTGAAACTTTTTCCTTCTTTAATCCACATGAACCACTAAAAACAGATTACTGTGCATCACTTTGGGTCCTAAAGTATACTGAACATGAAAAAACTGATCATTGATAGTCAAGTGATCATATTATACCAGTAATTATACTGATCATATATCAAGATCAAAGCAGTGTGAGAACTATGGTTATTATACTGAACATAAAAACTAGCAGAAGAAACTGTACATGAAACAGTGAGGCCTTTGGGAGGGCTTGGATTATGCAGGTATGCAGTCATTTTAGATCCAGCATATGACTTTCAGTTAAAGGAAGACATGTTTAATCCACATCATAAGGCTTTAATTGTAATTATTGGTTGAATATATAGAAAACTTAAACTCCAAAATTGTAACTATTGGTTGAATATATAGAAAAACTTAAACTCCAAAACTGTAATTATGATGAAATTGACATATATGAAAAGTTGAAAACCTCCCCCACATCACCCTACTCCACTATAGTCCCCAAAAAACAGATCTTAAAGTTCACTACTAAATAATGAACAAGTAGATGAAGAAGTGAAGAACTACTGAATTTCTTGAAAAAGAAAAAAGAAAAAGAAGTAACAGGATCACTAATCTCAAATCCTTGATGTATTGAACTCTCAAATCAGACATAAACTGATAAACACAAGAAAATAACTGAACCCAATTAATAAATCATAGAATTGATTGGATGAGGACTTACGTCGAACACCATGAATGCAACATCCCACTGATTAAAACCCCCATCTTTCGAACCCAAGAAATCACAAACAGTAACGAACTCTTCATTCCATTCAATAACCCCATCATCTCTTAAACATCCCTCCTTCGTAACATTCCTCCTCACACTTCTCCGCTTAAAACTCAACGGATTGTTGGACTTATTACCCCCTTTCCACTTAACCTCCACACCTAATTTCGAAAAACCTTCAGAATCACAATCAGACGCTGCAGTATCCTCAATCAAACCTTGCAGGTGCCGAATTATAATCTTGACTTCAAATTTCTTGGAGGAAAGCGGTGGCCACGGTCTCCATTTCATCATCCCCACAACCATTTTCGCTCAAATTGGTAATTAGGTTAAGGGGATTTTTGAAAGGCGGTTGGAATTGAATAGGAGAGAGAGAAGGGTGTTTCTTGTTTATAGAGGAATGAGAGATTCTTCTTAGGCTAAGTGTAGTGGATAAAGCCCCATAAAGCCCCACAAGGGGCATTATGCGCCATGTGGACGCTGACTGGGCAAGGGGCTTTATGGGGCTTTATGGTGTAGTGGATAAAGCCCCATAAAGCCCCACCATCATTACTTAATATTTATTTATTTTTTTATTTTTTTTTTTAAAAACTACTTTCATAAATATTAAAACTAAAAAAAATATTACAACTTAATTAAAATAAAACATACAACTACTTAAAAAAAAAAATTGCAACTAATCATCGGATGGCACGTCGTCGTAGTCTTCTTCGTTTTCTTCATCGTCACCCTCATCAACCGGTGGGGGTGGGGGCACGTAATTAATTGGCCTAAACGTCCAAGTGTGTTCAACCAAATCGGCTTTTAGAGAGTTATGTATCTCTCTTGAACGCAACATCGCGTAGTTTTGAAGTCTCTTTTCTTGTGTCGCTGGTGGCATCTCTTGGATGTGTTCGGGTCGAAAGTCGGCGCATATCGCAAGACCCTTATCCTCTTTGTTCATGTTGTGCAATAGGATAATTGCGCGCATGTAATCCTCCATCTTATCCTTCGTCCACAATCGACAAGGATTTTTAAGAAAATGCCATTTTTTTTTTAGATTTCCAAAACAACACTCAACGTCCTTCCGAGCCGCTTCTTGAACCGTCTTGAAATATCGTCGCTTTTCATCAATTGGGTCTTTGAAGGTCTTCACAATCATCGAATACTCCGGATATATCCCGTCACCCAAAAGATATCCATGTCGGTAGTAGGTTCCATTCGCGTAAAACCCGACCTTCACCATCTTATCGGATATATAATCCTCGATCACAGAAGAACCTTCCAAGACGTTGATGTCATTAAGGGACCCCGCGACACCACATTTGGCGTACCAAATCCAACGATCGTTTGAGCAAACGGCTTGCAAAATAACCGTTGGACCTTTCTGATCACCCCTCGTGTGATGTCCTCGCCATTCGGTTGGACAATTATCCCAAGTCCAATGCATGCAATCTATACTTCCAATCATGCCGGGTAAACCATGAACTTCTTCGTGGCGATCGTATAGATTTTGCATGTCGTTCCAAGTTGGTTTTCTCAAATACCGCGTCGTGTACAAGTCGGCAAGCCCTTTGCAAAATTCTTCAACGGTATCTCTCGTTGTCTTCTCGGCCATCTTCAAATATTCGTCGTTGATATCCGTAGTGTTGCCGAACGCAAGAATTTTTATCGCCGACGTACACTTTTGAATGGAAGTGAACCCAAGTTTTCCAGTAGCGTCGTACCGTTGTCTAAAATACGGTGAATGCTCCTCCAAATCTTTAGCTATACGCAAAAATAACCGTTTGGTTATCCGAAATCGTGTTTTGAACGTCTCATCGGAGTAGAGCGGTGATGGGCCAAAATAGTCTCTCATCAAATTATCGTTGGCCGCATTACGATCACGTTCAAGATGTCTCCGCTTGATAACCGGGCGTGGTACCGGCATGTCAAAAAGTTGAAGTGCGGCGGAGACAACCTCGTCTTCTTCATCGTCGAATAAACCGAGTCGAGTGGCGGAAGAGGGAGAGCCCATTTTTTTAAAAAAAATGTAGGGGAGTGAATTGAGAGAGATTGAGAGAGATTGAGAGTATGTAGTTTATAAAATGTGGGAAGATATATATATATAGTTTGAGAGTTGATTTAAAAAAAAAATTGAAAATTAAAAAAAAAAAATAACCGTTGATATAGCCGTTCAACGGCTATATCTTTGAAAAAAATCCTCTTCTCCGGCGTTATCACGCTAACGCCCCTCGCCCACACCTCCTCTATAACGCCCCTATAACGCCCCACCGTAGTGGGGGTGGGCGTTATAGGGGGCGTTATAGAGCCCCAAAACGCCCCATAAAGCCCCACTACGGGCAGCCTTATAGGAAGGAGGTATATGCTGTGTGTGGAGGAAGGTGGCCGGCAGCAGCGAACAGTTGCACACTTGCAAACAACACATCAAAACGACGTCATCTTGACTTGAGGATTTTCACACGATTGCTTTGTGTGGTTGTACGTAGCGCTTACCATACTTGTAAGTTGGAGACCTTTTCCATACCATTTTTTTGGCATTAAAAATGTATAAAGTATATATCCGTGTGATTTGTATAAAAAATTAATATATTATGACATAAAATCTAGAACGGCATGATTATGCATGTATAATTTTCGATACCACTTTTTTTCTTTTATAAGGTACTAGTTTTTTAATCTCCGTGTGTTACACGGCTGAGTTTAAAGAAAAAACAATAAATACAATCATAATCTATGATAATTATGTATCTTTATAACTATCTAAATTTTTTTCTGTAATTATAGGTGGGTCAGAGATTTTACGACAGTGAGCATTTAGATGGTGGGTTTCCTCTCGGATGGATGTGTAACACAGAGAGTATTGGTTACTCGCACAGACCGATCGTAACGTGTCGTGATTAACATCGTTTGCCATGATAAGACCCCAGATAACCGGATGTTTATAGTTAAAAAAAATTAGTCACGAAAAGTAAGGATTTTGTTTATTATATTTAAATGAAATACTTGGTAAATTTTAATTTAAACTTAACCAAAGTAAAAAAAACTTATAAAACTAAATAAAATAAAATCTTTTATATTGCATGTATAATATTTTATTTAAATATTATTATAAATAAAGTATTATAAGCATTATATATTAAAATATTAAAGTATATGCAATAAAATATATTATTTTAATAAATTATAATATATAAGCAATAAAATATTAACCTTAATATTAAAATTTAGTATTTGGATAATTACTAACCTTAATATAAAAAAATTATATTTTTTAATATTAAAATTTAGTATTTGGATAATTATTAACCTTAATATAAATATTTGTATTTGAATAATTACTTATTGGATAATTACTTATTAAAAAAAGTTTAAACTAAATAAACTCTAATTTGGAAATTTAGTATTTGGTAAATAATGTATTAAAATTTTGACTTAATCCAAAATTTTGTGGTGATGACAAGTGTCCATTTTTACTAAATAAAGAATGAAAAAACTTTTTGTTTATTATATAGTTTAAATTTAAATTAGATTAGATAGGTATTTTATATGATTTTTGGAATTCTTTATTTACAATTGATTTATATCAAACTAGATCTATTATTTGCTTGTGTAATAGTATATAAAGAAAATAAAAATAAAAAACTGTAATGATCAAAATGCTTCAAACTAAAAACTATGTTACAATATCGTACCTAAAAAAATTATGTGATCCTATTACATCATAGAAAACACCAACTCCTCTATTACGTTCAAACGACTCGACCGGAAATACAAAAAAAACTACGTTATACCATGAAACAAGTGACTAAAGTTTTAGCATCACGCAGTGACAAATACCGAAAATTTAGCATCACCCATGACGTATACCGAAATTTTTTAGAGAGGGAACGGCAAACATGTAGACCAAGCTAAAATGGATCTGATCGGATTGGGTTGGGTCGATTCAAAACTTCAAATACATGACCAGTTAAAACAGATAAAATGAAACGAATGGCCTTCTTTCAAACATTTAATAAATTATTTAATATGTAATCTACGCTATAAAAACCTTAAAAATACATACACTTTAACACATACTAAAAACAGTCATTCAAGGAAAAAAACATAAACACCTAAATAGTTTGTATTTATGGTGTGTGATGGCTTGAAAACAAAAACAAACATTAAAGAAAACACTAAACCACCATCAAATAGCTTGTGGTGTGTGATGACTTTGAAGTGCCCTTGCTCAAATAAAAAAAATAAAAGCCATTAAGGAGCCCCTTTAATTTTTGTATAAAGGGGGTACGACTTATGAATATCTATGTCGTATATAGTTCTATACGCGTCGTATAAAAATGTTAAATTATATTTTAGAGGCGTGGGTAAAGAATCTCCCTAATACCCACAATTAATACCATGTTGTCTACTAAATACGTTGAATATTTATAGATCTACGGGTTTCTTGCCCGCCATCACATACTTGTTTTCTAGTTTTGAGTTTTCCCCCAAAAGTGGGGATGACTTCTTCAAATTCACCAAATTAAGTTTTTTATTATTCAATTTAACATTTGATAATTAATTTTGTTATTACTTAACTTTTAAGGATAATACTTGTAAAAGCTATATTTTATAATGACTACCTAACTAGTGACAATTTAGAACAACTATAAATACTGCTTGAAAGATTGTTAACCGACGTACTAGTTTGAAATTACACACATACTTGTTTTATAAGTGTTAATTGTTAATATTAGCGTTTGTCAAAACTCAAAACATTGGACCTTAATTCATTAGAAATGTTGAAAATATAGATTTTGCTTGGTCAATTCTAACCACAAGCTTCAAAAGGCAACACAAAAAACTAGTTGGGCCCACATTGGGCTCGTGAACCAGTAAACAACCCAAATATCACTTGAAAAAGTTGAGAAAGCATGTGAGAGAGTCAACGGTTGGCTCCGATCAAATCATTATGTTATGGTCATGGCATATGGGCAGACAACATGCCTTATTATGTCTCACATTTCTTGTGCTTTCTTTTCTCACTCACACCGCACCCATGCATGGCTCATATCACTCCATTCTTACTTTAATTCTTATGGCTTAGAATTTAGACCATTATTCATTCATCTCCACCAAAGTATGGGTGGCTCAAACCTAACTTTAAATGATGTCCTTTCAATCAAAGGGCATAACAACACTTTTGTATTCCACCAATAATAACACTAATCGATCTTATGTTCATAAGGTTTTAAACACTCATCGTTTTTTGAAACATTTTTAAGGGTATTCATCATATCACTAGATATAAGATCATGAATATTACGATGGTGTAGTTGATATAGTTCGTTACGAGTGATTAAAAGTTTTAGTTTTATAAGGTGTTACGCAGATTTAAGAGTAGGTTTAGAAATGTGTGAGTTTGATGGTTTAAAAAATAATATTTTTTCAATTATTACATTCTATACACTATTAATTTATTTTTCTCTAGAGCCTTTAATTATTATTTTAAATGAATTTTGGGAAGTAAAATTTGTTTAACAGCTCATTTTTATTATGATATGTTATTTGAAAACTTATTTCGAATCGAATTTGAAAACTGAATTCGAATAGAATTCGAAAACTGAATTCGAATCGACTCAACGAATCTATTTCGAATATGAATCAAATTTCAAATCCACGTTTTAAAAAAATGAAATTTGAATAATTTGATTCGAATTACTCGAGTATTCGAAATTCGATTCGTTAAAAACCCCTAATGACACATTCTATTCAAATTTTTTTAAAACTAGTTTTTACTTTTTATCTGAAAAGAAATAAGGTATTGTATTTTTTAATGCTCATTTTGAAACAATGTAACTTTTTTCTTGATATCCAAGTGAACCGTTTCTCGACGTATTGATCTTATCAATGTTTCTCAAAATCAAGTCATCACAACTACATACATTTCACTCGACACACTTAACCACATCAATATTACGGCTCTGTGTCCTCTAGTTGACTAATTAAAAGAATTGAAGGGATATATTCAAATTTGGAATGGTTGTAACCATTGAATTTGTTATTTTCAAGTGCGTAACATGACCATTCCATTAAGATTGTGGCATGCCTAAATTGACTAAAGTAACCTTAAATGGACCTACTAGCTATTGAGAAGATAGAGATCCCAAAATACCTTTATAGCCCACATATAATGGAGGAGATGACACAATTGATCATACCCACAACACTCTCAATTTGAATTTATGGTTACAAAACTACAATTATAATTCATAAAAGAACAACATTGAGCATGAATGGCCCATTGTTCCCCACTCTTTATCTTATTTTTAATCAAAGTCAATCAGTATCCTTGACTTCCATAACATATACATGATTTTTCAACCTCAACAATGATATCTCATATCATGTCTCATTCGTCTACAATTTAATGGAATGACCAAATTACATTTACTCGTGATAATATATTACCGTTATATGTGAGCTCAAAGATAATAAAAGTTGAAAGATAAGTTATCCTTAGCTTAGCTTAGAAGACAATCTAAAAAGTACGGTAAGGATGTTAGATGAACCACGTATCAGAAGAAGGCGAAACCAAACTTTCCACGTACTCAATGGGGCGTGAATATTTTAGAGGATAATCCACATACATCTCATTATTGAAACCCAAAGTCCAGTCTATCATAAGTGAACCATCAAGTTTTGCCAAACCCTTGAGCGCCTTATATGAATCTTTTAATGTGTCGTAGATAACAAGTTCAAATGACTTACCCATGAAAAGAACTTTCCCATCACCTAAACTGCCAATAGGCCGATACCACTTATCCGAACCGGAGCTGAATGAACGTGGGTTCGACCATACACATTCTCCTTTCATCAACTGCATTGTCTGCATAACATATGTAATTTTGCGATAGCTATCCTCCTTGTGGTAAATCGTGCAAAGGCATCCGTCTAGAGATCCCAAGATCAACCCTTTATGTGCAGCATGTATATATATTTTATAGAATATCATCTCCTTAACATTCAAGGTAATGATCCCGCGGAAGACGGAAAAGTTAGCCGCCCAATAGAAACTGCCGTTTAGGAACATACCCACATCACTCGCCAAGACGAAATTGCGTTTGGTGTATAAAGGTGGCATGCTCCACGAGCTAGTTTTAAGATCAAAGACATCATATTTATAGAATGAGCCATGAGGTGGTTGTTTAACAGCCTCAAGTCTATAAATCTTTAAGCCATCAAATCCAAATACATACGGATAACCGCAAGTAGGCGGACCCATAACCGCAAGTACCTTTGATGCAGATGTCAAGGGATTGTATAGGATCAAATGACAACGTAAGGCCGGATCATGAAGAGACAAAATCACAATGCCATTCAGAGTTCCAACAATGGAAACATGTGTACCTAATTTCTCATGTTGTAAAGGAGATGGAATTCTGACCATGGAATGAGCCTCGTCTTCTGCCGGTACGTTGTCGTCTATAACCGTGAGAGGTCTTGTGTAGGGCAAAAGGATCATTCGGCGTGATCTTGATTTCATGAAATAGGGATCTAAGATTAGATGGTTCCAATGTTTCGACACGCATCTGAGCTGCAGCAAATGCTTTCCTGGAAGCCGGCCAAGGATGTTGCGAAGAACGTCATCGCCTATATGCATGGGTGTGCTCGCCATGTTCGTTTTAATGGCAACGGAGGGAGATGTTGATCAGGACGAGAGAGATGGTTTTAATTACAATTATGTTTTTATCTAACTAATCGCTTTCTTCAATCATATATCTAGCTAACGGAATTATGTTTATTTTTAGGACTAAACCTGGTTCTTAGAAATATTACAATATATAAAAGATCAAATACTAATTGTCTATTACCAATATTCAGATAACACATTTGAAAAATGTTGACAAATGCAACAACAGCAATACTTGTCCTCCCTCTATATAGATTGAAAATTAAAAGCAAAGACTACATACGCATACAAAAACACACATATAATAAAGATTTAAACTTCCACTACTTAATTAGCCAAAAAAAAAAAAAAACACAAACTAACTCTCTTCGCGGGAGCCAAACTCACCCGATTCTTTTGAATAGAACTCCCATGCAATACTCTATATTTGATACTGTGTAGCCTTCTCATTTGGTTATAAGCCTGTTAAGGACCAACAAATTATTGCACAAAATCTGTTCAAAGAAAATCCAAATTATTGCACAGAACCAACAAATTAGGAGAATAAAAAACACTATCTGGTATTTCGCATCAAGAACTGAGACAAGGAAAATTAGCGCGGATGAAAAGAAAACCTCAAATGGTAAAAAAAGACCGCTATTATAATTGCAATAAAAAACACTATGCTTTGATTCAACTCTGAAATTGATAACATACCTTCAATCAAGTAGAATCGCCAATCCTATGATGAACAGCCTAAGATCGAGAGCGTCGTTTGAGACTCAAAAGTGACGACTATATATATAGTCCTATTCATTACAGCAACAAAACTATATATATAGTCCTATTCATATGTATAAACCAAGCCACAAAATGATCACCAACAAAATAAAATATAACAGCAAGCACTCCTATACAGTCCTATTTGTTATTTGGAATGTTTGCATGCTTTCATTCACCAGTATCCTTCACAATATATAGATTACAAAGGGGGCCATAGCTAGATGACAGCTATGTGACAGCTAGATGACAACTATATGACAATTTACAATTGACTTCCTTATACAATGAAATATATATACTAATACTATTAATATGTATAAACCAATTACCAGAACACAGTATAATCATATTATAGGAAGCAGCACCACAAAACCAAACTGAACATGAAGATGCACTGAAAGCACACACCCAAAGCCATAGAACGCATATTAAGCTAACCATACAAACGTAATAAGACTATTACCGAACATTCGTAAGCGTAGAGGCCATTATCCCACACAAAAGCCAAACCTACAACACAATCTGCATTTCCAAATAAACATATTATAATATAATTCTACAGAAAACAAATTAAGTAAGCACTTATGCATGAAAACCTATGGAGAACCTTCAAATCAGCATGAAACAACAAAAGATACTAATTAAGAATAAGTGATTCGGCTCCTAGATCATGTGCTCGACAACAAAGATTATATCTAAACACCATTAACATACACGGAAGAACGAAAGATAACACCGGGTTCATAATGGCATGATAGCAGGGTGTAACATATATTAACTTTCTGAAATACAAGGCTGCAACATAGACAATCGGATTGATTTCACTTGAGAATTCATCCAAAATGGAAGACCCCTTTTCTCAAATTGTATCAATAGCTTTTCAACTGAAATGTATATATTACTATAGCATACTATAAAAACCCATTTGCAAGATTCAGAAACCTTACGGCTGAATTTATATGAGTATACACTTGAATATTACACCTACATCTACAAATGGTAGAGCTGCTGAAATTTTAACAGTCTGCCTATGTTTGGCAGCTTCCTATTTCCTGAATTCTTTAATAAAAACAATATAAAAGTTGATACATCTGTTCCATTTTTTTAAGTTTGAAGGTTCAATTTCTCCAAAACTTCAATCAGTTACAAACGATAGAGCTGAATATCGATAATACCATGCCTAAAAATATGACCTTTAACACCTTTCATCATGAGCATGCAAGATCCAACAATCAATAATCATAAAAATTGATAAAACTAATAAAAATTCAAACTTTAATCATTCAAAACACTAGATCTAACTTTCCACATCAAGTCTAACCTAGTTCTAACATGAAATAGTCATAAAAATCTTATCTTTGACACTAATCCTAGCTTGAAATCACCCAAAACGAGCTCAAAGATCTCAAAAATGGAGGTCTAGAAGAGGCATGATCGAAATCAGCCCTATGTTGGCGGCTAGGGTTAGTAAAATGACCAAAAGAGGCCAAAAACCTTTGATCAAAAGCATTGTAGGTTGTATACATCTTTTGTTTGCTGAGTTAAGTGCATTTGATTTTTGCATGACTATACAATAATGGTTATGGCTTAGTTAAGTACACAAATAGTAAGATTTCATAATTTTTGGTAGTAATTAAATGATTTTATAATTGCATTAGATACAATGGTTGTTTTTGAAGTTGAAGAGAAAATATAACACCCTAGCAATCTTAATAATCAATTCATAGATATTAACCTACCGCCTCTTATTCACCCTAGGCTATTCACCAAATGAATACCAACCAACAGAGAGGATAACGGCACTAGTATAAATGAATAAACATAAAACACTTGAATCCTTTCCTATCCACGAAACCTATTAACTAATAAACCTTAAACACTTATCATACCAGGAAGAAAAAAAAATCACAAAACAGAAATATGTAATTGATAATGAAATGCTAAACAACACTATCAAAATCACAAAACAGATATCATGGTGGAAACTCATAACCTCCCTTACCTACTAAGCCTACCTTACAAAAAAACAGAGAATATAATGGATTAAACAAAACACTCCTCTGAAAAGCAGATTTTAAATCACGATTTCTTTATTTAATGTGCTCTATTTCATAACCTCCCCACTTCTCAGCATGCGAATCTGAATCTGAACCGGTTGCAAAAGTTTTGAAAGCTTTAAGAACACCGCTTCTTTCTGGGTGCTTAGATACTCCCGAGTTAGAGGCAACAACGATCTGAAAATGATCGTATTTCCAAGACCGGATCTTAAGCAGCAAAGGGAATAATCCCTTCAACTCTTCTATGAAATCCATATAGAAAAAATGGTCTGGTGCCATAACACTGAAGATTATAGTCCCTAGCTCAGGGTCAGTGCCTTCAGTTTACTCAGAATGTCACCTTTGACCATCACTCTCGGAGGTGAGCAAGCGTCCCTGATAAACCTTTGTTCATGAGCCATTCTATGCGATTTGACAAAACCCACTAACAAAACCCTCTCATTATATATCAGCCGCTGATCTCTGGTATAGATCTAACGGTGTAAAAGCTTCAATAGAAAACTATATCAGTAGCCCGTCACATCACCTTACCTCACATCAATTCCATTCCACATCACCCGCCATATTCTTCAAAATGATAAACTTTAATTCCAGCATATTCGATGAGATAAGGCCCTTCTGGGATTCGGATTTCTCGATACCCAATCCTGGTATCGAGAAAGGGAACCCTTTATTAAGTGCTAATGAGCTCCAAATTAGGATTCTGGATTCCGGCGGTAACCATACGACGCCGATCACCACTGCGGTGTTGGTTCCCATCGGTAGAGAAACTGACTGGGTTTTCAATAGTCTGGTCGGGTTTCTTCAACTACGTCCGTTCGGCCTTGTTGGAAACGAGAAAAAGGCGTGAGATATTGAAAAACCTCTGACGTAGCTGAAGAAACCCGGCCGAAGTGTTGAAAACCCAGTCAGTTTCTCTACTGATGGGAACCAACACCGCAGCGGCGATCGGCGCCGTACGGTTACGCCGGAATCAAGAATCCTAATTTGGAGCTCATTAGCACTTAGTAACGGGTTCCCTTTCTCTATACCAGGATTGGGTATCGAGGAATCCGAATCGCAGAAGGGTCTTATCTTATTAAATATGCTGGAATTAAAGTTCATCATTTTGAAGAAAATGACGGGTGATGTGGAATGGAATTGAGGTGATGTGAGGTCAGGTGGTGTGACGGGCTACTGATATAGTTTTCTCTTGAACCTTTTACACCGTTAGATCTACACCAGAGATCAGCGGCTGATATATAATAAGAGGTTTTTGTTAGTGGGTTTTGTCAATTCGCATAGAATGGCTCCTGAACAAAGGTTTATCTGGGACGCTTGCTCACCTCCGAGAGTGATGGTCAAAGGTGACATTCTGAGTAAACTGAAGGTACTGACCCTGAGCTAGGGACTATAATCTTCAATGTTATGGCACCAGACCATTTTTTCTATATGGATTTCATAGAAGAGTTGAAGGGATTATTCCCTTTGCTGCTTAAGATCCGGTCTTGGAAATACGATTATTTTCAGATCATTGTTGCCGAAAGAGAAAGAGATCGACGACTCCTATTCACTAAGTTTTTGTTTGTGGGTGTTGTTGGATCGCGATCCTACTTACGTTGCTACCTTGAAAATGAACCATTTTGCAACTAAGGATTTTTTTAATCCAAAATTTAAAAAGAAAAAGTAGTGAAGTATTTATTTAGTATGGGATCAAAATTTATTTAAAAGCTATATAATTTATATAAAGCATACGTGAACAAAAATAGTTTCTTAATACAATTCTGATTTTAAAAATAGTATGTTAAAATGTTTAGAAAGAAGGGATAATTAAATATATACCTCTGCAAAGTTTAAAATTTACATATATACCCAACCTAAAATTATAATTGTATATATCCCCCTACAAAATTTAAAACTTGTATATATACCCAACCTAAAATTTTAATTGATATATCCCTCTGCAAAGTTTAAAAATTGCGTATATACCCATTTTAGTTTTTTTAATTAATAATAAATTATAAAATGACTATTTTACACTTAATTACTCAAATATTATCAATTGTATATATACCATTTTATTTCAAATCATATAATTTAAAAGCATACCCATTTATTTCCTTTGCTCTCGTAGTAGTTTTTTGTTTATATTTTAGTTCTTTTTCTTTCTCAACTTTTTATTGTTCATGTTTTTTTTTTGTGGCCGCTTGTATAGCAATTTCCCCTACTATCAAGTGGTCACATTGAAGACCAATAAAGAATAATATTAAACCAAATAATAAGTAAAAAGACATAAATATCGACGATGTTGTGAGTATGGATATCATGAAAAAATCCGGCATCTCTAAGATCAACCATTGACAAGTTAAAAGGCACGAGAGAAAAGTACAAAAACTCGTGAAAATAACTAGTTAAAGTCGAGTAAAACTTTTGTACTTGTTTTTTTATATTTTAAAGATTTTGACTCTTATTTTTTACTGAAACTTTATTTTTATATTTTGATACCGTATGAATTAACTTTAAAGTTTGTTTTATTTGATGCTTGTTCAAGCTAGTGATAAGAAAAAGAAAAACATGAAAAAAAACAAGCTAAATGTCATTTTTAGAACAGTAAGTTTTATGTAAGATCATTGGGTGAGTAACTAAACATATTTTAAACTAAGGGCATATGGTATACTCATGTTATGTTAAGCTTTAACACGCGCCACGTAGGCGGTGACTGGATATATAACACCACATAACACATATGGGGTATACTCCATGTTATGTGGTGTGGTGTGAAACAAAATTTTAATATATATAAAACAAAATATGAAAATGTTTGTCAAATTGTGATTGGTTGTACCAAGAATTGGATGTACCAAGAAAGGAGTTTAACGTCGTTAAATGTATTGCGCCGTTGATGGATGGCGGAGGATGGCGAGGGAAGGGGCTGGTCTTGGCGCCGCCAACAATGGCGTTAAAGACCTTTGGCGCCGGTTAAAGCACCCATACCGTATGCCCTAAATGTCATCAAAGACTACTAGGTCGGTCAACACATTTCAAAATCAGATTAAACAATCTTTTAACTAACTAAAATCAGCTTTTCATTAAGTAAACATAAAACATAAAATCATATTTAACTAATTGAGAGGGAGTATGAATGTACCTCAAATTATTCTCAGTGAAGCTTGAATCAGATTTAACTAAGGAAAACATAAACCATAAAACATAAATCAAAACGAAAATTTACCTCAAATTCTCAGCCGTGGTTATTTGCAGATTGTAATTGAAAGGGAGATGTGAACTTATAGAGGGTTGAATTGAAAACTTGAATTGAATTGGGCGCTATTTTCATAAGCACAAGCGTGTATATGCAACTTTTCCCCAATTCATGTATGACTGCAATCTTGTTCAAAGATTCCAAAAAGTCTGTCTGCAACTTTGCCTTAATTGAAATCTGAGATGGCGTATTTCACGGATATGGTTGCATGGACTCTGAGGATAAAAAGCAAGTTTATAAATTTATAGTTTTTAACGTTATGTATTTGATTTTTTTTATATATTATTGTTTCAAAAAAGGTTATATATTATTGTTTAAATTTTTTAGTTATTACTGTTTTAATACGTTATGTATTTGATATATTATTGTTTTAAAAAATGTCATATGTTATTGTTTTAAACAACCCACAGACAATAAATTGAAAAAATATAATTTTTTGAATTCACCCTCCAATTCCCGTGCTATAAATCCCCCTCCAATTCCCCTATTTTCTTCAACCCTTCTTCCAATCCTATCATTACTTCAATATGGCATGGACCTCCGACGAAAAACTCAAGTTGGCTCAAGCTTGGTGGGAGATTATTCCCGACTACTTCCAGCGCAACCATCAGGCTACCATGTTTACTTTATGGCCAGATATTACTGCCAGATTTCACGTTCTAATGGGTCGTGACCCATACCGAGAGAGTCAAGTCGTGTAACTTAAAATGGAACAAGATGCTCAGGAAATTATCGGCTGAAGAAGACCCATCTGAAAGAGGAGATTCCATTTACGTTTCCAAGTGAATTTAATTTTTCTTTTTCTTTTTTTAACAATGGTTCTGATTTGTATTTGTACGAGTCTTAAAAATTAGGAACATTCTTTGTAAATAACGAAATTACCCTTGGTTTATGTACATTATATAAATTAGTAAAGCTAAAGATGTGTGTATATAGCATTATCGTAGACTCATGTTATAAAATTCAATTTTAAATGGTTAAAAATCCTTAAAGTAGTAATATATAATTTTTTAAAAAAGGAAGAAAATGACAAAAAAAAAGTACTTAACCCGCACACGATAGGGGTATTAGCAATACCCTTCCCGATCCAATCGGGAAGGTGAAAACGGGTGTTTGGGATGGTTCGGGAACTCGGGAGAACCATTGCTGGGATTTCGGGATCGGGAACATAAAAATGTGGTTGGGGCACCGATTGGGGATAGAGAGAGGGGGGTTTGGGAAGGTTTTTATGGGGTGTTTGGGAGAGTGGGAGAGTGGGAAACCATTACTCACAAATTGGGGGAAAATGGGAAGGGGTGGAGAATGATAAGTGGCACCAAAAATAAAGTGGGGATTGGGAATGGGAAACCATTGCAATTAACCTAACTACTTGTTGAAAATATAAGTATGGGGAAGTTAAAACGGTGGAGTTGAAAATTTATCCAAAATATTTGAATTTGATTATTTATCATCTATAATTTAAAATTTCCTACGTTTATCAATTAAGGAATATTTTTAGTGTAGTTTGTTTTAGTTTCTTATTATCTCAAAGTAGTTTGAATACTATAAGTATTTAGGATTTGATTTGTTAATAAAGATGGATTTTTAGTTTAATTTTGAGATCAATTAACAAATATTTTTCCATTATTGTCATCATCTCTAGGTTTATAAACCTGCACAATAAACGTACAATGGACGGGAGATCAATTAACAAATAATTCATGAGATTTAAAATAATTCATGAGATTTAATATGACAATACAGAGTATTTCAACGTATAGTGCCTTGATGTTTTGGCAAAATATATAAAGCGGATCATGTCTCATAGTTTTTTTTTTACAACAAATTTAGACCACCGATGAACATTTCTCATAGTTGATGTATCGTTGTGGAAAAAAATACCAGTCAAACCAGTAACTACGACTTCACGAGTAAAGGATACGCTCAAAGTTATAGGTAACTAAGAAAACTTTATTTAACAAGTACCTATGTCTACTTAGGGGTGTTAATCGGGTCAACCCGATCGGGTTTCGGGTTAGGGTCGAGTTAGTCGGGTTTTCTTTAAAAATTTATCACCCACAACAACCTGATTCTATCAAGGTTTGGGTTATTAGGGTCGGGCTAATCGGGTTAGTCGGGTTAATAGGGCTTTATAAACAAATAACCTAGATTACTACATGATTATTACATAATTATAGTGTCGCTTAAATGTTAATCATGTGTCGTAAAATAAAAATGGGTTACATATAAGTTTCTTTAATAAGCAAAATTACCACTCAATACATGCAAAACACAACATGACAGAGGTTTCACACCTATTAACATTTTAATTGTTTGAGAGCAGTGAAATAGGGGTAACTCTAACATTTTAATTAGTTAAATATAAATGTGATCATTAATAAATAACAACAAAAAAAAAAAAAAACTTAGAAAACCTTGAAAAGTCTTTGTTACTTTTTTTTTTTTTTTTTTTTTTTGAACAGCAAATATTTATTTACACCAAATACACCATTGTCAGGGTTTGAACCCATGACCTCCAACTAAGAGGACAAAGCCTCTACCAAGTGGGAAGTAAGTTCTTAGGGCTCAAAAGGTTTTTCGAATTCTGAAAGTGAGGTGACTGGAACAACAATGTAGGTTAAAACTTAAAAGTATATAAGTTTTATATTACAAAACAAAATAAATTTGGTTATGAACTTTAAGTCTAAATTAACATTATATAAAATAAATCCAATAACCTTATCATTTTTCGGGTTAACCCGTAACCCGATTTTTTGAAAAAAATTAACCCGAGACCCAGCCATAACACCATTTCGGGTTTGTCGGGCTAACCCGCTTAACCCAATTAACCGTTTTAGACCCTATTAGACCCGACCCTATTTAGTTTATTCGGGTTCGGGTTGGGTCGGGTTAATTGAGTTCGGGTATTTTCGACAACCCTATGTCTACTAGGCATATATATATAGACTCCACAGTCTCCACTCGTTCAAAGATCTCAGTTCTTGTTCCTATAGCATTGAGCTTCAAATTTAAATGCTTAAAAGTCCTTAAAATAATAACATATTTTTTTAAAGGAGGAATATGACAAGAAACAGTGGATATGAAAAAAGATAAAACCTTATGAAGATTTGTGACATTTACTACTACGTGTGTTTATTGTGTAAATTGTGTGTATGTATATAGACAGATATATGTATCTCTCTTCGTATGTGTGTATGTATTATGTGAAGATCTTTGACGGTTCTTTAAATGTGTGTTATGCTAACATTTGCGAGATAGTACAAGTCTTTTGGAGCTATGTTATTGCCACACTATGATCTGAATCTAAAGAACTCACATCTACTGTTCGGATTTAAGCTTTGTTGCTATGATTCTCACATCTACTGTTCGGATTTAAGCTTTGTTGCTATGATTCATATGCGCAGCCTATAAGCCAATTGGATGGTGAAAGGTTAAAAATGACATTGAGCAATTGATTTTGTAGCAAATCAAGGCTGAAAATTCTATGCATTTGGCGATAGATGTTTTTCTGGTGAGAGCGGGACGTTTATCGCAAACCCCAGTTCTGAGGCCTTTTGGTTTTTGTTTGATTTGAACATTGTTTTCGGTTATGACTTTATTCATATTTTATTTGAAAGTTTGTTGTTTTTATTTGGGTTTTAGTTTAATTTAGAGATGATCCCGGCACCGTACTCATACCAGTTAGCACAGATTCCAGATCAACAAAGTGTGAGTACCGGTTCCGATATTGAATATTTCGGTGCGGTACTGGTACCGAGTAACGGGTTTTCGGTACGGTCAGGGGCGGAACTAGAAAAATATTTCAGGAGGTCCATAAAAAATTCCCAAACATTGATATATAATATAAAAAGTTAAAATTACGATTATTAGATAAATACAAACTAATGCAAAGTTGCATTAATGCTCATAGTCGAGTTCGTCCACTTGTGACCGACCACTTCCCAATTCCGATCGGTGGTCAAGATTTCATGAGGCGTGGAACGGTGGAGCACTGAAATAGATATTAATTATAAGGGTATTGGGTATTTCGATTTCTGATCGGCGATCAAGATTCCAAAAGTTTTTTTTTTTAATTTTTAAATGGGTATATGGGTATTTAGTTAGGTAATTGGTTAATTTTAAATGAGTATTTAGATACTAGTGTATAGTTAGATAATGAGCTAAATGATTAAATAGGTATTTAGTTAGGTAATCGACTAAATGTTTTTTAATGTCTAGTATGGACTTATGAGATCTTTTAGAGGTAAGGGTAAAGTTCTAGTACAAACCATTATTATTGTAAGAACTTAATAACTAATGTAAAAACCATTAATTTCAATTGAATGAAGATTATTTAAATAATTTTTGTGCTTCTTATTCTTTTTTCCTTCATGTCTATACACATGATGACAACTTAAAGACCAAAAAAAATAAAAAAACTAAACAAAAATCGTTTTTTTTTTGTATGTCCGACTATGTTGCATATATGCAACATATGAAACATATAATGTTGCATATATGCAACATGTTGTTGCATATAAATATATGAAACATACCATGTTGCACATATGAAACATATAATGTTTCATATATGCAACATGTATGTTGCATATGAAACATACCATGTTGCATATATGCAACATTGTATGTTTTATATGTTACATATATGCAACATAGTCGGACAGACAAAAAAAACAAAAAAAAAACTTTTTTTTAAGTCATCGGGTGGATATGGGTGGATATACGTGAAATTAAATTAAAAAAATATCAAATTACCCAAATAAAACTTCATTTGAAATAATTTTTCTTTGGTTCTTACAAGTTTGTACAATAGAAATATGATCTTTACCATAAATGTAATAAAGAAATTAAAAAGAAAAAAGACAATTACTTAATTATCCCTCATTTAAATTGGTTTTTAAGTTCTTAGAATAAATAATGGTTCTTACATGAACTTTACCCATAAGTGTATATATATTACTTTTGTTTATGTGTGTTGAAGTTTAAGTCTTTAAAGGTTGATTATGTTTAGGTAAATTAAAAAAATTACGTAATACTTATGTATATATTAAAATTAAAAAAAAAATCAAACTTACTTTGTATTTGTGTGTCGAAGAGAATATCTTTAAATGATGATTATGAGTGATGTAAAATGTTTAATATAAAATAAAAAATTGTAACTACTTAACAAAAATTAAACCTTAATTCCCGGTAAACAACAAACATTACATTTCGTAAAAAAAAAGTATAAATGCAAAACAAACTAATAATTTATTTAGGATAATAACTTAAAATGATGTTTTGGTTGGTGGACTAATTTATGGCTTGGTAGTCCACTGAAAATCCAAATCCAGGTGTCAAAATCTTACTGGAAGGAATGGGCCCAGGGAATGTCCAATGATTGGGAGATGGGCCCTAATGGTAGGCAACTTGTTAGGGGAAGGACACGTATCAGATTACCATTGGTTTAAAGTTGTCACCTGGTAGGCTAAATTCGACAGGTGTAGGATGCTTATTGATGGAGAGATGTTGGGTCATTTCAGTAAGGCTAAAAAAGGAGGGTCATTTTCGATTTCGTGATTTTCCCAATACGTTATCGGCTGGACGACTGCTTTGAGGAGGTCGCATATGTATTCCGACGATCCACCTGGTGATGGACGATACCGCGATTCAAAGGCTAAACGAGTGGCTATTAATTGGGATGCATGTCCGTCGATTAAAAGCTCGTTCGAGTAGCTAAAACTTCATTTTCTTTTCCTTTAAAAATATTTATAGTATTATCACCATATGATTTATCCAAAAATATTAGGATTAAAACTTTGTAAATACATAACAAAATATTAGGAAAATTGGATTTAAATAATCCCATGTTTTGCCTATTGGCAAATAATAATCCGTCTTTTAACATTGGCAACTAGCAGTCCCACATTTACACTTATTTGTTTTCACTGGTTCCTCCGTTAAAAAAGTTAACTCCGAGAACTTTTTCATCCAACTTTTTTCAACCCCAATCTTTGATCCACCATAACTTCTTTAATTTTTGATGAAATTTCAATCCGTAAGTTGCTATGAACTCGTGACGAAAAACTGAACAAAACTATATCCATATTGCCTAGGTTTTAAATAGATTATAATTATGAACATGTTCTTCATGAAGCTTCAACAATGGTGGGTTGATCAATTATCAATGATTTTCAAAATTGATTTCACTAACACATTTGTGATCGTAAACCGAATCTATAGCAACAAGAATCATTGAAAACCATTGAGAATTGATCAATCTACCATTGTTGAAACTTCATGAAAACCATGAAGTTGTGAAATTTGAAATCCGATCAAAACTCCATGAAAATAAATTTCGTAACTTGCTATAGACTCGTGAGAACATGTCAAATCTGCTGGAATCGATCAATATCACACACACAATGGATTTGATGCTCAAATTTTTATTCAAAATCATGAAAAAGTCATAACTTTGATGCTTTTGTTCATCATCATAACATATTTAAAACCTAGGCAATATGGATCTAGTCTTGTTCGGTTTTTCGTCACGAGTTCATAGCAACTTACGGATTGAATTTTCATCAAGAGTTGAAGAAGTTATGATGGATAAAAAATTGGGGTTGATAAAAGTTTGGTGAAAAAAGTTAGCAGAGTTAATTTTTTTAACGGAGGGACTATTGAAAACAAATAAGTGTAAATGTGGGACTGCTAGTTGCCATTGTTAAAAGACTGATTATTATTTGCCAATAGGCAAAACATGGGATTATTTAAATCCAATTTTCCATAATTAAATTATAATGTTATCATATATTTATTTTTATCGGGTATTTTAAACCGTGTCGGCGATGCCTGTGACAACCATAATAATTTCAATAATGAGTAGCATGTTTTATTAGGGCAACAAAGAGAGTACCACAAAGAGTGAAAGAGAATACCCATTGTCTCTTCTTGTTGGGATTCGGGACAATGAGTTCTCTGCGGGACAACCGGCTTTTAAGGCGGAATTCGACAAAGTTGCTAAACACGAACAAGCCTGCATTGAATATCATCATTTGTTTATTCCCTTTGCTTTCGACACCTTTGGGTTTCTTGCCCCGGAAGTGGTCGAATTTCTACGCAGGATTCAGCGAGTCGTACATTGTAATTTGTAGTCACCAAAAGCTCAAAACTTTAGTTTTAGTTGGATCGAATTCGCTATCCAGAAGGGGGTTGCGGCGCAACTTGTGCCCGACTACCCCCACTGCTTTGTAATTGCTTTGTTTTGATTTCAAAAAATCAACACCAATTATCCATCAAATACCACATGTTTTTTTTTTTTGAAATTAGTTGTTGAAAAAAAAACTAAAATTTAAATACTGAATACAAGTCATTTAATCGAGTAGGAGTAGACTTAGGAAATCGCAGGATAGAAAATCTCGTAGGCATATTTAAATGACATGACGAAATCTTTAAAACCAATAATACAAACTCTAAATCAAAACAACGTGAGACAACAATAAAGCAAAACCACATAGAGCATAAACAACCGATTTCAATTCTATAAAATAGAAAAGTTGTAAGGATTTGTAACAGGTTGAAGCAAAAAAGACAGTAAATTCCATTTTAAATTTAAAGTTACATTATTGTTTCTCTACTGAGTGCTGCACCATAGTAGCTCATTTATAATAGTTATATTCACCGGCATACATTTTTTAACGTCAAATATTTATTTACATCAAATACATTATTGTTTGGGTTTGAATCCAAGACCTTCAATTAAGAGGATAAAGCCTCTATCAAATGGTTATATTTAATTTTTACAAGTATGGATAAGCATTTGGTACCCGGTACCTGTACCAGTACCCGTCCCGTACAGGCATATTCGGTACCAAGACCAGTACCCACTTTTGTTACATTTCGGGACCAGGGGTAAAAATCAAAAAGTACCCAAATGGGTACCGGTACCCGATAATAGGTACAATTTTTATTTAATTTAAGAGTTTCATTTATTTTGTGAAGATGAAATTGAAGAGTTTCATTTATTTTGTTTGGTAATACCGTACTAATATTTTGTGTATGTGATACTTGGCTCTTACTAGTTTTAATATATGATTTGATGTGTGTGTGTTTTTTTGTTAGTGGGATCAGCCGTTTATATATGAGCTTAGTTTATTAATTTGTAACAAGTCTGATTTTAAGTAGCATGTTGAACATACAATTATACAAAAGTAGTTAAGTGTCGGCACCTAGTTCTGGACCACAAAAAAGATTACGAGTTGTTTGTTGGTACTCTAATATCAATTCATAATGGTCTGCATATATTCTTTTATGTAATTTATAATATAGATTTTAAGTTGCAAATATATAGATACATACGGCCAATTTAAACGGTTTCCATTATAGTTTGTTTGATATTGATATAGCTGATTATTATAATTTTGGGTGAATATTTTACTTGATAATAATTTTGGGATTTGCTAATCGGGTACCATATAAGCATCGTACCGAAATCCCGGTACCTGTACCTATATATTAGGTACCAGGATCTGTACCCACTTTTCGTTCAAAACGGGACCGTTACCAACTAGAACCGGTACCGATCTTGTACGGATATTGTATCTACTCATCCCTATTTACAAGTATGCCACTACCAATGTTTGTAAGATGTTTACAATTTATTTGATTGTTTCCCATTGACTGCATTGGTAAGTGTGTGCTCCCTTGTTTTTGTCAGTTGATATAATCACATTATTGGTATGTTATTGCTTCTAATTTCGTAGTTGATTATATAACATAGAGATCTAACAAAAATCTATCATAATTTCCTATTTAAGATTCAAGATAAACATCACAGATTGATATACTTGTATATTGACTATAAAATTTGATTACTAATGCAAAACAAACCTGTAATAGAGACCTTCAGTTATAATTAAAAAAAAACTATTGGCAGGGTGTAACTAATATTTTAGTTGTATAGTGTAACTAATCTTATAGTTATACAAAGGCAGTCAATAAACACTCGTGGAGCAATTTTAATGTGTATAGTGACTTCGATCACTCTAATAACATGCAATGTAAGCCAACGTCTTTTGACTGACTTCTTTTACCTTGAAAACATAGGACTTTATAACCGTTACGAGTAAAGTAGGATAGACTATGTAGCTGTAACAACGAACATAAAGACCCGCGTTTATAAATAGCCTTAAGTATTGAGTCACACAATATAAGCATGACTATAAACATTTTCTTACCTATATTCATTGTTTATGGTTATAGTAAACAGAAGGAAAAGATTTGCATGATAGATAGTGTATGTATGAAAACAACCTCAACATGAAACATGAAAAAGACCCTAAGATTTACATATAAAAAGACAGTCAACAAAAAATTTAATGTGCTATGAAATTAAGAGCAGCTACAACAAAATATGACACCTGCAAATAAATAAAGTATTAAACTTTAAGAAGCAGATACAAACTCATATCACATAAAAGACATTATTCTTTAGATCTCTAAATCAAGTATAATCAGTTACAACATGTCACTTTTTTTTATGATACGAATGAAAAGAACCTCAACATCAAGAAAATATGGCTAGAAGAATTAGGAAATCCGAGAATTTAATATCCATTGTAGGTAAAATTAAATACCAAACAACTTGTTATAGTAAAAAAATTAAGTGGTTAAGAACTAAGTGAACATCAAACATATGTGAATTAAAACGCTTTACATTATTAAATAGAGCTACAGTGCTGTTATATTTGTTTTATTAAGATAATATATGTTGGGATATGAAGGCTTTAGGCCAATGGGCTTGGTCCATTATGTTATGGCCTGGCCTATTATTAACCCTAATTTGAGCTTTATAAAAAGAGCATATGTATCATGTAACTTCTTGTGAGCACCCCTATAATACTGAATATCCTAATACAACTCGTGGACATAGATCGGTTTTGATCGAACCACGTTAAAACTTCTTATTAAAACTTCTCGAACCACAATTTGGTTGAAGAGTCTGTCGGCTTATCTTGACACTCCCGGTTTCAATGCAACAACAGAGAGATGATTTTCAGCAATGAATATATTCAAGACTCGCCTTCGCAATAAGATGTCAGATAAGTATCTCACGGATAGCTTGTTGATTTACATATTACAACAAAACCGTTGAAAACTTTTATTCGAATTCCATAATCAATGAATTCAAAGATCTTAAAAGTCGTTGGGCAAAATTGTGATTCTTATTACTGATACTCACCTTTTTTCAAAGATCTTTATTTGTTTTTAAAAATATATGGTTTTCTATGTGTAATAGACGATTTTTTTAAATATATATCTACTTTGCAAATATTAAATATACATTTCATTGTTGGACTTAACACGACCCGAACATATAGCATATACATATCGACAGGAAAAAAAATTAGGACATGTGACTTATCGTCCCCGCAATATTTTTTGCCAAGCTTCGCCACTGCCCCTACCTAGTAAACCTACCATACTAACTAACTGGGAACATAATGGATTAAACAAAAAGAAATATTGAACACTCATCTGAAAAGCAAATGTCACTTCAAATCATGATATCTTTAATTTGCTTTATTTCATACTCTTCGTAACCTTCTCCCTTCTCCTTAGCATGTGAATCCAAATTTGGGTTGCAAGAAATTTGAAAGTTTTAAAGATACTGCTTCTTTCTTGGTGCTGATATTCACTCGATTTGGAGGCAACAATGAATTGAAAATGATCATATTTCCAAGACCTAATCTTAAAGAGTAAAGGAAACAATCCTTTCAAGCTATGTTATGAAATCAATGTAGAAAGAGGGGTCTAGTACAATAACACTAAAGATTGTTGTCCCTCTCCCAGGATCAATGACTTCAAGTTCATTAAAATGTCAGCTTTAACCATGACTTTTGGAGGTGAGCATGCCCCCTAAATAAAACCATGTTCAATAACCATTAGGTAGACATAAATTACATCAAATAAACGACCTCTGTCTCGACCCATTTGGAAAAAGACAGGGTGTCATTTATTTGATGTACTTTATGTCAACCTAATGGCTGCTGAACAATGTTTTATCTCAGAGGCATGCTCACCTCTAAAAGTAATGTTAAAGCTGACATTTTAGCAAAATTAAAGTCACTGACCCCTGAGCGAGGGGCAGTAATCTTTAGTGTTACGGCTGAAGGGATTGTTTCCTTTGCTTTTTAACATCCGGTCTTGAAAATATGATCACTTTCAGGTCATTGTTGTCTCTAAATCGGGTGTATATCAGCACCAAGAGAGAGAAGTGTCTTTAAAACTTTTAAAGTTTTTTGCAACCCAAATTCAGATTCAAATACTAAGGAGAAGGGGGAAGGTTATGAAGAGAATGCTATAGTGTTCTATCTTTCTTTTTATTTAATCAATTATGTGCTGAGTTGGTTAGTAAGGTAGAATTAGGAGGTAGGGAGTCTGTGAGTATTCGAACATGGTATTAATAAAGAAAATAAATATCTAAAAATTATATATACGTGTAGAAGTACTAATACTTATAACATTGGCGAAGCTTAGTGGAGGGGCGGGGTGGCGACCGCCCCTCCGGCTTTTTCGTCCAGTAGTACTAATTTTTGCGATTTTTTTTTAAAAAAAAAATTATATTTATTGATAATCGCACCCTTGGATTATCGCCCATGACTTATCCCCCCCCCCCCCCCCCCCCACCCCCGGCAAAATTTCAGATTAAGCTTCGCCACTAACTTATAACAAAATATATGAACATTGATATATGCCAATAAGTGTTTAACAATTAAGAGCATAATTTGTCTTGTTTATACTTATAAATGTATATTAATTATAAAATTTACCAGCCTGCATAACAATGACTATAAATATCAACGAAGATAGGGAATACTAATAGTGTTGTTGAATGTTGATCAAGCACGGATTTACAACAAAAGCACCCCCGCAACCTCCTTGTTCTAATATAAGTGAATATTTTAAGTATTTACCCATAAAAAATATAAAGTAGATCAAACTGTGATGAAACATATCTAAAGGTGTTTTCACTTTTCATGATAGAAACCTCGTGCTGTTAAAATAAAAGATAGAAACCTCGTTGTGCTATTATTTTTCATGTTTTTTTTTAACATTTTTTCATGGTTTTTTATTCTTTTGGTATACTTTTCTTTTATACCTTTTATGCTGGTGAACAAGCCATTTTAATAATTTTCACATTTAGTTATATATCAATTTTGTCAACACATACTAGGTAGAAAAACTATTTATGAAAGTATACCCACGTATTTTCAATGTAGACCGTTTAATGAAAAGCAATCCTAGCCACTTAAATTCATTAGGGCATTAGGTATACCCATGTTAACTTAACATGTTAATATCACCACATAGACGCCACCTCATCGTTAACATAACACCAAAATGGTTAACACAACAAGGGTATACTCATGCCATGTTGATTTGTTTTTAATTTATTTTTTTTTTTAATTTCCAAAAAAACTTTTATATATATATTTGTTTTTTTTATTTTCATTTTAAAAATTGTATACTAGAATAAAAACTATATAAAAAACTAAAATTACTCCACAAAATTTTAAACCGCCAAACATCCATTACTTTTCTAAAAATTGTATACAGATGTCTGCAGACGTACTCCGCAGACTGAAGACATTTTACCTCTTAAAAAACAAATTGCACCTAAGCGTTTAAGGATATATGTAATAAGGTGTGTGTGCCATGTTGTATTAAGTGGTTAGACTATGTTGATAATTTCACATGACTGGTTCCACATGTAGTTAGTTATATGCAAGCTCAGGCAAGTGTTACTACATCGTCTGGTAGAAAATCAAGTTACATATACACCGACTTTGGTAAGAATAGACACGCACACAAGAAAAAGCAAACAAGTTGTTCCAATTCAATTTGGATGCCTGAAATGTGAATCGTTGATGTCAGAAAAGGTAAAAGACAACTGGAATTGGAGGAAATAGAGAGAAACAATACAAATTTGGATCTTAGTTTGGTTCGATGTTCCAATTCAAGCGGGAAGGTATGCAATCGGCATAGAATTTGCGATCCAAATCGACCAGGTACAGGATCGTCAATTTCATCACCGAATTCGCGAACCAAAGCGGATCGAGATCAAGAACGAACCGCGATTGGGTAAAAGATCGTACCAATTCGAAAAACGTAGGGAGACATGCGAACCATGTAACTATGTGGCCGACTATGGTGTTATGGATTGAAACACCATGGTATGAGACTTGTCACACATTGGTTGTATGGGCAATTGATATTGATGTGGGGTTTATAAGCCAAATGGGCTCTCTCACCCATTAGACTAGTTTTTTGAGTTGAGCTATCCTATTTGGTCGGTAACAATGGTATCAGAGCCATACTCGTAGTGGTAGCCTAGAGAAAACTAGCCATGACCAACGTGGCCGTGACCAACGAGAACTCGGAGTGGTGGCTCACAAAGTGGTGGCCTGGAGAGAGCCAACCGTGACCAACGAGGACGTTGGCCCTTAATGAGGGTCGATTGTTATGGATTGAAACCATTGCAAGGTATGGGACTTGTTCTACATTGGTTGTATGGGCAATTAATATGGGGTTTATAGGCCAAATGGGTCTCTCATCCATTAGACTAGTCTTTTGGGTTGAGCTCTCCTATTTGGTTTGTAACATACGTAAGCCTTTGCCCATGGAAGTACACCACACCTTCTGTCTCGTATCCAACTCTCGGTATGAACTCGTGGCTTCACACGGATAACATACGACTTGCGTTTCTTGACGTTATACCCAAACCGGATGGTACAATGCCCGTGGTGGCTGCTATTATCATTCCGAAGAGCCACGAACTCGACCCACTCTTTTCAACAAAAGAAGGTCATGTATACTTGATTTACAAGTATTCAATTTTTCCCGACTATTCTTAATCGATAACGAAATCGATGGGGAGCTGAACTATGAGTTTGAATTCAATATTATCAGAGATGATGAAAAAAAGTCACTTGAAGTTGCTATTGATGTTTAACTTTTGCCATTGCATCCTAAACGCAGTGGGTGGCCGGGGGTGGGGGGGGGGGGCAACAAAGTTTCTATAATTTTAATGATGGTATGGTTTGTCGCGTCACACGTGATTTTAGATGTGGTTTGGATTTTGAAAACTTTGTGTTTGTTGATGAGGAGATACAGTCAGGTGAAATAAAAAGAGTGTTTGAGGCGACTCCGTTATGAAAAAAGCCCGGGTTGGTTTCACCTCCAAACCCGCATCATTGTTAATGATTCTAATAAGAAATTGGATACGGTTGAGGATAAGCCATGGTGGCTACCAAAGGTTTGAAGTTTATCGTGGACCAGTCTGAGGTCGTAGACAATGTTGGGCTTGCTATATTGTATGGTCTTAATGAGGTATCTCTATGCTTAAAGGAGAAAGGAACACTATTTTGGGGGCCACAGGAGAAGTATTAATGATGTTCCTACAAGAAAAGTTTGGATTCACCGTATGCTGTGTCGATGATAATCTGCCTCTTCTGGATGGTATTAGAGAAATGTTTGGTGTTTAATTGTTTACAAATATGATAATCTTTCTTGACGTTGTACCTAAACCAATGATAATCTGCCTCTTCTGGATGGTATTAGAGAGATGCTTGGTGTCTCATTGTTTACAAACCATGTTTGTAAACAATGAGATACCAAGCATCTCTCTAATACCATTCAGAAGAGGCAGATTATCATCGACACAACATACGGTAAATCCAAACTTTCTTGTAGAAACATCATTAATACTTCTTTTGTGGCCCACAAAAATAGTGTTATTTTCTCCTTCAAGCATAAAGACACCTTATTGAGGCCATACAACATAGCAAGCACAACATTGTCTACGACCTCTAACTGGTCCACGACAAAGTTCAAACCTTCGGTAGCCAACTTGGGTTTATCCTCAATCGTATCCAATTTTTTTATCAAAATCATCAAGAATGATGCGGGTTTGGAGGTGAAACCAACCCGGGTTTTTTTCATAACGAAATCGCCTCAAACATTCTTTTCTTTCACCTGACTGTATATTCTCATCAACAAAAACAAAGTTTTTTAAAATCCAAACCACATCTAAAATCATGTGTGATGCGACAAATCATACCATCATTAGAATTTAGAAACTTTGTTGCCCCCAGCCCACTGTCTTTAGATGGAACGGCGGCAACAGTGAAACATCAATAGCAACTTCAAATGACTTTTTATCATCATCTCCGATGGCATTAAATTTAACTCATATTTCAGCTCCCCATCGACTTCGTTACTGATTAAGAATAGTCGGGAAAGATTGAAATACTTGTAAATTAAGTATACATGACCTTCTTTTGTTGAAAAGAGTGGGTCGAGTTCGTGGCCCTTCGGAATGATAATAGCAGCCACCACGGGCATGGTACCATCCGGTTTGGGTACGGTGTCAAGAAACGCAATTCGTGTGTTATCCGTGTGAAGCCATGAGTTCATACCGAGAGTTTGATTCGAGACAGAAAGTGTGGTGTACTTCAATGGGCAAAGGCTTCCGTACTCAGCCATTCTGCTTGTTCACTGAGAAATGATTTGAGTCTGAATTTTGAGAAGAAAAATTGTTAACAATTCTCCTATAATAGATTTATGATAAAAGTAATACAATTCCAACAACAAAAGAAATCTGGAAAATGTCATTCTTGTATTTTCTAACATATGAACCCTCAAAAGCAACTGTTATAGCTTCGTTTTTTTCATTTGACATTTGACTTTTTAGCCAATTTGGATCTTCTAACAAACCAAACAGATTCTTATGAATAGAGATTGACACTAATAAGGATGGACAAAATAGTTGTTTGGAATTATTGGTGTTTATTTTGGTCAGTTTATGATGTTTAGCTTTGATAATTTTGTTGTTACTTGTAACTTGTAAGGGTGGGGCACAAAACTCTTAGATGGCTGATTATGTAACAAAAGCCGGGTTTTTTAGAATAGTGTTTCTACAGTGCTAAGGTCTTTGGCATTCAATTTGATCAAAATATGATTCCTAGATCTTACTTAAATATGTTTCATATCATTCTCTATTAAACTTTACAATTTCCTTAGTTTTGGTTATTAAAACAATACCTATTTGGCTTAAAATTTCAAATTAGCTTCATCTTAGCTTCTTTTGCTCGTACGCTTTTAAAAGATAAGTTCTTATGCTTTTTAAAAAAAATAATAATAATAAACAGATAAGCCAAATAGATTTCGCATGTTAGTTGCAAATTCCTATGTTGTCATGAGATGCTGTTATGACTTGTGAAATGCTTTTGTATAGTTGTATCTATATTTGAGACTAAAAGAGTAGGAGTAACTTTTATAGCTCTCAATATATAACAGAGGTTTTCATTGATTTCAATTTATAACGGGTCGTAAATGAATTTTTTTTACTGAAGAAAGTGATGTTCAATGCATGAAATTTTATAAGATCAATAATGCTCATTTGATCCATTGTTGAATTGATGATTATGGAAAAAAGTTGAAGAAAAATGCCTTAGAATTATAATGAGCTTGTCTTCGATTAAAAGTGTAAAGCTGTTTATAAGCTTAAAACTCAAGCTGGCCATTTATTATATTTTGGTACCCTTTTAAAACAAAAGAGCTCATTTGAGTATTAATAGCACTAAAAATGAGAACCATGAGGTTTAGACCATCTGCTTAACAGAATAGATTGCTTTCTGTGATGATTAATTTAGAAGGTCAAGAGAGTATAAAAAAATTAGAGAGTCCACTACAAAAAGTGGATGAAATTAGCTAAAGAAATAGTGACAGCAATTGTATTTTCATGCATTTGGTCATTATCTACATGCATATATCATATATGTAGAACTGATAGGGAGGGAGGAGTGTGAAGGTTGGTGATTCTTCTTCACAGAAGGCTGCTGGTGTTCATGTGCAGGGCAAAATTAGAAATTCTAAAAGTAAAGAATGGGAGCAAGGTTGCTGGTTTTGGAAGAAAAAGAGTAGGGATAGTTCAAATTCTGGTATGCAGGGTCAATGTATTTAAATAAAATCACTTGAGTCAGTGTATTTAAGCAAAACACACTCACTCATTTTTTTAAAATAATGACTTGAGTCGGTGTCTAAACTAAGTCCTGGATTGTTTAGACACAATCCAAACGTACTTGAGTCGGTGTATTTAAACAAAATTCACAGCCACAAACATATAAATCCGTTGACTTTGCTTAAAACAGATTACCTAAATGACTACACATAAATCCAAGACTTGCGAAGTCAAAAAGATCACAAAACAAGAACCAATACATAGATTTTATTAACATCACTCAGTTTTAATGCAAACACAAACAGGTTAGTTCATATCTGTATATCTCAAATAGTTGAAACTGATCTCAAATCCAAAGTAACAAGTGTTTAAAATCAGATTTTCACATAAGCTTGAATCAGATTTAAAATAAAATAAAAAATGAGCATCTTGGTTTAATGCAAATAATGTTAAGGCTGAATACAAATAATGTTAAGGCTGATAGGCATTGAAGTTCAAATCTGTAGTTTTATCTCCAAGATGCCCATCAGATTTTCACTAAAATCTTGTTAAGTAGATTATTTATTTATATATTTTAAAAAAGTTGATAAAATATGTTTTCTATGTTGTTATTTGTTTAAGCCTTGCAATTGGTAAGATTTTCTTAAGAATATGAGTACATGTAAATATTGACATACATTAGTGCACATAAATTAAGCAAAGTAGCATTAAACAACCCGTATTTAAACAACTGTTGGGTTAGAACATCCACCTAATTTTCTGTTGAATTTTTCTTCTAATTTTTATAAGCAAAGAAACATATTGCAGCTCTACAAATTAAGCATTAAACAAACAGTATTTAAACATAATTAAAAAGGATTGCAGTTCTTAATAAACATACAACAGAAAGAAAGCTAAATGTCATGTTTAGAACAGCAAGTTTCATGTATGATTATTTGGTGAGTAACTAAACATATGTTAAACTAACCCCTTAAACTAAATGTCATCAAAGATTGCGGTCATCAAATTTCAAAATCAGATTAAACGTTTTTTAACTAACTAAAATCAGATTTTCACCAAGTAAACATAAAACATAAAATCAGATTTAACTAATTAAGAGAGGGAGCTTGAATGTACCTCAAATTCTTTCAGTGTGGAGCTTGAATCAGATTTAACTAAGTAAAACATAAATCATAAAACATAAATCAGATTTATGTAACATAAATTAAAAGGAAATAAGAACAAAAATCAAAAAGAAAATTTACCTCAAGTTCTCGGTCGTGGTTTGCAAGGGTAATGGACATGGAGATGTGAACTTATATAGAGGCTCTAAATTGAAAATTGTTTTTTTATCAAAGGTGATTTCATTGAAAATTAGAATTGAGATTTCAATTGGGCGCCATTTTCATAAGCTTGTGTCTGCAACTTTGCCCCCAATTTCATGTATAACTGCAATCGGTACAAAGAATCCAAAAAGTTTTGTGTCTGCAACTTTGCCTCAATTGAACTTGAAGATGACGTTTTCCGAAATTAGAGTTGGGTGGACTTTTGAAGATGAAAAGCAACTGATTCCCATTTACTGTTACGGTGTTGAACAGAACTGAACAGCCTGAAAACCAACTGGACCTAAAAGTTAACTGCGTTTTGGTTCAGAATTTATTTGATTTCTAATATAAGGCTTTGATGACTTGTACATGGTGGTTCCTAACTTGTACACGTTTTAAAAGTTAAAAACATTTGTAAATGACAAAATTACCCTTGATGCATAAGTCTGAGGCCAAGTTAAAACGGATTTAAGTACCGAACCCGCACCGGTCTACTGGTCGTTGAAACATAAGTGTGGAGCCCAGTTCAATTGGTGGAGTTAGAATATTTATCCAAAATATTTGAATTTGATAATAAGGCTATCCATATTCCATAGTGGCTTCGTGATTAGGGAGTTTTAGCCTCAAAAACGTCTAGAATATCAACCCTTTAGGGCGTTTTGGGAGGTTCCATGATCTGTACAATGGGCGTAATTTTTTTTTTTTTCTTCACTAATCACATAATTTCACCCATATTTTGTCATTTTTAAAGTAAACCTCAGTACACAATAGCCATTGACACTACCATCCACCTACTAGACAATTTTTTCACTTTCATACCACATTTTGTATGACATCCCACGTGACGCACTTTTTTGATTTATGTCGCCACACCACTATGGATAGCTTTATTATCTATAACTTTTTATATTTTTCAAGGTTTAGGGCATGAAATATACATGTGTAAGTTTGTATGTGTGACTTTGTCATGGAGAGAGTGGTTGGACTCACACAGAAACCCATAGAGGAAAGGTATACATGTATGTATGAGTTGTATTATTTTATTATTTTTTTAAAAAGATCTTTATTTAAATAAATTCAAACATAATATTTCTAATAGTAACAAATACATTAAAAGATTTAAAAATAAACTACAAAATACTAGGTAATAAAGTACGAACATGAAAAAAGTTACAAATACTTAAAAAAAAAATTAAACTTTCTTTAGCATTTCATTGACCCGCTTACATTCGCATGTTCCAAGGGGTTGAGGTTTTAATTGTTTGGGTTGTTTGGATTTATCATGGCTAAAAACTTTAAAAATATATATACAGCATAGAAGAGTAGGATGTGAATGGTGTGAAAAATAAAGATAAAGAGGGTTTAAATAGGGAATTTATTGGTAAAAACAATTTAAAAATTAAAAAAAAAACAAAATTAGCCCAACATTCGGATTTTGGACCGTTCAACAATCAAAATCCATTTTTCACAAAAAACTCACGCTCGCTACCTAAAGCTCAGGTTCAAACTCGTTTAGTAAACAAGCCTTATTTCAAAGCTTGAACTTGACTCGTTTCGAGCTTTTTATCGATTTGATATCAAGTAGCTCATGAGTGTTTCGGCTCGTTTACACCCCTACTTGGTGTCACCTCACTTGCGCGCACCACCCATGGTGGGTATACCGGATGACCTTATCAATTAGAAATATTTTTAATGTAGTTTTTTTGTAGTTTGTTATTATGTCAAAGTAGTTTGAATACTATAAGTATTTTGTATTTGATTTATTAATAAAGATGGATTTTTAGTTGAATATTGAGATCAATTAACAAATAATTTTCGATTATTGTCATCTATAGCTTTATAAACCTGCACAATAACCGTACAATGGATGTATATTGCCTTGATGTTGTGGCAAAAATGCAAAATACGTAAAGTGGATCACGTCCCATAGTTGATGTACCGTTGTGGGAGAAAATATGGGCTGAGCTTCAAATTACACGATTTAACATGTACGTTAATGTCTACTAGGCAAATATATACTGCACTCGTCCAAAGTCCAAAGACCTCAGTTTTTGTTCCTATAACATTGATCTTTAAATTTAAATGCTTGATAGTCCTGAAAATAATATATATTTCTTTTTAAAAATGAGGAAAATGACAAAATACACACATAAAAGCTTAAGAAGATTTATGACATTTACTACTACATGTGTTTATTGTGTAAATTGTATGTATATAGATATATGTATATCTCTTTGTATGTTTGTGTATATTATGTGACAATCTCATGCACATTATTAGGGCAGAGTGATGTTTTTTAAATAAAGTTTGCCTTGTGAATGAAAATATTGTACTAACAAACTATCGACATAACTAAGAAACTATGCAAATTCATGAATCAACTAATGACAGATATATGTATATCTCATATAGTATTATTTCTCTTATAATGGCCAACGACAGAAATTGAAAGCCTTAAACAAGGAATGAACATAACATATAGTATAAATAATAAACCAATATTATTCAAGACAACATCAATTCATAAGCTACTTGAAGATAATGCATACCCATGGCATGCTAATATGATAGAAAAATTGTGTTAGCGGCTATGGCTGAAAGTAGTCCCCTTGTTTGAGTGACGGGTGCTCATAGCTTCTCTATTGACTCTGTCTAGTGCAAAGCTGACCTTTAATGGCCTTCCTAAAAAAGCCTGTGATTTTTAAAATCATATGGTTACCAAAATGCATTTCAATGTGTTGTTTTTTCCCAGTAAAAGGGTATTTACGAACCTTCCCATCCATGGCATCTTTAGCTGAACCGGCTTCATCTTCACTTGAGAAGTTTACAAACCCAAAACCTCTTGATCTACCACTATCTTTATCATACATGATCCTTACTACATACAAAATACATCACAGGCAATTTCATGTTTCTTATGTGAAATCCAAAACATTAGACAAGCATATATCCTTAAAGAAGAATGGTTATCAACTTATCAAATTGTGCATGTTTGAGAAGCATGTATTAGCTATCAACACGTAATCACAAGCATTACGTTTTGCTTAAAGCTGTGAGTTTTTTTAATTCAAGTTTCAAGGATAGCGGATAGAGACATGTCCCACCCAAAAGCCTCGCTAATAAAAAAAAATCTCGTTTAAAAGAAGGCAATTTCAATTTGAAGCATTAAACCAAATTTTAGGTTACCCATCAGGAAATCACTCTTAGAAGTCATTCTTCTAATTTTTGTACGAATCAGATTATTTATCTCGCAGTTTCTCACTGAAGCATTTCATCAAACAACTGATGAGCAAAGTGGATATAGGTTCTCTAGGCTAACAGTTTCAATAGTTTACCTTCAGATACCTTCCCAAACGAAGAGAATGCTTCTTTTAATGATTTTTCATCCACTGACCATGACAAACCTTCAGAGTCCATATAAAAAAAAGGATCAGAACAATGATTACAATTTTTTCTAAACACGTTCAATAATCATACCAATCAGCCATCATAATCACCTGCGACAAACAGTTTATTGTTGGAAGGAGAGGAAGAAAAAAAACGGCAGTTGGAAGATGAAGACTTGATTACTTGTCTCGCAAATTGTATCAAACTAGCCTTCCTCATTTTGTTCCTGAAACGAAGGTGTTGTGCTGTTAAAAAGTATGATTACAATTTACAAAGCACTTCTTCAATAACACCAGATAAGGGCCAATATTACTGTAAACATACAAAGTGCTTCATGCCCAATGGTCATATTGGGACCTAACTTGTCCCACTGAGTTGGTAGTTTGGTACGTTAGATTAGAGGTTCCATTGCAAGCCCAATCATTATGTATAGGCTTCAACAGATCATAAAAGACCAACAAGTATGTTTCTATTTGAGATGAAACATGTTCGAGTCACAGGCCTAGAATTTTTTTGCCTATGGGGTCACTTTTTTCTACTCTTGTTTCTATCAATCTACATGTTAAGATTTTCGGGCCAGTCGCCCTATTACGTCAATAGAATAATAACATACAAGTTAATTAGGAAAGCAACACTAACCCGAGTGAGAGCCATTCGAATGATCATCACATACGAATTAGTTCGGAGGTTTTGTCTTTTTCTTTTCTTATGTGGGAGGCTTTTATCTTAGTCTTAAACATAAGAAGAGCATTATATGAAAAGGTAAATGAATTAATCAATCAAATGAAGTACATTTGTATTAATCTTCAAGATGAGAATTGAGTACAACTTTGTTCAAATAAGTTGGATTTCTAATCCTTAAAAGACTTTGCAAAATGCCAAATGTAATGTCAAAAACAACTAAACAAACCTTTGCTCTAGCTCTTGGATTTAGTATATCAATCTCCCTTCTTGCAAGTACCTTAAAACTGATAAATTTAAAAGATCATTTGGTCCCATAGAAATACGATGTCCATTGAGACATTTTAACAAACACTTGGAATGCATCGGTTAATCAATCAAACTAGTACTTGAAATATATCATTCAGCCCTAAAATGAGAATCACTAACAAGTTTCATGCGATGTAAGCCAACTCTACAACATAATCCTAAAAAATTCACCTTATTGAGACCCAAGATGAATCAAAATTGCTGAGATTTGTTAAAACAGGAGTAGATAGATGATGAAATACTGAGGATAGCTCATTCGATTAACCCTACTTCGATGATGGAATCGAAGCAAAACGATGGGTCTGGGTGTTGAACACGTATGGAAAATGATGGAATCATTCGATTAACCCAAGAATGGAGTTTAACAGAGTTACAGAAGGTGGTGATGATGAACTGTATAATCGATGACCGATGAAGGCTGCTACGATGGAAAAGCGATGCAATAGGATGAATCAAAAGGGTAAATTGAATAGCTAAAATTTCAGTGAGGATCGAGAATGTAACTTTTTCAGTTCTTCAAAATAATATAAACTATAAAATTGAGAATAGGATTGAAATTCGGAATGTGGGAAAAATGGAGTTGCGATGATGAAGGGGGAGCCGGGGAGGGGGGTTTACTGATTTAGGGTTGGGCCGCCCAAAAAATCCAAAATGAAGTTTTGTATTTAAAAAGGATTAAGAAAGTGTTTTTTTTTTTATTTATAAAAACCGCAAATATTTTTTTCTGAAACAGTTGGCATCAGTTTCTTTATATTAGGGTATACGGTATACCTCGGTATATCCCCTTAGGGTGGGCGGTATGCCCAAATCATGGGCTCGGCATGGTTGATGTCGAAATCGGCAACCTTTAGGCGAGCATACCCTTCAAATCGGCATACTCCAATCATCGGCATAGTTTTAGGTTTTTGGCATATGTTTGCCGAACCTTGCCGAGATTTGTATGTGTGAAGGTGGTCTTCACTTCACAAAACTATCCAAGTTGTCAAGAATTATGCTTAGGCATGCATACCCACCACCGAAACATCAATTCTATATTATTTTTCTCTCTCTTGTTGGCAGCCTATGATTGGTTAGTTTCATTATTCTAAAATATGCCTTAAGCTATCCGTAGTGGATGGAGCCCCTTGTGGGCGTTATGCGCCATGTGGCGTCCACGTCATCAAGAGGAGATCCATTGCTAAAGTGGTGTAGAGGGGGTTATGAGGATTGGGGTTATGAGGTATGAGGTGTACCAATAGGAAAAAAAACATAAAAAATAGAAGAAAAAAAAACAACAGAGTTGCACGGCGCCATTAACATGGTGCCTTCAACCTCCAAACCTAACATGGTGCCCCGGGGGGTGGTATGGGGTGTTATCAGGGGCGGACCTATGAAGAGAGCAGGGGTAGCACCCGCTACCCCTGAACTTTTATAGCGACGTGTAATTTTTTTTATTTTTTTACGTTTTCGGTATTTCGCTACCCCTGAAACGATTTTTTTCGTTGCCCCTGAGATTGACGAGTGCAAAGAAATAAGAAGAAATCTAGTGAGATTAGTAATTCTATTTATCTCTGAAAGAAAGTTTCAATGGAGGAAGAAGATGGAACTTCAATGAAGGAAGAACATATGATTGTAAAAAAGATAACTTGGAGAGAGAATTAGTCTTGCTTTATTGCCTGCTACGTTTTGTCCTTTTTATAAAAGTTTCACATCAACCCCTTAATTCAATTAATATTACAAAATAAGTCTTTTAGTTTAACATGAATTTTACATATTCTTGCAATTAACATATCGTGAGTAATTAAATTGATAGGTGACTATATCTTTTAGGGGAAAGATCTATAGAAAACCAATAATTATCCAGAAAACCAAAAAACCAACCTTTTTTTCTCTATAACTTCTTCATATATTAATATTTTTTAAAAATAATTTCACCAAAAACTCTATAATTTTATTAGCTTTATTTATGGGAAAAAAAATTTTAAAAATAAAAAGTTTAGTGATTTTTTATTATTGCATCATGCAATAGTACCAATAGTATTGCATAATGAATTATAATTAAAACTACTTAAAAACAAGAGACTTAACTTAAATATGAATGTGGTTTATGCGAATAATGTAAAAAACAAAGAATTGACATTCATAAACCAATTTTATATTATTGTTGCATAGTGCAATATTAATTTCAAGCTAAAATTCGAATTTTATTTTATTTTAAAAAAAAACTCGAAAACGTTTTTAAAGTTATTTCTTTTTCCAATATTCTTAAAATCATGAAAAAAACATATAAAAAAAGTTTAAAAAAAATAATTTTTTTCCTTGGTTTTTTTGTTTTTTATAAAATATTGGTTTTCTATAGAACTCAACCCATATCTTCTATTGTTTGAATCATAATTATTTTTCATTCTTGAATACATTTTGGTTTGAATAAAAGAGATGATTAACTTAATCATATCATTATCTATTTGCTAAATAAATAGGAGGGAATTTTTTTTCAATAACTTGTTTTGAACCAACTTACTTTTTGTTAACTCATTTTGACCCGATTTTATTTGACATACCCATTTTTTTGCCCCCGCTGACAAGAAACTCGGCCTCCGCCACTGACCCCTCGAACATTTATATGGTTTTTATTTAAATCCTGACATGAAAACAAGATCAAAAGTCCGTTAATTATATAAACAAAACAACTAAGAGGTAACAAGTTTGTGCAATTTAAAAATATAAGTTGTAGGTTTAGAGAGTGAAGTGAAACAAATGGAGTGGATAACAAATCGACATAGACTTTTGAGAAGTAACACATATTGGCCCCTCAAATTTAACTTAATGCATTTTCGGGCTGAAAATTATGATGTCGTTTTAATGAAGAGTTTTGTCCAAAATTAAGAGATTCCGTGCTAACCTGGACCCCAGCCAGGGGCTCCGCCCCTTGGACCCCGCTTTTCTCGGGGGCGTTGCCTCCGAACCCCCGTTAGTTCCGACAAAAAAAAAATTTAACGCTACCCCTGATTTTTTTTCTGGATCCGCCCCTGGGTGTTATATAGGGCGTCATATTACAAATTTTTGCATCATAACGTCCCATTACGGATAGCCTTAGACATGCATACCCTCACCCTTATACAAAAATATCTACAAAATTTTTCTCTCCTAGTTTCAACAACACATTGGTTGTAAAGTTTGTAGATTTTTTTTACAACCATACCGCCAACCCTTATATATCATCTTCAATTTGAAAAACATAAATAAAAATATCTATTTTTCTTTTATATCAGGATCTTTATATCTAAACCTTCTACTTAAATTTTAAAAGATAAATATAAAGAATTAATAAACATATCAATTCATTACACATATATGAGTATTTTTTTAATATAAGGAATGTGATGGAGAGATTTTTTTATAATTTTTAAGTTTTATGGTAAAAATGAACGGAAGAGAGAGCATGTGCGCACACTCTATGGTAGTCTTTTTTACGACACCGCGATGACTGTTATGGTGTTTCCGCTTGGAGGTCGGATCCACCTTAGCACCACCCAAGATGCACCATTACTCTCACCCTTATGTTATAGACCCTCCCTTTTAGTGGCCATTTTAGAAAATGTTGAACAACTAACCGTACGAATTTGACATGGAATTTGGGGTATAATTTCTAAAATATGCTTTCTAAAGAAATAAACCAATCATAAATTTTCTTTTGATGAAAAAGTCCAAAGTTCCTCGCTATTATACCTACATTTTTTCTTCACTTGCAGGCCATTTAATTAAATTTTATATGGTTATCTCTTGATCTAGACATTTTTTCCAACCACACCAAATAGTTAAACATAATCTTAATTTAGAGTTTCTAGTTTCTACGTAACAAAACTACCAAGGTGGTAGTGGAAAGAGTACACTAAGGATTCTAAACAAAAAAACGACACAAGACAAATAACATCAATTACATCAAATTACATTAAAACAACATCATTCACTCGATCCAATAAACAAACTTTCTTGATCTGCTTTTAACCCACAAGTAACCGAGTGTTTTTGTTCCTTCAATGATCTTCTCCAATGACACATGGACTATGCTAACGAAGTACCATCGCATAATGGTTAAGTGGTAAGTGATGTGTCACATAACTAAAACGTTAAATGTTTGAGTCTATGTAAAGTAAGATGTAAACAATGGTGTACTATTCCAAAAAAAATATAATAATTGTTATTAGAAAGAAAAAAGTTAAATACGATCGTAGAAATTATTGACGACTAATGAATGCATAATAATCTATTCTAGTTGATTTTTAACATCCAATAGCCAAATTAACGCAGAGTTGGCAACTTCATAACCACAACCATATTGTGGTTACCTTAATTATCTAAAACAAGTACGGAATTATAGCCTTGATATCACTGCGAAACGATGATCCAAACTTTGAAACATACCACTCTCGTGTACCACGGCTCCGCCCTAACAACAGGAAAATTGTGCCTAGAGTGAAACAAACCGAGAACATTGTTTGAGAAATGCATGAAACTCCTATGAACTCGACAACCTCAAAGAAATAGTGTGGGCATATGATCAAATCAAATAATCCTCCTTTCGGGATCTTGTACTCTCTATCGCCTTCCTTTCTTAAACTCGAAAGAATATAATGATGATAAAGATTCCCGGATATTCCAATCAAGAACATTGCAATCCCAACATATCTTAGATCAACCACCGGCGAGGGCAAGCCCTGAGATAAGTATTGGGCGTAAATCATTGTAGCCGTAGACACACAATAGCTCACACCAATTGTTATAGCAACATCAACCATCATGAAACCGCTAAACTTATGAACAAAAAGAACCTGCAAACCAAATAGTCATGAAAAACTAAAAACTCGAAAAAGTTTTTAATGCATAATATTATACTATGTTCTTTAAGCATGTTTTTGGAAAATATGCAATTTCTCAAGTTTAGAATGCGAGATATGCTATTGCCCCCTTTGAAAAAATGGCTAAACTTGAAGTTGAAAAAACGCATACCTCAAGTATCCGTTTGAAAAAATGAATTGTGAGAACATAAGCGAGCATATTGAATCGAAGATCGTGACGGGGTAAAATGGACAAAGCAACAAGACCCACGATGAACGATGGTGTATAAAATACGAGCATTCCATTTCTACTCTGTATCTGATGATTCTCCACACTTTTAGAATTCTTTGAAGGGTCGTCGAAAAACTTGGCATACTTCGCGTGTTTGCCGTTCAGTTCCATATACCCATTAGTTGTGAGTGACAAGAAGTTTAGAATAGACATTAAGGTGACAAACAAGGAAGGTTGTGATGAAAATAAGAACAAGGAGAAAATCGCCATTTTTAATTTCGTGTGTGAAATTTTGTGTTTCTATGTTATCGTTATGGTTTTCAGAATTATAAATATGATGGGCATGGCAAAGAATAATGAGAAGAGTATTAATTAGCTACCATATAGTATACGGTGTCCTTAAGAAATGTTAGGTTTGAGCAATTGACTTTTTAAATTATTAAATTATTGTAAAAAGTATATTATTATTATTATTATTATTTTGAAGTTTAAATAAAAAGAATTAAATTTTTCACAACATTACAAATCAAACAAAAATATTCATATCAAGTAATATTGTATTTGATAGGAAATATTTGAATGAGAAAAAGAAGTGTTAAAACTTAAAAATGTGTACATTGCAAAGGGAAGTTTTGGGAGACTTCAATCAAATGAGCCACTTAGGTAATTGAGTTATAGCTGAGTAATAAGAAACAAAACTTTCTTTGATCGAAACAAATCGTTAAAATTTGGTAATGATATAGCTCATAATACGTAGTTTAGAAGTTTCTTTGACAGAAACGAATCTTCAAAATTTGGTAATGATATAACTTGGTATTTGTATTAATTGTTCAAAAGAAATGACTCTGCTTTTCTTTTCTTTCAAAAAAGGGAAAAAGACCAAAATGGCCGTTTTGACGGTCAACGCCCTAAAAATAGCCTTTGAATTTTTATGTCCTCAAAATAGCCCCCCAAGGACGGTCGTCACGACCGTAGTTACGGTCTTGACGACCCTTAGTCCATCCAGCCAATCAGAGACTGCCACGTCACCACATACGGTCTTGACGACCGTAGTGATGGTCTTGACGACCGTAGGTCCATTTCCCCAAAAAGACCACGTCGTACGGTCTTGACGACCGTAGTGACGGTCTTGACGACCGTGGGTCCATTCCCAAAAAAAGACCGTCGACATGTCGCCGGAACCCTTTTCCGTTCATCTCCGTTCACCCTCTTCCTCTTCATTAACTAGAGAGTCCAAAATCCAAATGGTTTGTTGCTGATCAAATTTTCTGTTCTAGAAGTTCATTGACCCTTTAATTTTATCACCTTCCTCACCAACTGTTTTGAAAGCCTCGTTGTAGCATCCATTCTCGTTATAGCATTCATTGCACAATACACAACAACTAAAACTCCTCGGAAAATAGGCTCAACAGCTTGATTCAGATGCTTCCCTTTACAACGTCATGAAAATTTCAAACCCCTCGTGGAACGGAGATGAACGGGGAAGGATTCCGGCGACATGTCGACGGTATTTTTTGGGGGAATGGATCTACGGTCGTCAAGACCGTCACTACGGTCGTCAAGACCGTACGACGTGGTCTTTTTTGGGGAAATGGACCTACGGTCGTCAAGACCATCACTACGGTCGTCAAGACCGTATGTGGTGACATGGCAGTCTCTGATTGGCTGGATGGACTAAGGGTCGTCAAGACCGTAACTACGGTCGTACTACGGTCGTGACGACCGTCCTTGGGGGCTATTTTGAGGACATAAAATTTCAAAGGCTATTTTTAGGACGTTGACCGTCAAAACGGCCATTCATCTTATTGTTTACGAGTGGTATTTTTCGTATTAATTGTTTATTTTGTCACACATTATTGGTGATGCATAATTTAGAGGTCTTAGCCTTCCGGCTTTTGGGCACACGATACAACCATGGGCTTATTTAGGATTAGGAATGATATTTACATGGTTCTTTCTTTAAAACATATATGCTCAACTTGCACACATGTTTTTATCCTTTAATAACAAAAGTTTGTACACAAATTTTATTTACAATGATAACTAAACATGCAAAAAAAACATATAAGCTCCATCTCTAAGTTAGCTTATTGTTATTGGCAGGTCAAAACTCGAAGACTAGAAGTCTAAATAATGAGCCACTGGGATTTGTCGGGTAGCTGACAATGAGGGGAAGACTCGGGACTGATTACGAGATCGATCTCTGAGCACAACATGTTTTACCACATAGTCGCTCGCGAATGTGAGTTTTTTTTTAGAATGGGCTCAACAACTGCTCCTGGCTTGGGGTTCCGTAGGGAACTTAGTTTGCCGAGTAGGCTTCCTGCGAAGGTCATGGCTTTGTTGGTTGATCGTTAAAAAAAAGTATAAATAATGTAATAACATTAATGAACGGGAGAAGAGTTCAATTTCTGTTAAAATTTTATTTGGTTAATCTCACAATATATATTAATTAGTGTCGTGTGTTTACAGTTAAAAGTAAGAGTAAATTACGGATTTCGTCCCTGTGGTTTACATGAATTTCACAAATGGTCCCTAGTTTTCATTTATTACAGATTTAGTCCTAACCTTTTAACAAACCGTTACGGATTTCGTCCCTGACCCCAACGGACCTTAAAAAAATCAGGTAACTTTTCTAAAAATCCTAATATGCCCTTGCCCTTTAATTTTAATTAAAAAAAACCCCTTATCCTTTCAACCCAAAATTAACATCATCACTTCATCACCACCACCGTCCTCCGGAACTCGGTCTCCTCCATGGCGAACATATCCTCCGGCGAACATGTCTTCTCCAGTCCTTCGGCGACACCGTCTGTATAGGATCCCCGTCTTAAATTAAAAACCTCTAGCAGATCTCAGATCCCCTTCATCTCCGGCAATAGTGTGTTTAGTTTAGTTATTTAATTTTTATGATTTTATTTTTAGTTTAGGTATTTATGTATATATTAATTAAAGACAAGGGTATAATGGTCATTTAACATTTACTTAACAGAAAAAAATTAACAGACATCCACGTCAGGGACGAAATCTGCAACGGTTTGTCAAAAGGTTGGACTAATCTGTAATAAATGAAAGCTAAGAACTATATGTGAAATTCGTGCAAACCACAAGGACGAAATCCGTAATTGATTCTAAAAGTAATAATAACTTTGAAAGACAATGCAACGTATGGTTTAACATTTGTTTGTTCTAACTCTACCAGATCAATTTACGAATAATAGGATTACACAAAGTTAATCCTCTTAATTTGTAAAATTATTTTAAAAGGAAAATTTTTTGCCACCATAACGCTAACGCATGCATCTAGTGATTCGAAGGAGGGACAACCTACGAAGTTCGCCTAATTGTTTTGCCGTGACAAATTTTTGCCATCTTTCCATTAAAGATTGGTTAAGATAATTCTCCTTAGTACATGGCAAACTATGATGGATGACTCACTAACCATATGGTTGTGAGTTCAAGTCCGGATGACATCCGATTTTACACTTTGTTTTAATTGGGGGGTGGTTTTCCGAGGATTGGAGATTGGGGGCTTCGGTCACCCAAACACCCTAGTGTACATGGTTATGTCCTCTGTACTTTCGAGTGTGGCAAACTAGATGGCTTTATCCTAGCGGTATCTTCATTATTCACATAAATGGTCGTGGAATCGAGTCTCATCTGGGACAATTTGTTGTGGGTTGAGACAAGGGGGTTTTCAAGTTGTGTGTTTCATTGTAGGTGATAGATGGGTCGGGTATACACACTCTGTTATTTGGACAGAAACTGATGCATTTTCCAGGATGATCATTAGCGTTCGGATCTTCACTGTTCTGTATATACATACATATATACAGTGAAAACCCTGTAAATACATATGTAAAAAAAATTATCTTTTGGATGGATTCTACGTTCATTTTTTATTAGTTTTGTTGAAAAAAAAACCGCCGAGTGGATTTTTTTATATATTTTTTAAAATATAAATCTTTTTACATATGTAAATTGTTGTGTTTTACATATGTAAATTTTTGTGATTTTACATATGTATTTTCGAGAACGGGATTTTTTTATTTTATCGGATTTTTTTAATAAAAAAAAACTAACCGTTAGATCATCATCATCATTTAGATCTTGTGTCGGGATACATGTAGAACATTCTAATAATTTTTTTGTATTTTCTTTCCGAAGGGACATAAGGGTTTTCAGGGTTTTCACAGCTCAAGTAGATTTTCAATTTATACCCTTCATGAATTTGAGTGGTTCTCCCTAAAATTGAGTATCTTAAAATGATTTTCAAAAGTTTCTAAAATAAAAGGTTCTCAAGTTAACCTAACCCTATATATATAGATAGATAGATAGATAGATACACAGAGAGAGAGAGAGAGAGTAGAGAGAGAGTAGATTAAAACGCTCTCGAGTTTGAAAAACTCTCTAAACCTTTTGAAACGCATATTAAACATTGGTTGTTTCTTTATGATGGTTTTATATGATTACTGACAATTAAAAAAACATAAAAAAGTCAAGTGGTTTTTTTTGAAATATGTAATAGTTGAAAATTTGTAGATGTGCTACACATGTAATATGTATGGGTATAACGAAAAACGCTAAAAATTAGTGTGTTACATACATAACACAATATGTAATTAATTTTTATAAAAAAAGCCACTCAACGTTTTTTTTTCTTCACCAAAAGTCCCTAAATTGAATGTAGAATCTAAACAAAAAATTTAAAAAAAAAATTATATTTTTTTACCCAATTACGTTTGTAATTAACAAATGGTTTAATGAGTTTTCAAGCTTGAGAGGGTTATTACTATAAGCCTCCCCAATATAACATTCCCCAATATATATGACAAATTTGTATTTTACTTAAAATATAAGAATTTAAAATTATAAAGGAGTATAATATTCTTTTAAACATAGAATTAAAA
>JBCNJP010000019.1:8817186-8842111 GCA_039602395.1 Deinandra increscens subsp. villosa
TAACTAGATAAGTTTTGTGTTTGTGATGTTTTTAATTGTTGAATAAATAATATATATAGACGAGGAAGTGAAAATCAATTTCTAAAGTTTTAGTTTAAAAAAAATAAAAATTTGAGTAGTAATTAGAAAATTTAGGATGAGAGGGTTTGAGCGGAAAAATTTATGAGGTGAAATATGATGTTGACAAGTATCTAATCTGTAATATTTATTATGTAAAATAAAAGTAAATTAAATATAGCCATCAAACTATCAAAGAGCTTGCCATTCTACGATATCAAGCTAATTATCAAACAAAAGTCCCTAACTGGCTAACTTGTGATAAAACTCCCAAACCAAAAGGTTATGGCTTCAAATAAATTACTTAACAACCATTACACCAAAGACTAAAGAGATCCAAATAAAAGCAATCTCAATAGTCAACTCACATCATAAGAGTAACACATCTACAAACACAACTCCAAGAAAATTAAGACGTACATTAATTCATTAATTCGTGGTTTTGGAGATCGACAATTCAAATACATAGCTAAAGCAGATTAGAATCTAAAGCCAAAATGGTACTTAGATTCATGGGTTTCATGTACTCGGTTGTTCCCACCATAATCTGGTCTACAATAAGTCTGCTTGCCTTCTCAGACGGATGAAATGCGTCCCAGAACGCGTAAACATCCCTATTCGAGCATACATTCGACAACGGTGTACACAGTCCGATCCCGTTGTACGGCCCTTGTCCGCAACATGCTACTTTTGCGGTAACAAATCCTATGTTCACCCAAACAAAAATGTTATATCAACACGTATATTACACGTGATGTCATTAAACAAAAATAATATAATGAATAACTTCGTATCAAACTCACCATAAGCTCCTGGATTGGTCATGAAATCATTGTGCATCTGCCTTGTGTTCACACCAACAAACACATGCCTACCAAGTTCTTGATTAAGACCATTAAGCATATCGTCTAATTGCGGGTTGTATAGAGATGCAGCCTTTTGAAGCTCGGTTGCACACTCGCCGTTTCTGCTATGTTGAGCCAGTTCAGCTGGCACGCACCCTAATGGACCGGTTCCTGTCACTAGCACCCTCCGTGCACCCATGGCATACAGCCTCTGCACGCAAATATACCATCAAAACATATAAAAATATACCGTCTAGAATTTTTTAAGATAAAATCATCACAACTTATAATCTGAATACATATATATACCAATAAAATCTTTCGGTATTCGGATATGATAAAAGGAACATAATCTTGGAGTTTATATTGACGGGATCGTGCGGATAACGGGACCAAGTAATAATTGTTAACGAAGTCATTGCCACCAAGTGTCATTAGAACGAGTGCGTTGTTTACAAGTTGTGTCGTTTTTTCAGGCCCTATGAGCGCGCTAACTCGTTGTTGGTATTGCTTAAAGTAGTCGAGTTGCGCGGGTGCCCTAATTATGTTCACCTGAAAAGCAAAGATTGCATATATAATCCTAATTAGTGACTAACAAGAATGTGTTATAATTGGTACTAGCTAGTAAAAAATAACGAGTTGTTAAAAAAAGTGTACAAATTGGATTCCAGTGTCATTCAGGATTCCAATTCCAGCTGATGCAAAGTTAGCACCAACAAGAAGTTTTCGCCCCGTGAGCTCGGGGCTCAAGTACGGCAATGTGGGTTCAGAACCGATGCGTTGACCTGTCGTTACTCGTTAAACTCAAGTTAGGTAAATAAACATTTTGAACGACTTAATATGATGGTCAGTTAATTAGAACGGAAACTCAACTGATAAGGTCGGGTATGTTAAAGCCATTGGAGAACCGACCAGTGGCTCGATGGCTCGGGTGATCAATCCCATAAGGTGGTTGATCAGCCCGAGCTGTGGTAGCCAAGTAATTGTTGTTGCCACTGTCAACTAACGAGTCACCGAACACGAAAAATGCACGAGGTGCGGCTTCGACTCGAGGAGCAAACAGACACAATGATATTAGTAAGTGAAAAATGAGCACAAGATGACTTGTAGAACCACAAAAAGTAGCCATGAGTGAGTTAATTTTTTAAGTGGTGAAAACAAGATTGTTGTGAGTGGTTTGTGGATGAAACAAATGGTAAGGGTTTTTATAGGGTTGTCACTATTAGGAAAAGTTAATTGGTTCAGTAAATTTTGTGACAGGTGATAACCAATTAATAGTTGATAATTGTACTACAAAAAAGGTGGTAAATGAAGGTAGTTGAAGTTTAATTAATTAGACGGTTTGGTTTATTGGCAGGGAGGTAGGGGTAAATTATGATACTATCGGTGTTTAATTTACCTAACACCATATTTAATGTCTTATATTTTTTAGTTTTTTTTAACCGCAAACAAAAACTTCATATTTATCGTGGCTAGCAAGAGTTTAGAGCCCAAAACAAATTACATCATGTGTCTTACTATAAAATGTTCGTCCATTAAAAAAAAATACTTTATCTTTTAGGTGTTATACAATGAAGTTCATTAAGATTTAAAAAGTTATACTTTAGATTTAATTATTTAAAAGTATGTTTTGTGATTTAGATTTGTAAGCGAAGTAATTATCTTTCTTACAAAGAGTCTTAGTTTTAGATTTGCTTTGTGCTCCAGAAAATATCACTTTTGTGATGACATATCATTCTTGGAGGATCGAAACTACATTTACTATTGATGGTATAATCTCAACCTTGATCGTTTTCTAAATCCAGGAGGTATATATAAATTGAGTGATTATTTCTTAGGTTCGAAAAATTATCATGTTTGTTAACCCGGTAACACTTTTGATCCCTAACATTAATATCCATAAAATACTCTATTAATAGTGGCTGTGAAATGTGAAATAGCCAATTAACCATTAATCCACTATACCCCTTTTTAAGAGTAAAATCAAAACAATTGTTTATTTCACACTCATTTCATAAATATTTTTAATGGACATTCATGTTATATACCAAATGTATTACGATTTGTCAAATTAACAATTAGGGCCATGAAAGTAACTTTCCAACCTAAAGATGAAAAGTGACATTTTTACAATCTAAAATATGATACAAGTTTCTTTTAATGAGATCACATGTTTAGCCAAAGTACATACGGGCAAGGCTCGGTTGTCAATGGACCAGTGATGGCACATGGAAATGCACGATTTAATAGATTGCCGGTTTAAATATTTGCATAAAAAAAGGGGGCCGATTATGAGCTTTAATAAGAAAAGATTGTTACGTCTTGCAACTTTGTGACGTATACGCACATGCCAACAATAACTAGATGAAAGTTCAAACTTTCACTACTGAAATGTTACTTTTGTTGCGATAAATTAAATAACTATTTTTGGATATGGTAAATTGATCTTTCCAATTTTGAATTTCTTGAAGAACGATAGCGTTTGGTCGTTTAGAATGATATACTCTAAGAGTATTAATAGTCTATGTAGATTTATAAAATTTAACTCATTGTCACAACGGTAATATTAGCGAGTGATTTTGTAATTTACCTTAATTAATGAGATCACTCACTGATTTGACACACAAAACTAGTGACATATATCAACCTATTACGGTAATAACCTGTAAATTACCTTGTTGAATTTAGATTCATAATATTAGATAAATAAAAAAAATATAACGGTTACAAGATTTGAAAACTCTTGATTGAAGTAAAATCTTTATAAAACATTAATTGATAATTTAACAAATTAAAGAAATTGATTATGTTTGACAAATTGTTGATTAGTTTTTTTAAAAATACTAACATTATTGATGTAATTTATTAAATGTACATTAGTTTTGTCAGTTCTTTTAAAAGGAAAACTTAGTTTGGATAAATCTGGAAATTAGTCTTAATTGTTAATTTAATAAATTTGTAATTGATTGTGGCTTTAACATGTGGTAGTGTACATGTGAACCCCCTAAAAAGAAGGCTTAGACCATGTGGTATGGTCGGCGCAATTGTGAAGATGGCGGCGCCATCCGGCGCAATCCCCACCCCCACCCACGCATTATATTCCGGCGCAATAGTATGCGTGGTATATACCACGCCCAATTTTTTAAAAGTTATACCTTTTTTTGACCGTTGCAAGCTGGACGAAATAAAAAAAAATAAAAAATTTCAATTAAATGCAAAGAAACTCATTATTTAAACCCCACCACACCCCATTTTTAAATACAAACATTATCTTCTTCTACTTTTCTTCTATATTTTTCAAAGTTAAACCAATGAATACAAACCAAGGTTCTAGCAATAAATACTCGATCCCCCCAAATCACCCAAACCCGTGGCAAATGCCCATGTACGTGGGTCAACCGAACCCTCTTTACACGGGCCCGAACCCCCCTCAAAACATGTACAACCCCAACCCCAACTTCAACAACTATGCTCAATGGGGTCAACCGCAAGCTCCTCCTCCATTTCAATATTCATCTCATCCCCAAACGCCTTTGTTCGAGCAAGACGATGACGATGTCGAAGTGGTGCCGGAGACCCAAGTCACATGGCCGTCGGGGAGGATCTTATATAAAATTAAAAAAAAATAATTTTCCAATATATACAACTATTTAACCCAAGTACCCAACATACTCACATATATACACCACTAAACCTAACCAGATCAAGGCGGATTTGATCGATGACATTTACGAGCGTGCGAGGGGAAATGCGTAGTGTTGGTTTTTTTTTTTGGGGGGAATTGGCATTGTATTTTTTATTTCGAAAATGTTTGTTTTTTTATAAATTTTAAGTAGCCGAATTAATGTTTTTTATGGTGTTTGTATTTTGTATTATGTTATTTTTATTTATTTATTTATTTGTTACTTTTATTTATTTGTTAATTTAAATTATTTATAAAAAACGAAAATAAAAAGAAAAAGAAAATATTAAAAAAATATGACCACACCACATGGGTATACCACCATGTATGTGGTAGTGTCATGTGGTCCAGTCAGCGTCTACGTGGCGACCACACCACCACCACACCACATGAGTATACCTCATGCCCTTATGACAACTATTTTAGTATTTTATTAAGATTAAAGATGAATCTTGATTTTAAGTCTAATTTAAACTCATAGTAATTTTACATGAATAAAAGTTAACTGAACTAAAAAATAAATTGATAAGCCTGAGGCAAATGTTTGCTGATTTTTGACTTATTTAAAACCATGAAATTATAAACTTGACACTTTTGATTATACGAGGGTGTTTTATGTGTAATCAAACCTAGTATTTACTTTTGTATTTATAAAACAGACTGTATAGTCTCATAAATATAAAAGTATAAAACAGACTGTATAGTCTCATAAATACAAAGTTAACCACGAGGCTTTGGCTGAGTGGTCACCCCTAGGCTCTTAGTTCCCTGTGGTTCTCCTTGTGAGTGACCCGGGTTCGAATCCTAGGGTTGGCAGTTTTACCCCAGTGGTCTCAGATGGAGGGGGTTTCTGCCAGATGGTTCCAGGAGGGGGTGTCCTGGTTTCACGGAGGTCTGTGGAGACGACCTTGGACGTTGGCCCGAAGGGGTAGGTTACACGTGAAACCTGGTTCGCCTGATTGATGCCGTTCAAAAAAAATACAAAGTTACAAAAATGTTTAATGTCAAGAAAGCATTGAAAATTGGTTTTTTTAAACTTGACATAAAAGTATAAAAACATAAAAGTATAAAACAGACTGTATAGTCTCATAAATACAAAGTTACAAAAATGTTTAATGTCAAGAAAGCATTGAAAATTGGTTTTTTTAAGTTCTTATTTTATTTTCTAGTGGAAACTGGAAAGTAGTTGGGCCCAAGAAATAAGTCCATACAATACATATAATAGTTTTGGTGAAAGCGGCCTTAAGGTATAACTTTTTTATTATGAAAAATGTTATTCTCGACTTCATGTATGTCTAATTAATGATATGAATAGGGGGAAAACCCAAAAAAAAAGAAGGAAAAAATATATATATATATATTTCTAAAGAACACATACGTATATGTATATGTATACTCTTATACAAGAAAAGCTAATACTAATTTAAGTAAAGAAAAAACCATATAAGTTTTAATAAAAATACGGAAAATTAGAATTAAATAATCTCAACTTTTAATTATTGGCCAGGAATAATCCTACTTTTTAAAATAACTCACAGTGGTCCCAAATTTTAACTTAATTATTTCTGATGGTCCCGACGTTTAAAAAACTAACTCCGTTAGTTTTTTTGCTTATGTGGCGCTGATTTGAAATTTTATTTATTTATATATATATATATATTTTTTTTAACCCCTCCACGTAATCATCATCTTCATCCCAGTTATCCTGACTTCCCCCCACGTAATTTTCAAGTCCGTGTTCACAACTTAAAATTAAATTTTCAACTCGATAACCAACATCCGGTAAATCTGACACGGTTCGACCGGTGAATCGTTTTTCCCTGCTGCCACCGACGGTGGCAATTGCTCTCATATCCACGCCGTCTCCACCGTGGATTGCTCGGCCGGTCACACTCAATTCAGGCCAGATCGATGGTGGTCAAAGATCCGAAGGAATTACGTTCGTTTTTAACGGAGGAAGAGGCTGACGAAGAAGAATGTGTTTACGGAGATATATTGATTCTTCCGGACTCCTGTCTCGCCTGCATTTTCCAGTTCCTCGGATCCGACGACCGGAAGCAATGTTCACTCGTTTGCCGACGGTGGCTGGAGATTGAAGGCCAGAGTCGTCATCGTCTCTCGCTCAACGCCCAATCGGAACTCACATCCTCCGTGCCTGCTCTCTTCGCTCGATTCGACTCCGTAATGAAACTCTCTCAAATGTGACCGTAGATCCGTGAGCATCGGCGACGAAAGACTCGTTCTAATCTCTCAGCTTTGCCGAAATTACGATAAAACAATGGTCTTTCACGATTGGATTTTTAGAGTTTGGTTGCAGGTGATGACTGGTGGTGGGGGTGATGCTGTTTGGGGATGGTGAAGTGAGAATGAAGATGATGATGATGTGGAGGGGTTAAAAACAAAATATATATATATATATATATATATATATATATATATATATATATATATATATATATATAGTGAAAAGTTCATTGTAGACACCCCCATAAGTGTAGACAGGTAGACACCCTTTTTCACCATTAGATCTCTTGATCTAATGGTTGTGATTAATTTTCTTTTTTCTTTTTTTCTTTTTTCTCATTAATTAGAAACTTTCACATGTGAAAAAGAGCTATTTCACATGCGAAAGTGTCTACAATGAACCTCACCCTAATATATATATATATATATATATAGAGGTATATAGAGGAAGGGTAAAATGAAAACTTGGTTGAGTTGGGAAAACTTTACAAACTCAATATAAGCCTTTGATCATGATGATCTAATGGTTGTAATTTTTTTCATCTTTTTTCATTTAATTTAATTACATAACTTTCTTTGTCTTTTCTCAAAAGGGTATTATTGACCAAAAAAACTTCAACCCCCAAGAAGAACCTGCAACATCAAATCACTCTCTTTCTTCACCAACCATTTATATTTATTACCCCCATTTTGTTTTTTTCACATTCTTCTTCATTGCAAACTTGCTCAGTTGCTCATCTTTTTTTTCCCTCTCATTATCATCTCTAATGAAAATTCTAGTCTCAACTATTAATCCCAACACAAGTTTTATCATCTTATGGTCATCTGGTGTCGTGTTCCTCTACCACCTCGATTCGTCTTCACCGATCTTCCATGGGTCATCTCCATCTTATGGTTCTTATTACTCATTTTAGAATCAATCAGACTATGGATCAAGAGGTATTAAGCTATAAACTCATTTTTAATCAATCAGATCTAATTTGTATTTTTTTGATCTAAAATTTTTCATCAAAATTCTTGATTTATCTCTCTAAAAGCTTAGTTTTCTCTCTCTCTAGTACTAAAAGTAAGCATAGTTACATTGAATACTTGTATCTAAATGTGGTGGTGGTGAGTATTTAGTATTTTACAGAGTAATTTAATGAACAAGACTTTTGAATTCATTTTTCAATTTCCAATTGCATTTTGTTTAGAAAAAAGTTCATCACTATGACATCAGACTTTTCCCCTTGTTGCGATCAATTTAAAAAAAAAGAAGATTATTGGTTTTTAATTCGAATATTTATTAAAAAATGGTATCTTTTACAATAATGTTTTATAAATTTACAGTATGTGTTTTTTAATCATGTTACGTTTATAAAGTTACATATGTATCATTCCCTGAGATATTTCTGTTTAGTTTATTATTTTTTTTTTAGTGCGAGATTTATATTTGGTTGAATTTAATCATGTTACGTATGTAAATTTACATATGTATCATTTCTTTTGACATTTCTATTTAGTTTAATTTTTTTTTCTTGGGTTTGAAATTTATATATTTTTTTAGTAGGATATGTAGATAAATCTGCTTTAGTATAATACGAGATGTTTACCCACCCCGCGCGTTGCTGCGGGGTTGAATTTGTATACTGAACGAAAGTAAAAAAAAAATTAAGTGGCATAAAACGTAAAAGTTTAAAAGTCTCGTGGTGAAATTATAAAACTATAGAAGTATATTAAAAGCGAAAGTAGTAAAATTAAAAGTTTCGTGCTGTAACATCCCGGTTTCGAAATAACTTGAACTCATATTATTTAATTTGCGTCTTTATTTGAGTTTGGTGAAATAAGCGGAGTAAGGTGGTTCCGGGTTAGTTAACGGGGTTTTCTAGTTAAAAAGTTAACTTTATTAATAGATGAGAAGAATAGAGAAAGTTAGAGGGTTAATTGGGTAAATAAGGGTTTTGGCCAAATTTTATAAAATATGAAACTAGAGGGACCATAAGTGAAATTGGGAGAATAAAACAAGTCTGGGATTACCCAGACCTGTAAATCGCGACCAGAGAGGGAGAGTGGGGAGAAAAACCTAGTTCTTGCTAGAAATCTCAAATTGAAGCTAGAGGATTGGAGGAATTGGTGTAGGAGGTCGAATTCAAGCATAGGAAGCCTTCTAATTTCTGATTTCCACCTTAGAGTTCATGATTTCTGTCAAGTAAGTGCTTCCATGAACATGGAGATTTTTATGAGTTTCTTCTAGAGGTCAAATTGAGGTTGAAATCTGTGATATTATGTGCTTATGTGCCTAGATGAAGCTTAACTACTGCTTGCATGACTGAATTTGTGTGTTATTTATAGAGGTTGAGGTGGAGGTCAAACCCCACCTTATGGATTTCGACATCCATGGTGGATGGGTGATTTGGGTTGGCTAATTGTGGTCCATGCATGCTAGCAAACTGTTATGAGTAATTGGTTTAGTGCAAAAGCTGAAAATTATTGTAATGTGATGAATTATGGATGTTATGTAAGCATGTAAGCTTCTAAACTCGTAGAACACCAAGTATGCATATAAGGTGTTTGATGAATTGCTTGAATGAAGAATTGATTTTTGTGCATGAGCTGAATCTTTAATGAATTTAAGTTGTGATGGAATGTAGAACGTATATGTATGATGATTGTGTGAATCAAGGATGTGATATGGTAATCCTAACAAGGTAATGTCAATAGGTGAAGCAGGAGGAAGCACTAATCATCAAAGGGAAGGCAAGAATAAAGCTTAAAGGTAACACGTAGCGGTTATATATGTTTAAGTACTCACAGGTCATGAAATTGTGGGGCGTTTACTGGATAGCAATGGCTACCAACCTAGTATCTAGTGAACACAATTTGTATTGATTCTTGTTGTTGCTGAAATAAGGGACTTGGTATGCAAATAACCAAGTTGGAAGGCAGTGATGTATGACCCGTTTGGGTTAAGCAGTGATGCAGTGACGATGTGAGTAATTGTGAGATTACAATTCTCCATTTGTCGCAACAAGAAAGATTAAGCGGTTTGGCACAACATATGTGTGTGTCAAGATATGAACATGATGAGAAATTGCAGGTGGATGTGTGCCTTAGGGACTGGAATGTGATAAATGCCTTAACGGGTCAACGGGTCGGTTTGGGTGTTAGTTGAACTTGATTTCGTAGTAGATTTATGATTTTTACGAAAATGCTTTATAAACCATAGATGATAGGTTATAAGGAGTTTCTAATGCCAAAAATGATGTTATGATAGGTGAAATTGCAAAAAGGATGAAAAATGCAGGAAAATGGCTAAGTATGGGAAAACTGGCCTGGAGCCCTGGAAATCAGGCTCCAGGCGTATCGCCTGGAAGTCCAGGAGCTCCAAGTGATACGCTTGGAGCTGCTGGCCGGGTTTTTGTTTTGTTCTCTTGTTTTTAATTGATGTATTGTGCTGAATGCTGATATGTGCCATCAATACTGATGTGTTACTGGTGTTGTTGGCAGGTAATCGATAGTCGGCGGGTCGGGATCGAATCGAAGACGTTTGGAACCGAACATCATGTATTTTGGGCATTTAGCTTATATGCTTGTAATGGTTAATGTTAGCAAGTAAACTAGCAAATACTTAACGGCGTTAAACGCTTGATCTTTTGTAAATGTGGCTTGTGTGTTGAATGATGATCTAAGTATCAAACGAAATTTTCAAAATCTGATTTTCATGACGTGTAATGTGATGAAATGGGATTGGGGCCTTACAAGTGCCCAAAGTATAAGACAAAAGAACTTTAAAAGGGATTAAAAAATTAAGAAGTATAAAACGTCAAAGTCTAAAAGTCTTGTGGTGAAAGTATAAAACTATAAAAATTATCTATTTAAGCTACATATATAATTTCTAATATTATGTATGTAAATTTACTTACGTATCTTGTCGGAGTTTTTAACGATGTTACATATGTAAATTTACCTATATACTTAGCGATGTTACATATGTACTTTCTCTTAGGTAACATATTTATTTACCTATATACTTATGGTAATCTTGTCAGAAATTTTAAAGATGTTAGATATGTAATTTTACATATGGAATTACATATGTAACATGCTACATCATTTATCTATCTAAATTTACATATGTATATGTACTTATGTAATATTTAACGAGTATTACCTGATGAACTTGTTTTTTTTGTAGGTTAAAAGATTTTTTGTGTCAAAGGTGAAGATGATTATCAAGAATGGAAGCATAATTAGCTTTTATATTTTTTAGCTTTGTTATATTTTTTGATTATTTTTTTAAAATATTTTTAGTTTGTAATAACTATCAGTAACATGAATGTAATATATGTAACATAACTAACACGTTTTCCACTAAACTGTATACATTGTAACAATTCACATGCAACTGCAATATTAATTATCAGTAACACGAATGTAACATATGTAACCCAACTGAAACGTTTTAAATATTCTGCTGAAAAAATGTTACGTACGTAATTCATCTAGTCTGGTGTGAATAATCTTTTTTTAAAAGTAATAAAAATGATAAAAAAAAACATATATAGATTGTTAACACTAGTCCAGATGAGATAAGTAATAAGGTTATTATATAAAATAATTAAACTCCAATAAACTAGAATGATTAATGGATTAGTAAAAACCTTACTAAATCAATAAAAATAACTAATCACTTTTAGAAGGATATAAGCTTATAAAACAAAAATACAAGTTCAACATATACGTAGCAGAAGTTTTACATATGTAAATTTAAATATATAATTATATTTAACATGTTACATAAGTAATTTTACATATGTAGCCCTATATTTAATGCATGTTACATATGTAAATTTACTTATGTAATATTTTTTTTATTATAATACGTTTTTTAATATTGGTTTTAATGTTTCCCCCCAAATTGGTTACATGTAATAGATGATTTGGTGGAGAGTTGCAGTAGGGAGCTACAAGCAAATAAAAAAACTCTTGAGGTATGATATTTTTTTGACTTTTTTTTTATTTATTGAGTTCTTTTTTTTACCTAAAACATATAATTTATAAAAACTAAAATTCTACATTTAAATTTTATTTTAAATAGGAAACAAAAGCATGTCTTAACTTTTAGTTACCTATCTAACTAAACAACGATATTACATATATAACTATATGTTAATTTACTTATGTAATGATGTTACCTATGTTAATTATTTTTAACGATATTACATATGTAATTTTACTCATCTAATATGTTATATCTCATTATCTATGTAATTTTACTTATCTAACATATTACATATCATTATCTATTTAAAGATACATATGTAATGTCTAATATTATGTATGTAAATTTACTTACGTAATATGTGTAAGTCATAATTAAATGCATATCTAAACAATGATGTTACACATGTAAAATTTACTTACGTAACATGTGTAGCTCATAATTAAATGTATATCTAAACAATGATCGTACATATGTAAGTATATGTTAATTTACTTACGTATGACGCTACATATGTTAATTTAGTTACGTAATATGTTTCATCTCATTTATATATTTAAATTTACATATGTAAACTCGTCATCCATATGAAAATTTATGTATGCTTCATGCTTGAACTAATATGACTAAACATTTTGGAGATTTAGAAAAATACACATATACACAATGATGTTACATACGAAAATTACCTATATACTTATGGTAAATCTTGTCAGATTTTTTAACGATGTTACATATGTAAATTTATCTATATACTTATGGTAAATATTGTCATAATTTTTAATGATGTTACATATATAACTTTACATATGTAACATGCTACATCTCGTTATCTATCTGAATTTACATAAGTAAATGCACGTACTTATGTAATGTTTTACGAGTATTAATTAATGAACTTGTTTTTTGTGTAGGTTAAAAGACTTTTGTGTCAAAGATAAAGATGATATATCAAGAACGGAAACATAATTAGCTTTTATATTTTTTTAGCTTTGTTATATTTTTTGATCATTTTTTAAAATATTTTTAGTTTGTATTAATTATCAGTAACACGAATGTAATATATTTAAAGGCATATCTAAACAATGATGGTACATATGTAAAACATAATTAGCTTTAATATATTTCAATTCGTATTAAACATTTTCATATTGTTTATAATGATTTCTTATAATATAATAAAATATATATTTCATCTTTTGTTAAAAATATTCAGATGATTTACATATGTAACAGACTGTAAGATAGAAAAGTATGACAACCTTATTCATACTTATTTTCTTTTAACTGATTAGAAAATAATGGCTATTTATAAATATAATTGATTAAAAAAATCTTATAAATCACTAACTAATATAATGAAACTTCTCTAAAAATATTTTTGTTATATTATAAGAGCGGAAATTTGTGTAAGCTTTTTAAAGTAATTTAAAAAGTGATTAAAAAGTCAAAATTTATAAACTTATCTATTAACAATATATATATATTTTGTAGTAATCTATTTTTTAGTAATTTTTACAGTTGCTATTATAAAACAATTATGATATTTATTATGTACTATTATTAATGGTCAGTGATATTTTAGTGGTTATGTTAAGAACGTTTTATTATCTGTAAGTTCTAGTTGGTGTATCAAATAATTATTATTGTAATTATTTCACTGGAAATGATAAAATAGAAAGTTATCTTTCTTTCTGGTTCACATTGTATAGGCAAAAAGTTCAAAATAAACAAATAAATAAAGTAAGAGAGAGAAGATGAGAAAGTACGTTTGTTGAAATTATGAATGATTTAATATATAACAAAGTACAAAGAAGAGATAAGACATAGGAGATGAGAGATGAGAGAGGAGAATCTTTTGAAGACTAGTTGTCCATTTTGCCCTTCAATGGGTTAAGCCATATGATGATGTGGATCAATCATACCCATCCATTTGGTTTTGAAAGTTTTCCCAAGTGGATGATGTTTGCATACTAACCATGCCCCTATATATATATATATATATATATATATATATATATATATAGGGTGAGGTTCATTGTAGACACTTTCACATGTGAAATAGCTCTTTTTCACATGTGAAATTTTCTAAATAATGAGAAAAAAGAAAAAAAGGAAAAAGGAAATTAATCACAACCATTAAATCAAGAGATCTAATGGTGAAATAAGGTGTCTACATGTCTACACTTATGAGGGTGTCTACAATGAACTTTTCACTATATATATATATATATATATATATATATAAATAAAATTCCAAATCAGCGCCACATAAGCAAAAAAAAACTAACGGAGTTAGTTTATTAAACGTCGGGACCATCAGAAAAAATTACGTTAAAACTTGGGACCACTATGAGTTATTTTGAAAAGTGGGATTATTTCTGGCCAATACTTAAAAGTTTGGATTATTTAATTCCAATTTTTCTAAAAATACATACCTAATAGTATAAATAACAAAACAATAAAAATAAAAAAAGATATAAACACAATAGATTTAAGAAAAACCACGTATGTAACAAAAACTATATAGTTAGTGAGCAATAAAAAATTTAATAAATTAAAAATTAATGCTTAAATTCAATAAATAATATAAATTAAAATAATTAATTCCACATCACCATTTCTTTTGGATTTGTGTATAATAAATTAATCCTTTCTAATAATATAAACTAAATACACATAAAAATAAACATAAAATAAGAAATTAAAATTAATAGTTAAATTCATTAAATAAAATATAAATTAATTATAAAAGTAAGTAAATGATTAAAAGTAGCATTAGATTAATAATAAAAATACATAATTAAACCTAAATTACAACAATTTATCACTAAATTACAACAATCAAAGCACAACAACAGATTAAAAATTAACATTCAACAAACTTAATCAAGGCATGTTGTATTTCACCTTGATCGCAACACATGTTACTTCGTGTGATGTTCTTGCTACTTCACTCATATGGTTGTTATCCATAAAAAATATTTTCTTCGCTTTTAACTTGACAATTCTTTTAATTGCTTCCTGTTTCATCTTGTTGGTCTTTTGCAGATCGTTAATAGACATCTCTTTTGGCCTTCCCAATTTGAGATCCAGCGTTACCTTTCATCTTAGCGAGTGCTTTTGCCCTGTCCTTACCCATTAGACGTTGTGGAAAAGTCTCTTCAATGTGAATTTCATCATCAAGCGATCCCCCCACCCCAAATCATCATTAAGAGGAGTATCATTAACATGAGTATTTTCAGAACCTTGTGTATATTCCCCCGTGCTTGTTGTCTTTGATCTTTTGGGGACTCGATTGTCAACTTGTGCAGCACGAGCATACATTGGATGTACTTTAAGGAGTCTCCGTACATGTTCATACCCAAAAGGACTTGATGTCTTATTTTGAGGATCATTCATATACAAGTTCCTTGTTTCTAGTGGAAATTGTTTTGCATTCCATCTGCTTTTGTAACGAGACTTTGTTTGTATATATAACTCGTTGATCCTGTGTACTTATAGGATGACCATAAATCAGTGGCTCCTCACATCGTGTTCGCTTCTTCAAACTTGAACATTTTATGAGGAGTTGTATACATCTATAATCCTTTTACAGAATTGTTTATTATTTTGATTGTTGGAAACGATGGAGTCTTCATTAATTCACCAGCATGCCTTAGCCATCACAACGTCATCATCAGCAGGCCATAATATGATTCGTTCTTTCAACGTCATCATGAGCAGTCCTGCTTTCTTTCGCCTTCTTCTTCTTCTTTGTAGCCTTTTTTTTTCTTCTAAAGACGCTCTTTCACTCCCAAGTGTGAATGTTGGTTCTTGTGGGGGTTGGAATTGGGTTTTTTGCATTGCATTTTCTGAAATTGATTATATTGTTGCCACTGTAAAAATTACTGAAATTGATCAGATGTTGGTTGTTGTTGTGCGGGTGGTCGGTTTTGATTTTGTTCATCCCCATTGTTTAGGAGATGTGTGAACGAAAATGAATACTGGTGTTGATCCATGGTTTAGCTTGAGAGAGTGTGAAGAAAATGAATTTTGGGTGAGAAATTGTTTGAGGTTGTGCGGTGTAAAGTTTAAAAAACTAGTTGTTATGAAAAAGACAAAAAGGCTAGTTGTTCTGTAATTAAATAAATAAAAAAGAAATCAAATTATTAATAATATATATATATATATATATATATATACTAGCCGTGTGCCCGCGCGTTGCGGCGACGACAGTGTATAGCGTGTTATTCATCTTCTGTTCGGTTGTTATGACGGCACGATAATTTATATTGAGGTATTCGTTTTATATAATTTAATCAATCCTCTCGTGTATAAACTGTTATATAGCCACACTTGGTATCAATCCTCTCGTGTATCAATCCTCATGTATATATGCATAATTGCGTAATATAGTGGCGGCGACAATCAACCAACACGGTACTTTTTTTTGGTTAGTTTATTAACTCTCTCGTGATATATTGCATTGTATGTTAATTAGTTTTCTCAATTATAATTATAGGATCCATCTAATTTATCTAAACTTGTAGATCTAACAAATAATAACGAACCCCCTAATATAAATATTTATTAGTCACAAACGTAGTAATTTAAAAAATAAATGTTCGAACACAAAAATAATAAAATATAAGTCATATACATAATAATTTTGAAGTCAAAATCTGAATGTCAATAACTTCTATTGTGATGAGATCAATTTCTATCATAAGCCTTATAAATATGAATGACCTTATTATCATAGTTTGTCCACCATTCTTTATAAGAAATGGAATTATATGAAATGGAAGTAAGAATCTCTTTTTACACATTTTAAGAATTTTACAACTTCTAATAGTACCCACAAAAGAATATCGGTTATTTGGCTGTTATGATATTTGTGAAGTGGATTGGAGGCATGCATCTTGGTGACCGGTTTTACTTTTGGTTTTGGTATAATAATAATAATAGTTTGGAATTCTTGAATAAATGCTTGAATAATGAGATTTGGAAGGGGGTGGATGTTAGATTTTGGGGAATGTCCAAATCTAATGTTCATCTTCCCTTTGGTTATGATGTGTAATATTATTTGTGTGAAATTTTTTACCAGACGTTCCCCTTAAAAAAAAGGGAATACCCGAAAAAACATGATTCATATAAAGAGTGTATCAAGATCACATTCAGAAGATTAAAATTAAAATCAAACTTAACTTATATCTTTATGTCTTTTGCTTAGCAACTGGATGTAGAAAAATAATTCAACTATTAAATAAAAAAGATGACGATTATGTAGCTCTATTTTGTTTTTGAACAACAATTCATAAACGAAACAAAAAAGCCAGCGTGAAGCTGGACAGTACAACAAAAAAGAAAGAATAAAGAAAGAACATAGACCTAACAATGCCACGGCACTAAAGAAAATTCAAAACAACGCCCAATCTTATACTAAGCAAAACCGACAAAGAAAATATCCTCGCGTTACGGCTAAAACTGCTCCATCATATGAGAATCTCCGCAACCCACTTAACACTCCCAAGACATAGCAACAACCCCAAACACATTCACCCTCAAAAACTCAGCATGAAATTCCACCCAAAAGAACACTAAGTGCCAAGCCACACACCCCCACTTAACTCCAGAAGGCCACACAACCCAAGCAACCAAAAACTACTTCCCAATGTAAAAGAACACTACAAACCATACCAAACACAGGCCCACACCATGATCCTTAAGCCCTGCCCCACCCTGCAGATTATGTAGCTCTATTTGCAAGTCATGTTCCTTGAATTGTTCGGTCGGCTCTCGCATTTTCCTGCATATGGAAGTATTTAATCAATTTTTATTTTATACACCTAATTTGAGATACTCCTACTCCATATATTTAATTTTAAACAAAAATGTTATTTTTGGTTATGTTGGGTATTCATTCCTTAAAGAATGAAAATTTATCAAACAATCAAACGGACTCAGTTGCACAACAATTGTCCACTAAAGAAAAAAACATGGTTCAAGTAAATGTGCAACTATTACGATTTCTATTTAGCATGTTGAACATTTTACCCTTCCTTTCATCAATTATCAAAGGCTTTCTTTGTAGTCTTTTATAGTAATTTTAAGTAGCAGTAATATAATAATATGGGAACCTTAATCAATCATAGCCATTGGTTTCTAAAAGTGGACAATAATTTTGGCAGCATGTTAATAATTGCTTATAAAACTTCTACAGGGCCACCATTTATACCCATAAATTAACCACGGAGAAGTTTAATGAAGATGGTATTATGAAACAAACATCTGATGTATTTGGGGGAAAACAGATCCTTATCATGTACAACTAAATGTACCCCTCGAATTTATCCCAGTGCAACCAGAATATGTACACAAGTTCATTACCTGATTGCAGCCTTAGGATTGACCTGAAACACAATTCCAAATGAAGGCTAGCCAACAACATGCTCTACCATATAGCTTATTGTCTGTCCGTAAGTGATAATTAAACAAGATAAAGATGAACGGAATATTTTAAAGGCCCGAAACAAACTTTACTCTTAATCTAATGAATAATGGAAGCCAAAAACAAGAACTTTATTTTCATATTGTAATACAAAAATTACCTTCATATGTGTATTCGTAGATGTAGCATTCGATTCGTGAAGCAGCCTTTGTTCTTGAGTTAGACAACTTCTATATAACAGTTCTGACCTATAGAAGTTTACATGTATTATCTAAAAAGATTTGGACTTTTCAAATACAAATGATCAAGTTCGGGTATTAAATTTTGTTGTATTCATACATTCATCTGACGTTCTCCATATTGACGTTCTCCATATTGACGATATAACATCACAGATAAAGACATCGCCACCTTAACAATCTTGCATTACCTAAAGCAACTTGATTATTATTCAATCAATCATGTAATTAAAACAAATTATGATGTATCAACAGGTCCCCTGTGGAAATGCAGACATGAATTCATAACAAAAAAAAATTATGATGTATCAAACTTGACTTGAAACTTAATGCTCCTTCCTGATATAATACACAAATGAAGTTGAAGCTTGAAACTATCTCAAATGTGCAGTTTGAGTTGAAACCTACAAATGGAAAAGTCATACAACATTCAAAATATCATAGAAGCAAAAGAAAAAGATTGTAATAATACCTTAAATATTTCTTGGATGCATGAAGACTATGACCCAAACGAATAACATAATCTCCGTCAAAATCAGATATGCAACAAACCTGAATCAAGAGTTAGGAACATGGAACTGAACAGACATCAGATAACTCAGCAGAACCTCAGGTGATCAAATATGCATATCGATTTATCAACATATCAAAGAGATTATTAGTCCGTCCCAGCATTGTACGGACTTGTAAAAGTAACCCGGTTAGTAACTTCTAATGTAAAGTGTGTTTTCTAATAAATCGAACCTGATGATAGGAAACAGTTATTCTAGAAACAAATGTACAACGCCAAGTAATTAACTTGAACACTTAAAGGTACTAATCTGCAAAAAACAACAAAGGAAGCAATGAGACATTCGCACGCTAACTGATTCTAGTGAAACATGTTCATATTATAACTTCTATGTATCACACATAATAAAATGGCACATATTTATATATTTAAAAGAAGTGTGCGTAAAGCAAAAGAAGATGTTAATAACTACCTTCACTCAGAAAAGAGGTATACACTCACAGTTCTAATAATCAGTTTGTTCATAAACCTAAGATTGATGAAATGGATCCAAAATATGTTAATGACCTCAAAACTTTCAACCTGCAGTTGTCACATTTACCATAGGCATTCAATTAATCTCAAAGGTAACTCATAAAAACTTGAATACAGAAGAAAAAAAAACCATTTTACATACCAGTGAAGTGAAAATCCTAATAAGTGATAGGCAGAGGCTAACTTTGATGTCGTATTATGCATATGCCCTAAAAAATGATGCCCAAATTAGGCTGATATTATGGAGACTATAAGAAATCAAATATTAGGATCTAAGCTGGGAAATCTGTACCATAAAGAGGCTCACTGGATGGCGGCTGTTCGAGTATAAATAGCGATGTGGTTTCTTTACCTCTCCGGTTGTCGGAATTGAAAACAAAACCGCACAGAAACCGGTTTTATGTAGATCTGAAGCAAGAACATGTCATATCTGGAGAGCATTTCACAGCAAAAACCAGTCGGTCGATCTCTGACGAACAAGATGAGCAACTGATGATGATGAAAAATCCCTGCAAAATCAAGGATTTACGATCGACGGGTATGGAGAAATGTAAATCCACACCTGCGATTTGAGTATGGAGAGGTGCGATTTGGGCTAAACAGAAGAGGAATTAGGGTTTGGTGAAGGGAGTACCGTCCTCGATATCGGATGGAAGGTAGAGGATGGTGATGTAGATCTGAATTTTCGATGGAGCTACTTGAAGAAAGAGTAGAGAGAGAGAGACAAGGTTTCTTGAAAATGAAAATGCAGAGATGATAGGTTCTTTTTCCAATGAAAAAGTGGGTATAGTGTTTTGAAATTCAAATCACATAAACCGCTCAAATTTTAGATTTTAAGAGGTGTAAGAATTTGTGCTTTAAGGTGTTGTACATGTTGCTTATTGACTTGTACGCGTCTTAAAATTAAGAGATTCACACTTTCTCTCTCCAATATGCATTATATATAGTAATATATATATATATATATATATATATATATAGGGGTCGGATCAAATGCGGCAGGGGCATTTGCCTAAGTCCGGTGCGGCCAAATCTGGATCACTAGATCAATTTGATGGATGGATAAGATTAAAAGAGATGAGAGAGAAGTAGTGGAGGAATCTTAAAGCTGGAAGGGTAAATGTGGAAAACAATATTTATTCAACTTCCCCCTCAATTTTTAAACGACCATAACTTTTTCAAACGACGTTATTTTTGAAAACGAATTTCACCATATTTCTAGTCGTGATTTTGTCTTTAATTTGAGACTAGGTTTGCTTGATTTTGAGAAAAAAAATTTCACGTTTTTTACGACGCTGGTCTGTGCTGGCTGTGCTGGTGGATTTGTGCTGGCTGTGCTGGTCTGTGCTGGCTGTGCTGGTGGAATTGTGCTCTTGTGCTGGTAGACTGGTCTTTCAGCGCTGGTCTATGCTGGTATGTGTTGTGCTATGCTGGTGTACAATGTCAATGTTTTTTTTAAAAATTAAAAAAAAGATGTCTACGCTTCGAATTAAAATCTGAAAATTTTTAGGACCCTAAATCGCAGCTAGTACTACCCAAAAATAAAAAAAAATAAAAAAAAATAAAAAATAAAAAAAAACTAGAAAAAACCCGGTTAAAACGTCAAAAAAAAAAGTTTCTTCAAATCGAGCAAACCTAGTCTCAAATTAAAGATAAAATCACGACTAGAATTATGGTGAAATTCGTTTTCGAAAATAACGTCGTATGAAAAAGTTATGATCGTTTTAAAAACTGGGGGAACTTGAATAACTACCAAATATACCACATATGGGGAGAAATCTGGACATTCCTAATATGCCCCTGTGTGTACCGGATGTAGGCAACTTTGCCTGATGCACGGGAACCTTCCTCTCTCTCTCTCTCTCTCTATATATATATATATATATATACTAGGATAGAACCCGTATGTTATACGGGTTAAATCATTTTTTTTTGTAAAGGGTTATACGGGTTAAATCATTAGAAAATATATATAAATGATAATTCATGCATACTCATTTTATTACCCGAATAACGTATTACATTACATTTAATAAAGTTATAATTCATAATATGGTATTGGTGACTTTATCTTCTTCATAAAAAAATATTTAGAGCATGTCTCTACTTGTATATTTGGAAAAAATACAACATAAACATGATCATCTTTAAAAATGGTTGTTAGAAAAACAATTCAACCTTGAATAGCGACTAACACTAACTTATGATTTGACAAACTTGAGAATTTAAGTCTCGATAGAAAGTTAGGTGAGTATAAAATTTCATCAAAATTATAATGAACATTTTTTAATTGTTGAGTATAAAGTCTAAAGTATAATTAGAATATTATAATGTTAAATCAATAAAAAGAAATTATCTTGGTATATATTAGATAACGTACAATTGTATTAGTCATGATGTTTAAAATTTCCAATTTTAATGAACATGGATCATTTGATATGATAGAAAAACTATTTAATATTGGATATTATGAACATAAATTTTATTGTTTACGGATTTCTCTATAAATAGTATCATCCACAATGTTTATTAGATTTGTAAAATAATATTAGTTATTCATTAGTTATAATATTAAATATGATTTGCTCAATTATATTTGAAAAACACGGTAAATAAATGTCTATTGGTATTTTATAAGTTTTTTAAATATTTATTAAATGAAAATAATAATAGTTTAAAAAAGAATTTTAAATAAAAATTAGATGTAAATTGATATATGATTGTCATAATTCCATAAATATAATTAAATAAAAATATATCATGATTATAAGGGATATAATTTCCTAAAAAAGAATTCATTAGGGATTAGATTTGGGAGGGAAAAATTGTGTGAGAATGATTCTAGCGTTGACAAGTGTCAACAATTGTAATTGTTTATTAGAGTAGGAAGATATATATATATATATATATATATATATATATATATATATATATATATATAGAATTCTAACGGTTAGATTTAAAAAAGAAAAAAAGTTCCTGGATTTTTTATATAGTTTAAAGGAAAATTGGAATACAATAATTTCAACTTTTTGATATTGGCCTACAATAATCTCACTTTTCAATATAACCTACAATGGTCCTAACTTTTCACTTAATTATTTAAAATGGTCCCGCCGTTTAAAAAACTAACACCATTAGTTTTTAATCCTAAATGGCGCTGACGTGGCGCTAACTTGTATTTGTTTCTTTTTTATAATGTTCTGATTATCCACATCATTTAAGTTTTTTTAATAATCTATAAAAACATGGTCCCTGATCTTCCCCCTTTACCTCCCCTTTTACTAACCCTAATTACTTTCTCACGCTGAGAAACGAGAGACGAGAAACAGATGGCGCCCTAATCTTCATCGTTCTCAGCTTCAAATCGGAGCCCTAACCTTCAATTTCTACTCCTAAAGAGGCAAAATGCATAAATATGTATAAAATCTATATAGGCACAGCGACGGTTTCAGATGAAATGAAGAAGCATTTTCGATTGACCGTTTCTCTAACCACCACAAGTTTTGTTGAAGAAAGCGAAATCCAGTGAACTAGTACAACTTCGTAAGCATACGGTACATCTAGGAGGTGAAATTGTTCTTCAAATCCTGATTTCCATATGTGTTTTTGTATGTGTGAGCGATATGAAAGAACAACAACAATAATAATAATTATTATTATATTGTTCTTTGTGTATTATATGTTCTATTAAATCATAATTTTCAGAATAGAAGCAAATTCAATCTAATCTTCAAACAAAACCAGCTCCGATTCAACGATTTTCAGAATGGAGCCTCGAATTCCACGAAACGAAACATTGCGTTGCGATCAGAAGATTTACTTCCAAACGATATCAAATATCTAAGAAGATTTAATTCCAAATTAATGAACACCACCATTAGAGCTCTCATCATCAAAGAGATAATATCGCAGATAACATCAATCATAATCAAAACAAAACAAAAAGTTAAAAAATCGATCATACATATCAACGACATATACGTATAGCTTTAGAGAGAGCCTAAAACCTCATCTTTTCTCAACGCCGAGAACGATGAAGCTGAGATTTTGAAGCTGAGAACGATGAAGATTAGGGCGCCATCTGTTTGTTCTCAGCGTGCGTAAGTAATTAGGGTTAGTAACCCGGGGGGTGGGGGGGGGGGTTAAAGAGGGAAGATCAGGTACCACGTTTTTTTTTTCCTGATTATTAAAAAAACTTAAATGATGTGGACAATGATGTGGATAATTAGAACATTAAAAAAAAAATACAAGTCAGCGCCACGTCAGCGTCAACTAGGATTAAAAAAAGTAACGGTGTTAGTTTTTTAAACGACGGAACCATTTTAAATAATTAAGTGAAAAATTAGGACCATTGTGGGTTATATTAAAAAGTGGGATTATTGTAGGCCAATATCAAAAAGTTTGGATTATTTTATTTCAATTTTTCTAGTTTAAATAGCCGTTGGGATTTTAGAGAAAAAACAAATTAATTTTCCGTGGGTCCCACATCTTGTACATCCTTAAGTCCTTAACCAAGAGCGGAAGCTCGTACCACCACCCCATCAGCAACCTTCTGGCGGGCGTGCCACGTCGGCCCAAGAGCTTAGCGCTACGTCGAGTCTTAGGTCGTATGAATTAAGAAACATCATAAGAATTTGACAAACGTTCTAATTGGTTTCATCTCTATGGTGTAATTTTTTAAAGATAACAATCCTTTTTTTATAGTACAGTTTTTTCTTAATGAAAATGAAGAGTTGTAACATTTTATTGTTGAAATCTTTCCACTAGATTTAGCTCTTCCAAACAATACAATAGCCAATAGTAACTATTTTACACATGTCTAAATTACACTCATAAAAACAATAATAAGAATCAAGAACATAGTGATTTGAATAATGATCATATACGCCAAATCTTATTGAAGTTAATAAACGGTCACTAGCTAGTTTTGAGAATCTAAGGCCAAAATGGTGCTTAGATTCATCGGATACATGTACTCCGTTGAGCCAGTCATCATTTGCTCAACGATAATCTTGTTAGCTCTTTCTGACGGATGAAACGCGTCCCAAAATGCATACAAATCTCTGTTAGCGCACAAGTTCGACAACGGGGTGCATAGCCCGAGCCCATTGTACGGTCCTTGTCCGCAACATGCTATCTTCGACGACACGAATCCTGCACAAACCGAACCATCTTAAACTAAAACGCAACCACAATGCTCGATCAAAATCGATCTTACCGTATATGTAACAGTTAAAATAAAAAGTGGTTTACCAAAGGCTTCCGGATTAGTAATAAAGTTGGAGTGCATTTTCCTAGAGTCCACACTTATAAATACATGACTGCCTATTTTGTTGTTGAGATCTCTCAGCATTTGCTGGAGCTGCGGATTAAATAACTCCGCAGCCCTTTGAAGT
>JBCNJP010000019.1:8842611-8866586 GCA_039602395.1 Deinandra increscens subsp. villosa
TTAAATAATTATCACCGTCTAGTTTAATATAGATGAAGTTTGCTAGATTAGCGAGGTTAGGGATCCCTGATTCATAGACATTGAGAAGGTAAACTAACGTTGATTTAATCAATTCAAATTCAAGATTTTGAATTCAATTCAGATAGAATATAATTTGAATTAACACAAACCATAAGGGTTTGCCCGTTCTCTGTACATAAACCCTTGTCATGGATTCACGTAGTTTCAGGAGTTCACCCTTCTTTTTTTTTTTTAGTTCACGCATTCCGTAAAAAAGTTGACGGATTCATGTGTCGAAATTATAATGATTCTTTATACTGTTTGTCAAACTTTCCTAGTGTTAGTTTCGATTTTTTTTTTCACGAAACATGAGAAGCAGATGATTAATCATATGCTTTAAGAATAATAATCAAATAATTTCATTTGAACTATGAGATCCTAAATACGCAAACGATAACAAAACAATTTTATGATTTGTAAATAGTTTATTGTTAAATGATATAAGATCGGAAGTATAATAAGAAATCGGAGACTAATTCTTAAAGAAATTGATACATGATTCGATAATGAAAACAATTCAAGGAGGTTTAAATTTTGGCGGGTATTATTAAATGGTCAAAACTAGATGACGCTTTTACACGTGTTGCTGTGTATCAGTGGTCGTCTTATCAACAGTTACTTTATAGCTCATTCAAGTTTACATTGCAACTGTTAAAAATAAACCTAACAAACATGATTAATATATAATTAGAGTTGCTCAAATCCTTGTCTCCTTTCTAATTTTGATAAACCTGAAACGTAAATTACTTTAATAGATTGTTTAATAATTTTAAACTGTTAAGTATGTATAACATACTATGATATTAGTTGTAATTTAACAAACAACTTTCACATAAAAGTAGCATTTTCTACACATCAATTATATAGCCAAATTAATATAGCCTACGTACATAAAACAAAAATAACAAAATACTTCATTGATATTCTATCCTTCATATAGCCAAATTAATAAACAAAAAAATAATCAAATAAAAAACAATAAAATTTTGAAATTACTCTTCATCTAAGTTGGAATATGTATGTATAGATAATTGACAACTAATAATTAGATATTGAAACTAACACCCCTAAAATAACGAACTGATTTGATAAACGAATTATGTGTTTTTTATATTAAAAATGAAAGAAATCAAAGTCGCAAAATTTGAAGGAAAAAAAATCATTGACCGGTAAAATCAAAGTCTTTATTGAAGGATTTGAGTCTAACGCTTCGACTAAACCGTCTATAGCAGTTTTCTATATTTTGGTGGTGTTTTTCGTTCATTCCGTCGTTCTTCTCACCGATAAGTGCCAAGTTTTTGTTTTTTTTTCTTTTTTTTTCTTTCAACCAATCAATTAATTACAAATTAAATAATTACCATACCCACTATCACTAACCCTCTAAACAACTTTATCTCATTTTTACACCACAATCTACGTGACACACTTTTTAGCTTTAAACTTATAAACCGCTTCGGATAGCCTAATCTTTTTATTTTTATCTTTGTCGAACTTTTCGGATAAGAATCTGACAACTCTTATAATTACCTTAATCTCTTACCAACTAGGATTTGTCCTAGTGATATTGGTGATGATGGAAGACTAGTTGACTGAGAGTTCATTAATTCGATCCTTGAACCCACAGGTTTTACCACACAGTTGTTGGCGGAGGTGAATTTTTACTGGAATGAGCTCAACTGATGACTTGGAATACCCGAACGCAACGGCGGAACCACAGGAGGGTCCGGGGGGTCCGTTGACCCTCCGGCCGGCGAAACTCTTCCTGTTATATGTACATCGAATGAGTAAGCTTTCTTGTAGTTTGATGGTTTGACCCTTCAAAATGTATCTTATATAGCAGCTAAAGTGAGAAATAAAATAAAAATACCATCTTCGTTAATTTTCCGGTTTATCGGCGGGAAACTGGTGTGAACTCTGGAGAAGAAGGGTGGAGTAGTAGAGAAGAAGTGGGTTGTTGTACAGGACTGTGTGTTTACTTTAAAATATATATATTTTTTATTTCTTTAATAAATGAATATAAATATATTATTTAAATAGATTATCTGTCGTAAAGTTACTGCAATTTGAATGTTTTTTCATTTGAATGACAACTCGAAGTTCCGTTTGATGTCGTCAAGTCTTTCCGTTCTTTCACCTTCCACGCGTTTTCACGTTTTGATCCAAAACGGCCGAACACGTTTCACGACGCCGTTGTCGGAGAGTGTGTTCGTTATTGTTTAACTTTTTTATTATATGTTTTTATTATCACTTAAATTTTAGTTAAGATTCTCATTTATCACATTTTATTATATTTTTAATATAACTAGATATAATATCTTCGTAATGAGGGTTAACTTTAAAAAAGATAAATTAAAAAGAAAAATAAGTGATTAAAAATTAGTTTGAAATTACAAACCATTTTGTTTTTAAACTGGTTTAGGAACCGACCGTATCTCAAGGATCATCAGTAAATGATCAGTAAAAATTATTGGGTTTCAAAATATAGTAACTAAGGTCATTTATTTTGGTTTGATGGTTAGGCTTAAAAATAATTTAATACCGATAAAAGTAATAATAAATGAGAAGATCATTGGGTTGTTTATGTAACTAAATAACACAAAAGAAATTTTATTATGAACCAAAGTATCTAGCAAGAATAAATATAGAAACTTTTTTTAATACGATCATCCAGAGTAAAGAGTTCTGGTTTCCGCCACTGTCCGAACGGTCTATACTCGTAGCTTATCGTGGGTAACGCCGTTATATAAGATGTTCACCCCAGATGACCCGGTTAAAGTTCAATGCCGTTATATTTTTTTTTACTTTAGTATCTTTACTAGCATCTTGATGGTTTGTTTCAATAAATTCTTTGTTGCTGGTCAAAAAAAGAAAAAATATCACTATCTATAATCTTAATCTAACTATTACTCAATGTACATATAGGTCAATGTATTCTATTATAACTATCTATCTTTGAAGTTTGAACTTAGCAAAAAAAAAAAAATTAAAAGAAAATGAAGAAAAAGATTATTATTATGGCCCAGGACGGTTTAGGCTCTCGACAAGTTTGACATATTGTTGCTACTCTTTTTTCTTTTTGTCATTCATTAGTAGTTGAAAATTTGCTTATAGTTTGTACAAGTTTGAATATAGCGCAACCACATTATATATGCAAGTATGCTTATATCTACTTATTATCAAACAATTATGCATTTGGATAATATGTTTTTTTAGAAAGCTAGTAATTAGTTTATTTTATTTATTAGTTTCATTTTTTAACAATATAATGTTCAATTTGTAACATATTTTAAAAGGATCTAACTAATAATTACATTTCAAATATATATTCGATAAGTGAAAGAAAGTCTCATTATGAAATTGATACCACTTGATTATGTGTTACTAGTGATAATATAATAATGGTTTAATTTGATAATAATAATGTTCCAACATAGGTTTAGTAAATTAACATGACAATTCTTTATGAAATAAAATAATTAAATTTATAGAAAATGATAGATCAATCAAATATTAATATTTAGAAATTATGACCAAAGATGAATTATAATTTTTGATCAGAAAATAATTATAATAGGATGTGTAAATTAGACTAATTAGGTTAAAACTTGATATTTCATAAAAAGCCCCAAACTCGAAGAACCCTAAAATACCTTATTGAAATACTCGACGAAACCCAAAATTGACAAAGGGGTTTTGTAGATAATGAAAAATCAGGTGGAATGGACTAATTCTGATAGAATTGAACCTGGAATTGCTTGAACAAGATAAGAACCCTAGAATAGGGGGTTTTGATTCGGCAGATGAAATTTGAAATTGATAGAGGGCTTTGGTTCATGGAAGGATGAGAATGAAGGTTTGGGTCCTAGTTTATAGTGACAAGGGTCAGAGACGTTCCAATTTGAAAGTTAAAGGTCAAAAATGGGTGTTAATGGTCATGAATGATACACATATTCGATGTTAAAACGCAAATGTGACCATAGAATCGTGTTTATTGGGTCTTTTACATTCATAATGGACTATTGGACGAGTTAAAACGGAGATTAAATGAGGTCAAACGAGTCAAAAAAAAGCCGTAAAAACGTTACGATCGGAGAAGACGACTTTCTGAGCTGGTCAGGCTCGCGGGGCGCGAGAGTCCAAGGGCATACCCCTCGCGATGTGTGAGGGGGTTCGGGCTTGAATTTTTTATTTTATTTTTTTAAACGTTTATATAATCCACCTGTCCACCCTTTTAAATTGAGTAAGCTTTTATCTTTTGGCAAATGACTATGAATATCATGTGATATTAATCAAAATAAAATCCGATATTTTTCAATAAAAAAAAAATACTTTTTGTTATTTACATTTTTAATCCTGAACTTTTGTAAAAATCATTTTTGATCGAAAATTAAATTTATCATACTTGAATATTGAATACCAAAACCATAATTTGAATAGAAAAACTGGGTATAGGGCAAAATCAAGAACGGATTGGGTTTCCGGATTTGAAGCAGAGGGATGTTACATTTACATTCTTTAATGGTCCGTTTTCTTATGACGAATAACGTAGATGAGTGAAGATGGTGGAAGAAATAATGGAGAAGCAACGGAATGGGTAAATCACTAAATTGGTGAGCTAACTTTTGAAGAAAACCCCTATTTAGTTAGGTTAAAGTTTAAAATGGTTGTTAAATGGGCCATTTAAAGCCCTTAAAAAGGGCACTTAAACAGCTTTATAAACATCAGACTAAATAATAATTTAGCTAACTTGGACTAAGTTGTTTTATTTGAACGGTATGGACTAAGTTGTATAGACTAAAGAGTTATGTTATATTATTTTTATATATATTTATGTTAATTTTGATGTTAGAGTTCTTAATTCCGATCCAACCGGTCACACTAGTGAACCTATAGTGTGTTTTTTTATTGAGTATCACTGTACATTGAAGTGATATTTTTTTTAGTATGATACCATTTTTGTTTTATTAAATTCGTTTATGGATTTAAATATTGAGTATTTACTGTACTTTGAAGTGTAATTTTTTAGTATGAAACCATTTTTGTTTAATTATGATGATTGTACAAGCAATTTGATTTTTTTAACTTGGTTTTATCTTTTAATTATAGCACCCGGCCAAATCCTACTAGACTAGGAACAAACAAAATTAACTATGATGGTATATAATCGACCCCTACAAATTTCCGAACCCATAAAAAAATATAGGTACACCATTTGTCAACATGGTTCAAGAAAAGGCAAGTGACATTTTGAAATCAAATCAGATAAAACTATTTTTTAAAACTTTTTATATTTTCAGTAGTTTTAAAATTATTTATAATAATATTTATTTTAATTAACTTTTAACATAAATACTTCAAATTTGAGATGATTTTGGAGGTCGTCTACTCGTGATTACTATACATAAGACAACATTTTTCAGTAAATGAGTTTGCTATCCAAAATGGGGTCGCGACGCAACTTGTTGCTCGTTTACTTATTACTTCTTTGTAATTATTATTTTCATATAATGAGTATCACGAAAGAAAGGCATCTTGGTTTGACCTAAAAAAGAAAAAGAAAAAAATTGGCTTATCTGGGAGATACATATTGTCTCTAGATGAATTATTTAGAATGTCTCCGATTTAAACCTAACCAGATTTAATATTTGATTTAGTTTATGAGTAAAAATATGATAGATCGCTGTAAGAAAAGTTGAATAATTATAAATTAGAAGTTATCTTTACTAAACTAAAATAACCATAAATTAGAAACACTTGTATATATTATTTATCTTAAAATAGTTAATAATATGACCAAATTAGGATAGTATCCTCTTTGTAGAATACAAGCCTTACTATTAGCGCGTTGCGGCTAGTGCGACAAATCAAACTCTGTTAACGACGCATAAATGAAGGGGTGCAAAAGTCCATAACCTGTTGTTACATTCATACCGACATCCAAAAAGAGCAAACTACACTTAAAGCAAGTGTTTTATTCTAATGGCAACCAAACTACTACAATTACAACCACAAAAACCAACCCATCCCATAAAAAAATCAACACGGTGACACATTTGTGAGGGGCTTTAGAGATTACTGGAGTCAATCTCAAATTGATGTCACCATGTGTAAGTGTATATGTTCTTGGAAGTTCCTCGACATCAAAGGCAACAAACTCGAGGACCCAAATATTCTTGCGACGTATTAACCTGTGTCAAACTCAAATTTGAAAGTGGATTCAAATGAATATAGGTATAAAAGAGCACCTTCACTCCAACAATTTTAACAGGTGTAATCTCTCCAGGAAGAGGGCCTACTGCTTCCACAATAGCTTCCGTCCCTAACCAATATCCAATCGGATCCAAATGCTGCAAAAACAAATTTAAAACCCATAAAGATCCATGAAAACATTACCAATAAGCAAAATTTAACAAATGAATGATTTCGAAATTCTACCTTCCTCCTCAAGTGGTCCAAGAAAAAACTAAAACCAAAAACAAATTAAAAATATAAACCAATCCAGAGCCAAATAAAGTTATAACAAATGAAAAGCTTCTTGGCTCAGATCTGTGTGGATTAATTAATGTCATATAAATCCTTATTGGCTGCAAAATTATTGCCCCGCCAAGAAATAGAATTCATCCAAACCACTTTACAGATTTACCATCATAGCCAGAACCCACTTCACAGTTTTACCATCATAGACAGTGAAACAGAAACCATACAGATTGACCATCAGCCTAAATCCCGCTGACAATATTCATATGAACCACATTGCATCGCTTGCAACCATATTTAAATCGATTTGAACCGGCGACAACGTCACAACGACGGCCACCAAGGAACCAATCCTTCTTGGCTCAGATTTACATCATCATAGCCTTTCATGTTAACCGGAAGCAACAAAAATAGGGGCCAATAAGAGGGCCAAAGATTCATAATCATATTATCACACGAAACCTTCTAAAGTAAAATCTGCAAAAGAAGGCCGACTGAGATTAGTTCATGACATTTATTGATTTCATCATATTCTAATAAGATACATTTGCTTGTTTCTTTCTTCATGAACTCAAAGATATGAGTTATTAATAAAAAGGTAGCAATCTAATAAAACGTAATCAGCCAGAGCAAGAGCAACATAAAACAACAGGCTCACAACAACCAAATACATAAAACATTAAAAAAACATACCTGCAACATAACATAAATTGTCAAATGGTAGATTTTTAACTTGAAATTCGAAATAATCTCCATAGAAAACTCCTATTCCCCATGAACCATCATTATCCTTCTAATACTTCAAATTAGGGTTACTGAACAAATAGAAGATGTAAAAAAAACCCCAAACAGCTACACAACAGAAACGACACAAACAAAGGGTGCACGTTCGATAAAACGCCACCTCATTGTCGTGCACGCGTGAAAGGAAATCTGAACGATTTCACAAACCAAGTCGGTTGACAAACAAAATATGCAGGGAGAGTAATTAACCATCAGTGCTTCAACGCCCAGGAGGAGCAGCCACAACCGCTTCAACACCCTAGGCGGAGCAAGTCGAGCACAAACTATCACATACCTCAGATCTGGCCAAACGGTGCGCCGTTACCGGAGACAACCATCATTGGTTCTTTCATATCTATACAACGCTATCGGAACAACAAACAGAACCGACCATACCCTTAAAACCCTTCGCCAGTACGCCGACGATGAGAAAACCGTCGACGGAGATACCATCACCCAAATGTTGCATTTCACAGATCCGGCGTAACCGTCGCCGCTTCAACGCCATAGGCGGAGCAACAACGGCAAGAAGCACCAACACAACCCTTCGCCGGTACGGCGGCGATGAGAGAAAGAAACGGTGTGTTTCTTAGAGAGTGAAAGAGAACACTTTCAGTTTCTTAGAGAGAGAGAAACCATCATTTGTGTAGAGAGAGGCCGAGAAGGTTGCGTAAAAGAGAGAACATATTAAAGATTTTGAGAGTAGGTTGGGAAAGCCTGTACCCACGTGATGTGCTCACATCCTCCAAAGCAACCTTGTCTGCTTATGAATTTGAGCTTTTTTAATTGTTATTTTTTTAAAGAGACAAATGCAGCATACTGAACTTGTACAGGACGCAGAAAAGGTTGTAAGTCAGGGTTTCCAGCATACACCACTTGTACAACACGCAGTAAAGGTTGTAATCTATGCTTTAGACATGTACGCTAGGCAGGATCTGTTGTACAATTAGTTTGTAAATGTTATATAGGTTAATATCCTCCATAAATTCTGGAAACATTTCACTATTTGAGCCATGTTTTACCTTTTCAAGTCATCATGAGTGTCCCGGTGGCCCCACTTCTGTCAAACAAAACAAAAGTCAACCAACATGTTTAGTCTAAGCTTATGACTAATGCATCTTAAAACACTACATGTATGAAGATTTAAAAAGATTTCGCTAATCTGACAATGATTCTGATGAAATCGAACACAAAATTGAACTAAGAAATGGATGAATTTTATTGCAAATTTGAGAGAGATACAAGAGTAATGAAAGATCAAAGTGATCGATTGAAAAACTGAAACTAACAATACCTAATTCGAGCTACATATACCGCGATTAACAACCTAACGGTAATTAACAAATCTCACACTAATTATGACACTTAGCCCCCTCTGACTTTCAGCAGCTTGTTATTTCACACCCGAATTAAGAACTTTCACATATTGGCATATCCAGTCCCTCAACTTATGTTAATCAGGAATTAACAACTCTTGTTAACACAACCAATGCTGATTTAACCTTCACTTAACAACATTCTCCACCTTGAAGTTAAATCAGCTTAACATGTAAATTCTCTCTCAATTTAAGGCTCTATTACATTCTTTGGTCAATAAAACCAATGAGTAAAGCAACAATAATATGACATTAGCAACTGGCAACAGTGACTCCACAGAGTTTGAATACCATGTTGTGTCATAAAATATCAGCTTGACCCACTGGAAAAACTTGACACACATGAATTAGCCAACACCAATTTCACTTAGGCAGTATTCAAATTTCCTGCCTGGTAACACTTTAGTGAGCATATCAGCTGGGTTTTCATCTGAACTCACTTTGTTCACAGCAACTTCCTTGTCACTGATTACATCCCTAATAAAATGCATTCTAACATGAATATGCTTAGTTCTCTCATGATAGACAGCATTCTTGGATAACTGCACTGCACTTTGACTGTCACACCAAATAGCAGTTTCTGATAGCTTGATTCCCAGCTCAGTTACAAACCTCTTCAACCACAATGCTTCTTTAACAGCTTCAGTTAATGCTATATACTCAGCCTCTGTGGTGCTCAATGCAACCACATGTTGTAACTGAGCCTTCCAACTTACTAAACCACCATTGACCTTAAACAAATACCCTGTGACAGATCTAGCTCTATCCAAATCCTTTGCATAATCAGCATCAACATACCCTTGTATTTGATTACTGCTACTCTTATCATGACCAAATACTAAGCCTTTGTCTACTGACCCAGATAGGTACCTCATGATCCATTTTACTGCAGCCCAATGCTCTTTTCCTGGATTTGATATAAATCTGCTAACCATGCTTACAGCATATCCTAAATCAGGTCTAGTACACACCATCATGTACATGAGACTTCCAACAGCATTAGCATATGGAACACTATCCATATACTCAGCCTCTTCCTGATCCTTAGGTGACTTAGATTTTGACAATTGAAATTGTGGACCTAAAGGTGTTGTAACTGGTTTGCAATTCTTCATACCATACATCTCTAACACCTTTTTGATATAAGTTGTTTGAGATAGTCTCAACAACTTATTATTTCTGTCCCTTCTTATTTCCATGCCAAGTATCTTTTTGGCAATTCCTAACTCTTTCATTTCAAACTCACTCATCAACATCCTTTTAGTGTCATTAATTTTCTTTTGATCTTGGCTAGCTATGAGCATATCATCCACATAAAGTAGTAGATAAACATAATCTCCATCATCATACCTGTTGAAGTATACACAGCAATCATAAGAGCTTTTATTGAACCCATGAGTAGTGATAAACTCATCAAATCTCCTATACCACTGCCTTGGTGATTGCTTTAAACCATACAGTGACCTCTTCAACAAACACACTTTGTTTTCATTGCCCTTCTCAATGAACCCCTCTGGCTGCTTCATGTAAATGGTTTCTTCAAGATTCCCATGAAGAAAAGCTGTCTTCACATCTAGCTGCTCAAGCTCAAGATCAAACAAAGCAGTTAGTGATAATAAAGTTCTAATGGATGAATGTTTTACCACTGGTGAAAATATTTCATTGTAGTCTATTCCAGCTTGTTGAGTGAATCCCTTTGCCACTAGCCTGGCCTTGTACCTAGGTGGGTCACCATCATTGATTCCTTCTTTTAGCTTATACAACCATTTGCATGCCACAAGCTTCTGGTTTTCTGGTTTGTCAACCAATTGCCAAGTACCATTTTTCATCAGAGAATCCATCTCATCTTTCATTGCCTCATTCCATTTTTCTTTGTCCCTTGAACAAATAGCCTGACTATAGCTAAGAGGCTCCAACACACTTTCATCAGCAGCTGCATTTAGAGCAACTGCTGTAATATTGTCATCATCTCTGAACCTTGCAGGCTTTACTACAGTTCTTTTTGGTTTATTTTTAGCAATTGAATATGTCTCCCTGATTTCTGAACTTGTTGATTGATCCTCACTTGGTTGTTCATCAGAAATACTACCCTGCAACTCCACCTCAGACTCAACTCCCTTCCTGGTCATACTTTCACTTTCACCTAGAACCTCCTCAATTACTGATTTACCCTTCTCCATTACATCCTTGTACATCACTGTTTCTCTAAAGATCACATTCCTACTAACCAATATCTTGGGTGAACCATCATCAATTCTCCAAACCCTGTACCCTTTTACCCCCTCAGGGTATCCCATAAAGATACACTTCTCTGATCTGGGATTTAACTTCCCTTGGTTAATATGCACATAGCAGAGTGACCCAAACACTCTCAATGTACTGTAATCTTGTTTTTCCCCTGACCACACCTCCATAGGTGTTCTATTTTCAATTGCTCTTGATGGGCTTCTATTTATCAGATACACTGCTGTAGTAGCAGCCTCTCCCCAAAACCTTTTTGGTAGACCTGAACTGTCAAGCATACACCTTACCCTTTCAAGAACAGTCCTGTTCATCCTCTCTGCTAACCCATTTTGTTGAGGGGTTCCAGGGATGGTAAGATGTCTAGCTATGCCATGGTGTTTACAAAATTTATTAAATTCATTACTGCAAAACTCCATACCATTATCAGTTCTTAATTTTCTAACCTGTCTACCAGTTTGGTTCTCTACCAACTTCTTCCACTCTTGAAAAGTTCTGAATGCTTCATGTTTGTGTTTTAAAACATATAGCCACACCCTCCTGGAGTAATCATCTATAAGGGACATAAAGTACTTACCACCACCTAATGACTCAGTTTGTGTGGGACCCCACAAATCAGAATGTATGTAGTCTAATATCCCTTTAGAAACATGCTTACCCTTTTCAAACTTCACTCTAACTTGTTTACCCATAACACAATGTTCACAAAATGGAATATCACAAGTAGTCAAGTTACCAAGCAATTTCTGTTTATTAAGTTCAACAAGACCTTGGTGACTGATGTGGGCTAACCTATTATGCCACAAAACTGCTTCTGTGTTAACACTTTCAGTGGTCATAGCACAGTCTCCAGTTTCAACACTTCCATCTAGTAAGTATATATTATTATCTTTTCTAGTACCAGAAAGCATTACCATAGACCCTTTAATGACTTTGGCTTTACCATGTTTCAAACTAACATTATAGCCCTCTTTCTCAAGAGTACCTAGAGACAACAGGTTCCTTCTAAGTTTGGGTACATACCTCACATTATTTAACTGAATGCTGCTACCATTTTGTACCTTCAACACTATAGATCCACTTCCCATTATTGGACATGGAGTATAGTCTCCTAATTTCACAGTTCCCAAGTCTTCTTCTTTCAAGAACTTGAAGTATCCTCTATTTGGTGACATGTGAAATGAGCAGCCACTATCCATTACCCATCCATCCTTCACTTGATCACAATAAGCAAGGAGCACATCTGAACTCTCATAACCCTCTGATGCACCATCAAACTCAGGTTGACTACCTTTTTGATTCTTGAATTCAGACTTTCTTCTCTTCCATTCTGGACAATCTTTCTTAAAATGTTTCTCTGACCCACAAACAAAACATTTAAGACTCTTCTTGCCTTTAGATTTTGACCTCTGTTGCCCCTTCTTGTTATAATTCCTTTGATCACTTCTTCCTCTCACAAACAGTCCTTCATTTCCTTCATCCTTCCCATCATCATTCTTTTTCTTCAACTCTCTGGATTTGAGGGCAGCCAGAACTTCCTCCATGGATAAATCTTCCCTACCATACATTAGAGTATCCACAAACGTTTCATAGTTTTGTGGTAATGCAGATAGGAATAGGATGGCTTGATCTTCATCCTCTACTTTGACTTCAATGTTTTCAAGATCTAAGATTATCTTATTGAATTCATCACAAGCATCACTTACAGACTTTCCTGAATTCACTTGAAATGTGTAGAGACGCTTCTTGAGATACAACCTGTTTGACAATGATTTTGTCATATACAGGCCTTCTAACTTGGTCCATACAGCAGCAGCCGACTTCTCTTTTGTGACTTCTCTCAAGACCCTATCCCCAAGACTCAATATGATTGAGCTATGAGCTTTATCAAGAACCTCCTGCCAATCCCCATCACTCCAATCTTCTGGCTTCTGATTTTCCCCTTTTAGTGCCTCAACAGTACCTTGATACACCAAGAATGCTCTCATCTTCATCCTCCAGAGACCGAAATCATTCTGACCATCAAATTTGTCGATACTGAACTTAGTCGACATTAGATCACCGATATGAATCAACGAAGTTCCAATTTTGTAATCGATTGCGGAATCCTCAAGCCGAACGTGGCTCTGATACCATTTGATGAAATCGAACACAAAATTGAACTAAGAAATGGATGAATTTTATTGCAAATTTGAGAGAGATACAAGAGTAATGAAAGATCAAAGTGATCGATTGAAAAACTGAAACTAACAATACCTAATTCGAGCTACATATACCGCGATTAACAACCTAACGGTAATTAACAAATCTCACACTAATTATGACACTTAGCCCCCTCTGACTTTCAGCAGCTTGTTATTTCACACCCGAATTAAGAACTTTCACATATTGGCATATCCAGTCCCTCAACTTATGTTAATCAGGAATTAACAACTCTTGTTAACACAACCAATGCTGATTTAACCTTCACTTAACAACAGATTCTTTGTCGTTAAGAGTATTATTTGAAGTGGTCTTAGGTTTAAATTTGATAACTATACATAATATTAAATAATATAGGTATAGTTTAAGAGCATAAGTAGGATAAATTAAATAATATAGGTATAGTTTAAGAGCATAAGTAGGATAAATGCCATTAAAAAAACAAGATATCGCTAAATATATCGAGTCAATTACTATATTTGTAGACTTTAGCCTTATGGTCACAAATATGGTACTAACTAATCTTAATGGACTAGAAGTATTTGACTAAGTGAAGACAATTTATGATGATGAATGCTTCAATCATATTAAAAAAACTCGGTGACTCAATGTCTATCTAGAACTATGATCACCTGGTCTCTCATGGTGTTTAACTAATATTTCGAGTCAATGAAAGAATCTTAATCCTAATAAAGCAATAAAAATGGTGCCACATGTCTCATTTATAAAATGTCCACATCACCACGCCACATGTCAAGCTCACATTTAATTACCAATTTAAGAAATCATCAATTAAGATAATTACCAATTTTATCAAAAGTAAAATTTTATTTTAAAATTTTGATAAAACTAATATAGATTTGATTAATTACTCAATAATTTTAGTTTTTTTTTTATGAAATATCAATAACTTGTCAAACATAATAAATTTTTAAATGTATTAAATTATTATTTAATATATTATGAGAATTTTATATCAATCATAATTTTTAAATTTCTTGATTATTATCTTTTTATTTGTACTTATCTAATATTATATATCTATATTCAGCCTGTGTAGTACACGGGTTACTAACCTAGTTATATATATGTACACCTCATAGGGATTAATTATCGAAGAAATTAAAGGGTGGTTAAATTAAGCTGTAATTTTCTCATAGTGTTGATACATAAACCTAAACAAAACCACTTATATATATACAAACCTGGGGCTCGGATCAAATGCGGCAGGGGCATTTGCCTAAGTCCGGTGCGGCCAAATCTGGACCACTAGATCAATTTGATGGATGGATAAGATTAAAAGAGATGAGAGAGAAGGAGTGGAGGAATCTTAAAGCTGGAAGGGTAAATGTGGAAAACAATATTTATTCAAGTTCCCCCCTCAATTTTTAAACGACCATAACTTTTTCATACGGCGTTATTTTGGAAAACGAATTTCACCATATTTCTAGTCGTGATTTTGTCTTTAATTTGAGACTAAGTTTGCTTGATTTGGAGAAAAAAAATTTTCACGTTTTTTACGACGCTGGTCTGTGCTGGCTGTGCTGGTGGAATTGTGCTGGCTGTGCTGGTCTGTGCTGGCTGTGCTGGTGGAATTGTGCTGGCTGTGCTGGTCTGTGCTGGCTGTGCTGGTGGAATTGTGCTCTTGTGCTGGTAGACTGGTCTTTCAGCGCTGGTCTATGCTGGTATGTGTTGTGCTGTGCTGGTGTACAATGTCAATGTTTTTTTTTAAAAATTAAAAAAAAGATGTCTACGCTTCGAATTAAAATCTGAAAATTTTTAGGACCCTAAATCGCAGCTAGTACTACCCAAAAATAAAAAAAAAAAAAAAAAAAAACTAGAAAAAACCCGGTTAAAACGTCAAAAAAAAAAGTTTCTTCAAATCGAGCAAACCTAGTCTCAAATTAAAGATAAAATCACGACTAGAATTATGGTGAAATTCGTTTTTGAAAATAACGTCGTATGAAAAAGTTATGATCGTTTTAAAAACTTGGGGAACTTGAATAACTACCAAATATACCACATATGGGGAGAAATCTGGACATTCCTAATATGCCCCTGTGTGTACCGGATGTAGGCAACTTTGCCTGATGCACGGGAACCTTCCTCTACAAACCTGAACAAATGCCAAACCTAATTAGATTCTCACTAAAAACAAACAAAATCTCTCTAAACTTAAACAATATCACTATACACAAACAAAATCACATACTTTACTATATGTTCCCGAGTTAATTTATGGAGAGAAAAAAAAAGAAAGGAAAAGAAAGAGTGAAAAGGAAGAAAAAGGAAAGGGAGGGAGTAATTTTCATTTCTTTTCTCTCCGCTATCTCTCCAAATTGGAAGGAAACAAAATGTTAAAAAATAAGCTTATTTTTCCTTTCATTTCATTTTCTTTCTCTCCTTAAATAAAACTCGAGAACATAACATCTTTTATGTTCCTTTCCTTTCTCTCTTTTAAATGAAACTCAGAAACACAAATACATTTTCTTTTCCTTTCCTTTCCTTTCTTTTCTATCCTTAAGTGAACTCGGAAACATAGCGTTAAGATTAGACTACACAAACATAGCTATACGCAGAGAAGGATAAGGGATTTTTAAATCTTTATCTTTTTCCAATAATACCCTTCATCCTAGTCATTAAATGAGTCCCATGTGTCAATATTCCATTGATTCTTACGGTTTTTATAAATAAATTGGTTTGTATTTGATCCTCCCTCTCCAATTGTATATGTCAAAATGTAAAATACAAATTGGTTCATTCGGAGGTGGTGCCCGGACGACGTCAGTCGAGAATTAGGGGTAGAAGGTCGATCACAAGAGATCAAGCCTGATTTGATTAAATTAGGGCTAACCCTTGTTGTTTTTATTTTATAAAACAGATCTACTATAGTTAAAAATAATAATAATAATAAATTAAGTTACACTATCACGATGATGAGTCGTCGCCACCATTTTAGTACAAACGTTATTTTATTTTAGAGTAAATTACAGAGAAGGTCCTTTATGTTTTACTTCGCTTGCGAATTAGGTCCTTTAAGTAAAGTTGTTTCATTCGACATCCTTTATGTTTTTATTCTGTTTCACCAGAGGTCCTTTATCACTAACGGTGTTTAAAACCACAGTTAAGTCATGGGCAATATAGTCATTTCAAAAAATAATTTAAACTAAATTGAAAAAACAAAAAAAAAGTAATTCTTTCCTCTCCTCTATATATCAAATCGTCAGGGAAATCCTCAATCTCTTTCTTCCTAGGGCTCAAAGAACAGAACCTGCACGACGAAGGTAAAGAACATTAAAAGTACGCTAAAGCTGAAGATGTGGGTGGCCAGCCAGAGGAGAAATCGAGCGATGAGGAGCTGAATGAAGATGAATATTGGCGATGATGACATTAAAAGTCCTGATCCCTCTGTCAATTTCATCTCATGTACAAATAAAGTGTAAATATGTTTATTTGGTACTTTTTATGTACTTCAGTGTTTTGATTTGAATCTTTACAATTCAAAAGCTTCTTAACAATCCCACAATAAAGATAACTACATTTGGGACTAAAACAAAAAATTAAAAAGAAGAACATAATTAAGTTTATGCACAGTTTGAGATGAACAGAGATAAAATCTATGCAATCATAAACATTAAATCCATCGAAAATTAGATGACAGAATAAAGATGAAGAACATGCCTAGAAGAGATCAAACCCGGTGTCTTCGTGGTGAAGGTTCTGTTCTTCGAGCCCTAGGAAGAAAGAGATTGAGGATTTCCCTGACGATTTGATATACAGAGGAGAGGAGAGGAAAGAATTACTTTTTTTTGTTGTTTTTTAATTTAATTTAAATGATTTTTGGTAATGACTATATTGCCCCTAACTTAACGGTGGTTTTTAACACCGTTAGTGATAAAGGACCTCCGGTGAAACAAAATAAAAACATAAAGGATGTCGAATGGAACAACTTTACTTAAAGGACCTAATACGCAAACGAGGTAAAACATAAAGGACCTTCTTTGTAATTTACTCTTTATTTTACCTTAGCAATAAACAAATAAAAAAAGAAAATGTAAATTGATAACTTATTTGTAATGACATGTTGTGGCAACTTACTTTTCATAATGGCGTTCTAACTTTTCTTTTTGTTCCGCTTACTCTATCACAATGACAAATAGTCGTCATAGGGTGTCAATTTTATTTAAAGTCCTATATCAGTTCTCATTTTCCAACCGACATGTGTTGTTACCGTTGTGGTCATGACCAAAGGGCAATATTTCTTGTAGTGTAAAGATAATGCACAATCAAATCACTATGTCGACCGTGCTACTTTTGCACACTTTTATGTAGGGGTGACAATTTCTAACATGAACCGAACACGACACGAGAAAGTACTGGTTTTGGGTCAGCCTTATGATCCGTTTTCTTAAACAAGTCAACCTAAACCCAACGTGTTAAATAAGTGAGTCGATCGATCTGTCAACACGTTTAAAGGTTTTTGAAATGTAAAAATTTATATTATAGGGATACAAGATGTTAATATTCAAACTTTTAAAAGTCGTTTAATTTCCTCTTTTATTGATTTTTACTTTTAACAAATTTATTTTATTAGTTGTAAGCACTTATTCTCAATACTTTTTATTTGTTTCTTCTTATATCGAGTTAAATACATAAATCCAAGTTTATTAAATATTAATTGGAAATGAAACTATGAGAAAAAGAAACAAAAAATAACACAAATTATAAAATAGAAAAAATTTCATTCAAGTATATTAACGAATTGTTTATATCGTTTTAAGTCATTAGGTATTACTCATATGTATAAATAAATATAAAAATGACTGATTTGAAACACGACATGAACTTAAGTGGGTTAACACAACGCACAACACGAATAGTTATATGGGTAAGATTAGAGTTGATAAATTAACCCGCCAACCTGATACGATTAACACCTCTACGTACTTTTTTGAAATCTACTGTTATGAAATATTCTTGTAAGCACATTGATTGTGGATCATCTTTTTTGTCACTTTGATTAGTGCATCTGGTATACTTTTGTGGTAACCTATGTGTGGTCTAGCTGGCAACTTTTTACGACGCCAAAACCATCCCAACATCAGGTGAAACATTGGCGTGGTTGTTAGAGCAGTGCGTATACCACCGTTTTGCTTGGTGTGTTGCCTATGTAGCATCCTCTTGACGGCGTGATGGTATACCACAAGTGGTGTTGAGGAGTGGCGTGGTGAATTGGTGTGAAGATCTACACGACATGAAGGGAGGGAGTTGTTTGGGTTGGTTCAATCAAAATATTACACACATTTTTATTTTATTTTTAGTAATAAAAAGTAACTCATCATTACACCACAACATCACATCATGTATACCACACTTGGTGTTATCAAAATGTGCTATCCAGTCACCTACCACGTGACATGATAACACCACCACAACACCATGATATACCACATGCCCTTAGACGATGAGAAGTTACGCCGAAAATTTTCCGTGAAGTTGTAGCCTTGTTCCATCCAGTTGACACATCATCACTTTATTAAACATATTAAATTCAAAATATTTATTTAGGCTAAAATATGGTTTTTTTCTCAAATAACTTTTGTATGTTAACTTTGTTTAAAAAAAAAGTTCGAAGTCTACTATATATATATTTTCTGAACATAATGGCATAAGTTTGAACGAAAACAGACTATTTTTTTTTTATATTTTTTGTCTCGTAAGTGCTTTTTCATACGTTTATATTATCGTAAAAGATAATTGAATTTTTTAACATGCTTTTGAACACCTTTGTGAAGACGAACAAGAATTAATCGATATTTAAATTCAATGTTAAATTTCATGACTTATTTATTTGTTTAATAAAAATAGTTTTATTTCTATTTCAATGTTTAAAAAAAATATAAAAAAAGAACACCACACCACATGAGTATATCTCATATCTTATATCCTCCGCTCGGAGAGATTGTGTTGGATATTTTCTCGAATTCCCCAACATTTATATCACATCTTTTTGCTATGTGTTTTTACAATCTGCAATCTAGTAGATATTCTATTCAACATCCTTGTCTCATATCTTTTTAGTGTTTATGAATTATTAGACATTTGTTATATCTCACAAACACGAGCGCTGACCCTGTTCAAAACCACACCCATACTTCTATTCTCCAATTTGACTAGAATGAAGTGCTTTTACATTGGTTATGTCATCGTAGAAAGTGTTGTCTTGATTAACTTTTTCTTTGAACAACAATTAGAAGGGTGTTCGGAACCGTTATGTCTTTTTTAACACATAAACCTGCATCACATGGATAATCAAAACTCTCTTGCTTCGCATCTGGGACGAACCGATTTCCAAATTCCAAACGAACCTACACAATTGAAACTGATATGGATACTGAAGGAAACTAAGTCCTACGTGCATGCCTCTGCATGCTGATGTGTATGCCACGTAGACTTATCCTTGCAGCCTAAGTTTGGAGTACTGAGTCAATAAACACGTTTGCAAAACGTTGAGTAGTGGTCCGGGTCTTTAGGATTTATTCAAAGTTTGTTATTCTGTTTCCGTTAGTTATTGTTGCTTAGTCTTTGTTTCTTGTAATCGCCTATTTAAGGCTTGCTTTGATTATTGAATAGGATCATCAGTTTTATAAGCATACCAGTGTCTATCATCTGGTATCAGAGCGAGAGTTCGAGAGTAAAGTTCAAATCTGAGAGTGTGAGTGAGAGAGATGGCAGCCATAAAAGAAGAGAAGCTCAGGATCCCACAGTTTGATGGCCACTTTGAGCATTGGAGCGAGGTGATGGAGAACCTCCTACGTGCCAAAAAACTGTGGAATCTCATCGACCCAGGTATTGAAGAACCTGCAGTTGGAGTTGCCCAGAGTGATGCACAGAAGAAAACTATTGCTGACTTGAAATTCAAGGATCTCCAAGTCAAGCACTACTTGTATGAAGCTATTGACAGGCCAACTTTTGAGCAAATACTTGACAGAAGTTCATCCAAAAGTGTGTGGAATTGCTTGAAGCAGCGGTACCAAGGCAATGCTAGAGTAAAAAGATCCATGCTTCAAAAACTCAGGAGAGATTTTGAAGTAATGGAAATGAAGAATTCAGAGACAATTGCTGATTATTTTGGTAGGGTTATCACCATTGGAAATCAAATGAGGACCAATGGTGAAACCATGAATGACACCAAAATTGTTGAAAAGATATTGAGGACACTTACAGACAAGTATTTGTTTGTGGTGGTCTCAATAGAAGAGTCAAAGGATGTTTCCAGCATGACCATTGATGAGTTGCAGAGCACTCTCCTAGTGCATGAACAAAAATTCAAGAAACCAGAAAAAGAAGAGGAGCAGGTTCTGAAAGTTACATATGATGATGAGTCCAGTTCAAGGGGAGGAAGAGGTCGTGGCAGATCATCATATAGAGGAAGAGGCAGGGGTAGAGGAAGACCATTCCAGAATAGGGAAACTGTTGAATGTTATAAGTGTCATAAGTTGGGGCACTTTCAATATGAGTGCCCAACTTGGAAGGAAGAAACTAATTATGTGGAGTTCAATCAGGATGAAGAAATGATGCTGATGGCAACCTTGGATGATGTGGCCTGCACTGTGGTAACAACTGAAAGGGACAAGGGATCTCTATGGTTCATTGACTCTGGATGTTCTAACCACATGTGTGGGTCCAAAGGGAAGTTCACCAATCTTGACTTAGAGTTCTCACACTCTGTCAAGCTTGGAAATGATAACAGGCTAAAAGTGAGTGGAAAGGGGAGTGTGAAAGTAAAGCTGTGTGGAGTTGTGTATACTCTACAGGATGTATACTATGCCCCAGATCTCAAAAACAACTTATTGAGTGTGGGTCAACTTCAAGAAAAGGGATTGGATTTCTTATTCAAAAATGGTGTCTGCAAGATGTTCCATCCAGAAAGGGGCCTTATTCTGGAAAGTCACATGAGTAACAATAAGTTATTCCCTATTCTTGAACAAGAACTTGACAAAGGGAAGTTTGTAGAAAGCTGTATGTTCACTGATGACAACAATGTAGCAAAACTGTGGCATGAAAGGTTTGGGCATCTTGGCAAGACTGGGATGGAACAGTTACAGTCAAAACAAATGGTAGAAGGCATGCCAAGATTCAAGGTGATGGAAGAAGTATGCACAGAATGCTGCATTGGCAAACAACACAGAAATCCAATACCAAAGGTCAGCAATTGGAGAACAAATGCTAGATTGGAGCTGATTCACTCAGACATATGTGGTCCTATATCTCCTTGCTCAAACAGTGGAAAGAGGTATGTGTTAAGTTTTATTGATGATTATACTAGGAAAGCTTGGGTATATTTGCTTGATGAAAAGTCAGATGCTTTTGACTGTTTTAAAAAGTTTAAAAGTAAAGTTGAAGTAGAGACAGGTGATAAGATCAAGATGCTGAGAACAGATAGAGGTGGTGAATTCACCTCAAATGAATTCAATGATTTCTGTAATCATCATGGAATTCGTAGGCAGCTGACTACTAGTTTTACTCCCCAACAGAATGGGGTAGCAGAAAGGAAGAACCGGACTGTAATGAACATGGTGCTGTCTATGATCACTGCCAAACAAGTTCCTAAGTCTCTATGGGCTGAGGCAGTGGTATGGACGTACTATGTTTTGAACAGGTGCCCAACAAAGGCTCTAACCAACATTACTCCTCATGAAGCATGGACTGGTGCTAAGCCTAAGGTGGATCACTTTAGAATATGGGGATGTATTGGGCATGTTCACATTCCAAAGGAAAGGAGGAAAAAGCTAGATGACAGAAGTGTCACTTGTGTCATGGTTGGCTTCAGTGAAGAGTCAAGGGCATACAGAATGATTAACCCAGAGACTATGAAGGTGATCATTAGCAATGATGTGATTTTTGAAGAACACAAATCATGGGATTGGGTCAGCAAGCAAGGGAAGGTAAATAATTCTGAGTTGACTTGGGATGATGAAGGTGAGCCTGAGGAAGAACAAGTTGAAGATACTAACTCATCAGACCATGAAGATCTTCCAAATGTTGAATCTAGCAGCACCCATGCTGCATCAGCAGTGAGGGAGGGCAGAAGAAGGAGAACAGCACCAACATATCTTAGGGATTATGTAACCAACTTGAGCCAAGATGATCAAGTCAATGCTGTCATAGAAATCCCATGTGATCCAATATACTATGAGGAAGCAGTAAAGTATGATCATTGGAGAAAGGCCATGGATAGAGAAATGGAGGCTATTCAGAAAAACAACACCTGGAAGCTAACCAAACTTCCAGAAGACAGCAAGTGCATAGGAGTGAAATGGCTCTATAAAACAAAACTCAATGAATTGGGGCAAGTTGAGAAGTACAAAGCAAGACTGGTGGCCAAGGGATATTGTCAAGAAGCTGGAGTTGACTATGAAGAAATATATGCACCTGTTGCCAGGCTTGACACCATCAGAATGATGATTGCTTATGCTGCTTTCAAGGGTTGGGATATTTTTCAAATGGATGTTAAGTCAGCTTTCCTTCATGGAAGACTTGATGAGGAGGTGTTTGTTCAGCAGCCTAAGGGGTACAGTGTAAAAGGCAAGGAGCACTTGGTGTATAAACTCCACAAAGCTCTTTATGGATTAAAACAAGCCCCAAGAGCTTGGTTTAATCGTATAGAGAGTTATTTCCTAGAAGCTGGATTCAGAAGGAGTGATAATGAACACACATTGTTCATTAAAAGAAATCAGTCAGGTAACACCTTGCTCTTAAACATATATGTTGATGATCTTATATATACAGGAGACAATGAAGATATGATACAAGAGTTCAAGAGCTCTATGATGCATGAATTTGAAATGTCAGATATGGGAAAAATGAGATTTTTCTTGGGAGTTGAGGTGATCCAGAATAGTGCAGGAATACACATCTCTCAGCAAAAGTATGCTAAAGAACTATTGAAAAGATTTGGAATGGCTGAGTGCAATCCTACTATGATCCCTATGGACCCAGGGAATGATCTATACTCTACTGATAATACTATGGTGAATCCTACTGTGTTTAAACAAATTGTAGGGTGCTTGATGTATATCACTATTACTAGGCCTGACATCCAATTTGCAGTAAACTTTATTAGCAGATTTTGTGCTAAGCCAGGAGAGAGTCACATGAATGCTGCCAAGAAAATACTAAGGTACTTGAAAGGCACATTGGATTATGGAGTGTGGTACACTAAAGGAGGTGAAGGTACCCTAGATATCTACAGTGATAGTGACTTCGCTGGTGACAAAGAATCCAGAAAAAGTACATCTGGGTATGTGTTCCTGTGGGATAAAGCTGCCATCACGTGGCTGTCAAAGAAACAAGGGACTGTGGCCTTATCCTCAACAGAGGCTGAGTATGTATCAGCCACAGTATGTGCTTGCCAAGTGATCTGGGTTAAAAGAGTTCTAGAAGAATTTGGGCTGAAGATTCCTGATAATCCAGTAATGTATTGTGATAACACCTCATCTATAAAGCTTGCCAAGAATCCAGTCTTTCATGGGAAGTGTAAACACATTGCAGTCAAGTACCATTTCTTACGAGATATGGTTAATAATGGTGAGGTGAAGCTGAAGCATTGTGGGACCAAAGAACAAGTCGCTGACATTTTCACTAAGCCACTGGGACGTGCTACTTTTGTAAGACTACGAGACAAGATGGGGATATGTTCGTTAAGGAGCAAACTTGAAATGATGAATGTCAAGTTTGAGGGAGGGAATGAAGGAAACTAAGTCCTACGTGCATACCTATGCATGCTGATGTGTATGCCACGTAGACTAACCTTGCAGCCTAAGTTTGGAGTAC